>OX183136.1:14205119-14270119 GCA_945261195.1 Cryptosula pallasiana | reverse complement strand
TGCAATGAGATCTAAAGAGAAAATGTACTTGCAGATACTTCTAGTAGCTACAGGTAAAGATATTTATTACACATTTTTGTGAATCGTTCATTTGCTTAGAGATCGGTTTCTGTCTGGTGTTCACTTTCGCGTTTTGTTTCGGCTTTTGGTTGATATTAATAGTGTCTTCAACAATTGTCCAGAAAATGCACTTTTTAAACATTTCTTCTAGTTTCTAGCCGTCAGGATTCTTTGCAGCAGAAAGTGAAATTTTATGACACTATTTTTACTGCTTCATTTCCGTAACACGAGTTCGCTTATGCAGCAAAACCAACATGGTGTGCAACTTTTTGTACAAGATGATATACAAATGATGGTTAACCACATGATAAGTGAGCAAATAAGGTGATTGGGCCAATGTGAAACCTTGTTTCATTCAGGTTTCCTGTTTTCTACTTGTTACCATACAACTAATAATACTGCTTGGCAGACGTACTCGCGGATTTGTCTCTGCTAAAACCATGAGAATTGACTTAACCAATCTGTAATCTTTTGCAAAATTAATGAGCTAAATCGTAGACTGCCACATATTTCAGCTTATGACGAGATTATTTAGTACCCCTCAGGGAGTTTGATCGCATCAACTGTACCACTCGTTGAAGGCTTCATTCTTAGTGAGTGGTTATTGTGAAGGAACGCAGCAAAAGGAAGATGGCCACTCGACTTCAAATCGTTATAAATGAAGTACTATAACTAAAACACAACATCTCCAGATATCGATGTCTTTGCGCCCTTCTCCGTATTTCTGCAGCTGTTTGTAGAGGGAGGTTACCTTTAACCTGCACTAAAAATGGTTCGCTATAACGATTTCTAGAACCTTCTGTCTCCATAAGGCGCGCCGCAAAGTCTCCCAAGTCACTGAGTCAACTAATTACTTTTGTCTGAATCATTTTCCGGTCAAGTGAAAGTGATGATGATCTGTTACGAGTTTTTAACCTTTCTGGCATGCATTTAAAAGGTATAATGCCAGCTATATTCAATTTCTCTGCTGTTTGACACGGGGTGCAGAAATCTGCTATCTCGCTCCAAGTAAACCCACTCCTGTTGGTTTAAATAAATCCGCTACAGATTTCATAAAGAAGGAAATGGTGGTATTTAAACTGCCTCAACAGGAAACATTGGCTTTTTCAGCGAACGTCACTATTCATTATAAATAACTGCTATAAATGATTGAATTTACCTTTTGCCGCTCACACGAATATTTACGAGGTAATTCTCAATACGTAGTCAGAGTTGTTCCGACTGACTGAGTTCTGGTAGCTAGCAGAGATAGATAGCGGTATAACATTATTAATATTGTGTGTGGAACCAATTGGTACAAGCGATAGGTAGATCGCACTGATTACTCTGAATACACAGGGTTTAGATGCAACGTGAAATGATATGTATTATTTAGCACGAGTTCATGAAAGTGCTGAGCTATGAACTGCCGAGAAGGTCTCTATAGTATCAAAGAGCAGCATCCACAAAATGTTTGATCAAAAATTTTTGTTATTGGCGTGTTTTAAAGTCATCTTTATTGCAATATCAGGAAATGATGATTTGGTATACGTATGAAAATGGTTTTGATACAATAATAAATGATAAAATTTGGTTCAACTTTGTGAATGACTGCAAGAAATATTTAAAAACCGAGTAAATGTTGATAGTAACTAAGTAAATTGGCGAAAAAGAAAGTAGATTTACATTTGACTAAAAAGCGTAACAATCTACAAAATTTGTAGACGTACTGCACACTTTGATTTGTTTAAAAATACCAAAATAATGACATTTTTAGCGAAGTTGCTGTGAAAAGTTTGGGTTTCAAGCAAACAAATTATTTCAAATAATTAAAAACTAACAAGAAAAGCTTATTCAATATCGTTCTAGTTGCACAATGCGACGTTTTCAAGACCGCATGGTTTTTAATAACTTTTACTCAAATCTCATTAAAAACTGATTTAATTATATACTCAATCCAAACAACATATAGTAATAATATTATTAATAATAAAAAAAAAAATAAACATAATAATAAAAATAATAATAGTAATCACGGACTAAGTCTTTCAACAAAACAAATGTTTATTCAAACAAAATCAGTCCCAACACTGCTTTTGTTTTCAACTTTTTCTCAACAATTATACTTATAAGTTGAAATGTCAATATGGCCAAAGTAGTCAGACTTGTTTCACTTTGGCGAAACAGTTTATCCCATTCATTGATTCATAGTCAACAATGGCGTCCATTCTTACAGTGATTTATCAATGCGTGTCAACACGCGAGCTACCAATACAGTCAAAAATTTCCATAAATATTTAAACCGAGGAAATGTTTTTGAAGAAATGTTATGGATTATAGAATCATTTTGTTGCGCACCGCTAGTTCCAACGTCATCGTTAGTTGCGACATCTCTTGTATTTCTGACTCAGTTCATGAATAATTTGTTACAAATATTTATTATTACTCAAAAGCCAGAGCGTAGTTGTCTATTTTTGTATTTATTGACATGGAAGTTGCTTATATAACTGAGAAAATAACTTTAGAAAATTTATTATCCATTTTTAATGTTGTTAAACCTTTGATGATTTGATGTACTCTGTAATGAAAAAAAAACTAGTTCCTTATAGTAAATTGAACTTATTTTTTATTATTTTTGTCTCCTCACTTGAAGAACCTCTGCACCTGTTGTAGCGCTATTAGGTGGAGTCTCTGCAGACACAGCCAGATTATGCTCTCATACCATAAGAGTGGACCTCTCCTGCAGTGTAGATACCTATCAGTGGATACAACTACAGTCCGTGGTTGGAGAAGATTGTGGATTTGGTGCATGTGGACCAGCGGAAGCGGCTGCCATTGAATCTTTACTAAAAAGGAAATGCGTTAATGTTAGCTCATGCCACTTTGCACCAAGTGATGTTCCAAGTGCTGCCAATTGTGCTGCTAAGATCGACTTTGAATGCATACAAGGTGCACCGACCACCCAAAGATTGGTCAATACTACCCCACCCAGAGGTGAGGTCACCTGTACTGTTATTGTTTTAAAAGTACAAGTAGCTGCTATCAAGTTTTAAGAGTGGCGGGAGAGCAACAGTTTGCTAGGCTGAAATGCTATTGGCTTTGAAACCTGTCTTGGAAGTTTTTTTTTACATGGGCTGGAGATTTGCAGTGTTATAACCCTAAATTATTTTTGAGCCCACTAAGAATTATGTTGCTATATATTTACATTATCCATGTATTAATTATTTATATATTAATTAGTTATTTATAAATTTATTATTTACATATCATTTATCCATATTTTGATTATTTATTTTTTCTATGCTTTTAGCTGGTGACTGGGTGAAAAACTACGGGTCGTGGCAGTGGGCCATCATATGGATTATAATAGCAGTGGTTCTCGTGGCTTTTATCATATTGGCTATTATGCTTATAAATAAATGGTAAGTAACTATTTTTCAAATCGTCTACAAAACTGCTCATTTTTTTACAGTTTTGTAACATTTTTCAAATTAAATCACAACTAACATTTGCAGTTTTTATATAGGTTTCTATATGCTTCCATTTGCTTGATTATTTTGTGAATCGCTGACTCTATGAGGCGAGACAGAATGACGTTCTCACATCTTTACCTCTCATTACTTAGCCCATTTGTCATTTGCTTTGCCAATTCTCACTTTATTAGCCATAGATCTACACAACCTCACTTGCTAACCCTCAATCTCTCAAGTCTACTACCTATTCAAAACTTGGCACCACTCCTCGGTTACTTTGAAGCAAATGCCAGCGGAATAAGCGAGATTTTACAGAGACTAAGCAATTGTTAATTTTGTGTTTGTTGTTGCTGAACTCTGTTAGTAAGTTTCTATTACGTTCCGCAGACTATTTGAAATATTACTTCACATTTGTTCAATCGAAAGGTTATTTTATGGCCAAAGGAAACGAAAACTCCCATAACGAGATGTCTTGACTCATTAAAGACATTCTTAGAATATGAACTTTGGGTGGCATTGTCATTATTTTATAATGAACACTAATATGATGGTAATATAGAATTAGAGGCTCAAGGCTTTGAATATCCAATGACTCGTGGACTGTAATTACCTGTGTGTTTTCTCTGATATCTTCTGTTCCCAGATGATTAGATACACACCATCTCCTCAGACAACATCTCATATGCTAATGACCCATTCCATTTTATAAATTATTCAAATCATCCCTCACTGCTGGAATGTGTGTCGCCGTTTGAGCTGCTCTCTCTGCCTTTGACACACTTCATGTTGATCTATCCGCTATTAATGAAAAATTCCAGCTTGTCATAGGATTGGACTGACAGATGTTTCTCCGTTTTAAATCATCCATCTTCTATCGTTTTGGCGTGAAGCTAATCCGCTTGCACAATAGCTATGCACTTGACTCCTTGGCAAGGGAGGAGAAGTTTTAACATGTACTCGTTGTTGTAGCTGTTTTAAAATGTTGAACAACGAGAAGCCTAAATTTATGGATGGCACTCCAACTCATTCCAATGTGGGCAGTACCATGAACTCCCGAAGTGTTAGCATGAGTACTCTCAGCAGACCTCCGATGAAAAAAGAAGTCAGTCAGGAAGAGATTGATGAAATACGAACTCAGTTCGGTACAGCCAAGAAAAACAAGGACAAGAACATGTAAGGACTGTTTGCTTAGCATGAGTAACAGCTTTACGTTAGTTAGTTAGTTAGTTAGTTAGTTAGTTAGTTAGTTGCCTCAGTTTGGAAGTGTTCTCAATTAAAATGTGTGCGCGTGTATGAGTTTTGTTTATGGCACCGACATTTGCTTGTGTGAGATTCGAATCCAAAACTTCTAGCTTGTCAGAATTCTAACAACTAGACAAGGGTACGCTCACTCTCCTTTACTGGCTAATACCAACTTCGTACTTGACAGTTTGTTTGTTCTCACATGGAATCAGGTACTTGAGAGTGGGAAATGTACACATCTATCTTTATTCGAGATCTACTAAAACTGTGGAAGTCACTCTTTGAACTTTTTAAAACTATTACTGATTATTTATTTTTAGGAAACATTTTGGTGTTGGCATTGGTTCCACTTTGGACAGCAGAAGAAGCAGTGGTGATGGCGCATCTGGAGAACCTAATGGAAAACATTATGTGAGTGTCGAGGCAATTTTGTTGTTGACAGGCAAAGGAAACGCTAGTAACACCATGATTTGCATAGATTACACAGCCTTGTTTGCATTCTCTGAAGCTTCTTTCCTTCCAACTGACGACTTTTGAATTTATTAATACCTAAAAAGGTTGGGCTTGTCCTACAGTTGTTGTTCTGGCGATGTCCAATCAAGCGATGTGGTTGGGGTCGATAGCCTTATGTCGTGGGACTTGCGGGTAACATATTTTTGTCTTGCTGATAACTAATCATCAATCAGAGATGACAGATGATAACAGGTTTCATCGGTGTTGGTTGGTGACATGAAAAATAGTTGGTTGGTGGCCTTGTCTCTTAGCCCCTGGATTAATAAAATGGTTGTCATCTATTAAAAACCCTCTTTTGCATGATTTTAAACCACTGTGTGGTTGTCAGGTGTGTTGTTTGTGCAACAACTAAGGGTTGCTAGAAATTGAAAAACGAGGTTTGTTGGGTTAAAGCGGTTCTCTGGTTGTTTCGGTGGTGGATAGACGTAAACACTCAGAGTGTTTAGCATAGATTATATGTTGTGGCAGATTATGAAGGATTTACACTCCCTTTAGACAGCCACACCCTGAGTTTTTAGATGTTGAATGCTTGTTAGACTAAAACAATAATAATTGAAGTATTTACTAGTTCTGGTCACTAGTTATCATTCAACTATGCTGTCTCCACCTCTAACTTCCAAACTTGTAAGTGATTCACTCTCAACTTACAGCCCTTAACTACTTAGAACAAGCTTTTCTTGGCTTTTGTCCAAATTATGTAGCTTTTCCTTCTGCTGTGACTAGCTTTTTATTATTATCGTCTAAGTTGGATTTATGCACCTTGTTCAGACCACAAACACTCACCACCTGGGGTTTCCTCTAACGCCATATCAATTCCAAGAAGCTCCACAACGCTGTAAATGTCTGTGAAGAGTTTCACTTAGAAGGAAGACTTGGTAGAAGCAATAAATATGCAATGAAAACTCATGTGGTTCATGAAACATTCCGTCAACTGCTATAAAGAGCAGGGTGTTGTCATGCCAACATAGTTGTACATCCTGCTAATTATTAACATACGTCGGCCATGTTCTACCCTCAAAGTTGCTCACAAAAAGTACTGAACTATCAACTATATAGACACAGATACCACAATAACATCTTAGCCTGATTTATGAAGTCTGCTATCACAAACCCTAAACAGACCTGGAGCATCTTAGACTGTTGGACGTTTAAGTTGTAACATCTTAAAAAGGAGTTACTCACATTGCGATTGATTCAATCAATGAGACTTCAATGTAATAGCGCAGAAAATTGCAAAACTTAATATTTGGAAAGTTTCACAAACAAGTGAATGTGTTTATTGACGCCAGAAACATTATTGGTCTGCATTCCACATGCTTCAGCAGTTGTATGAGTCAGTTGTGCTTTCTACCCGCTCGAGTTGATCAACTGTAAATATATAAGTGATGGACTCCTTTGTTACAGGTAGGAGATGATTCCTCCAGTGGGATAGGCAGCGTAACCTACGACAGCAGGATAAAACATGGACTCTACGATGACGCTGATACGTGCCATGACGATTATATATCATACACAATGAAAAAGAATGCTAAATCTCCTTTGGTCAATCCTCGTAAGTAATGCGTACAGCTTCCTGTTGCTGTAGAGAGCTTTAAAAAAGTTGCACCCAGAGATTTTATGTATAGTTCCAAAATGTAGAGATTAATATATTGCTTGCGATTGGCTGTTCCAACAACATCCACCGAATGGTGAACCAAACTGTGGTTCATAGATATGCCTTTACCGGTACAACAACTGTTGCATAACAGTAAAACTTGCCACAGTTCGCAATTAAAGTGAATTGCTACCTCTCATTTATTGTGAAATTTATATAAAAATGTAAATATATTTAAATTATCAAACGCTATTGTGTTGAGCTGTTTACACTGTAATGATGTGGCACAATGATTGATGGATGTCAGGTACGTACAGGTGTCATAGAACTCTCCGCTGCACTACATAGCCAGAGTCATTCAAGAACAATATGTCTATGCAACCTAGTTCTCATAGTGTGAGAGAATTCATTATAGTTTCTGGAATGTGTACTCATTCTGTGAATGGTGTACGTGTTGCAGAAGGTTACGCGACTCTGCAGAACACAAAGAAGGTGGACGAGGACTTGTACAAGAAGGAGGCCCCCACAGTAGACATTTGTGAAGACAGGAGAGAGGAGGACTTTAGATTAGACATCAATAGTTGGACACTTAACAAACATGGCCAGCAGGTTAGCAAATTGGAACTATTCCAAATAACCTTGACATTCTATAATGCTTATTACAGCAGCCGACAGGCACCTAAACCGTCTGAGACAAATCCGATTTCCAAGTTTTTGCTATAGCATTATTAAGTTGTTACAAGCTTTTATTCTTAATTTTGACCTTGACCCTTTTAGGTGCGAAGGGCTGACCCAGCCGGTGCTACCACAATCAGTGCCCAAATTGAATCCGCAGGTTCAGATATTCAACTCAATCCAGGTTAGTAGTGATCGCTGTTACAACTTTGCCGTTTGTTTGCAATCTCCTGGACACTAATTTCTATCAGCATAGACTATTTCATACCACAACACCGGTATTACCAGGTTACACAATTGATTTCTGAGAGAACATTCAAGGACTACATTTCTCTATATGCATTTTTGTGTCAATTTTTGCCATAATTATAATGTAATACCTTTACTATATAACAATCGATTAACCTCTTTTCAGATCCACACAATTGAGAATAGATATCAATATGCATATTAAATAGATGGTAGGTATGTTGGCTATATCAATGTCTATGGTGGTGGTGCTTCGTTTTTGGTCGTCTGTGGAAGCTTTTCTGTCTATGGTTGGGTGTATTCGTCAGAAGTTTTTGAATGAGTCATAGCAATAAATAAACTTAACAGGAAAGCTCTATACGTAAGTAGACATTTGAAGTTTTCCCTAAAAATATCCATTTCTGGTTTGCACTAAATACAGCTCTTTGGAATGCTTCGTGTTATCCATCACCTGATTTATTATTGTTTAATCATCATCCTCTACCATTTTTTTATTTTGACATAAAAGGCAAGATTTCAATATTTATCACATCAGAATAATCCCTCGCCATTAGCAAAATGATATATAGCACCTCGTCTCTCTCCCAGTTACAAGTCAAGCTAGCTAGTTGGGTGTAACTTCACCTTCATCAACTTCAAAATTGCTCTTTCCTCTCATCTGCCCTGTGCCGGCACACGATGGCATGCATTCAATTAAAATATTTAAACTGGTTGCTACCGAGAGAGAAATCAGTGGATAGAATGTTGTGAGTAACTGGAGGGATGTGGTCTTCTACTTCCACTCACTCACTCATTGTCAGGACCTGTGTCATGCCTACAAGCGTGGCAGGTGGTCTACTCGAGCTAGCCTCTGCTCCACACCTTAGTCATAGAACCACATTTACACGAGCTCTACTCAGCCTGCGTCAAAATAATGGTTGTAGGCACTGTTGCAAGTGCAAGTTATCTTTGAGATAGTAGGAACTTATCACTTTTGAGTAGTTTTTGACTTTCAAGTTAAACAATCATTATAATGCAAATAATCTCAGTGCGTTCCCGCTCATGCTGTTGATTTAATTATTTAAGATTTAATAATAAACGTTTTTCTCGAGGGTAGTCGTCATTTATGTGGCCAAGCTCTTTTTTATTTATCGATATCATTAACTTTTAAAATTTTCAGAAAAAATTATTATAGTTATTGATGGAAATAAATAATAAATGTTAACAAACATGTAGACGAAATATTGCATAACTAAATTAAGAATTACAATTGATATTTCTTTAATAATCATTACATAAATAAAATGATGAATTTTATATTAAAAGCTAATTGGAAATCCTTTACATTTATGGTGACGATCGATCATATAATAATAATAATAACAATAATAATAAAAATATTGTAATCTTATAGCAATCATTGTTTACATTTCATCAAAACTTGTATAAAAGTAAATAGTGGATAAGCTATAATGAACAACACAACTGATTAAAACGGTTATACATTTGTTGCATGTATTTAGTCGAACTGATCGCTGCTAAGTTTGGTGCAACTGACTTTGCTCCACTCCTGGTCGCCATCAAAATGGCACAATTCTTTTGATGGCTGCAATACTACATTACTTAGCTTAGCTACAAGGGACCACACACATACACCTCTTTATCAGAGACCACAGTGTGTGTTTGCCAAAATAAGATTGCCCACCAACTGTTCATTTCGCCTCATAAATTTTCACTAATGGACTCTCTACAAGCATGTAAAGGAGGGGCACACCCTAGTTATTTCATCTCTCACTTATTACTATGTCATTATAAATCATCAAAATCAGCGCTAGCCTTAGCTTTACAAATTTCTCTCGACAAATGGAAATAAAAATAAATCTACGCTTTCTGAAAATTAAACGTTAGGGGATGTAGAGAACCCCATCAATCAGCGAAATGCGTAGATCTTTGCTAATCGTTAATCTTGAAAACTTAGCACCAATTGAAGAGATCTTCCTGGCTTCGGTTGTAATTTTATGGTATCTGCCATTCCTGCTTGCTGTCCTTGTCTTGCTTTGGTCTACAGTTGATGTTGCGCATGCTTGGTTGCCTGCTGACTGTTGTAGGAACATAAATCATCACCTATTCAGTGTTATGTTCTGGTTTTATTATAAATAATTTAAGAATTTATTCAAACTTTATTATTAAATTAAGTAAGATTTAAATTACGTTGCAAAATATACAGCCAAAATTTTTATTTCACTGCTTTGGTAAATGCAATTTTTCTTCAACTCATCCCTTCGGCTATCATTTTTTTGAATGTTTTCATTGAATTCATTTTTTTTTCAGGGAGCCCAGAGTGGACTTTACATGATCATCATAAAATAACTACAGTCAAGGCCAGACAAGGTCATCTTAAAGGCTACCACCGCATGGGCAGTATTATTAGTATTGGTAGCGAAAACTTGGGCTTCATACCAGAAGATGAGACGCTTTCTATTCAGCCTGCTAGCGCTGATATTACACACTCTGACGACAATCCACACGAGTCCACATCTACCTCCAGTGCTAAAGAGCTTGTGCTGGACTTGTCCAACCTTGACATTTCCTTATCATCGGACCAATTTTCATTTAGACAACCGTCTCGCACAAAAAATTTTTACGAAGCTTTCGGAACCCCGAGAAGTCAAAGTGGTTACGACAGTTTAAAATCGACAGACTCCGGTGTGAGCCACCTACAAGATGTACATAGCCCCTTAAGTTCCTCTTTTCCTAATGTAGCTCTGCATTCTACCCCGTCTGCACCGGAAAGCTCGACAGCTCTCCCGGCTTCCATTTCCAACAATCTCTCTGTCCCTACCGAAAACATTCACAGATACACTAAACGTTCCTCTGCGCCCCTCAATCCCGCACAGCTGTTTAGTCGAAGCCTTCCAACTGCAATGAGGTACGATTCGGAGTATGATTCATGGAACAACAACAGATCGTACGAATCTATGCCTACGTCTAAAAGAATTAGCAAAATAAGGTCAGGCAACTCCAGAGTGAATTATTTAACGCAACTAAAACTTGGTGAAACGGTTCGACTGCAGCGAGAGAAGAAGAAGAGAAAGCGTTTTAACCCCAAAGGAACAATTCATTACGCTTTTAAATCTGATGTTTCTTTAGCAGAATCATAACTATTTTTTTATTCTAATAATATTATCGTTATTATTATTACTATAATGCACCCGCTAGTTTTTAGAAATTTTATTCACTTCCTGCTGTTTAAAATAGTAAGTTCTACATTCGTGATGGCTTGTGAGTGCTCAAGGTGTTTATGCAATGAATTACATTGGTGCAAGTGTTAACCTGTATTTGTATCCATAATATATATTTATACATGATTTTAAACATCAGTTAGCGCAAATTTTATTTGCAGCTATTTGTAATTCTGAAATCAGATGCACCAAAAATTTTCACAACTTCCAAGCACATTATTTATACAATTGAAGAGATGTTACTATTACCACATAATCGAAAAAAAAATTTGCCATTTTTCATGCCACAGAAATTGTCTCCTCTCCATTAAAGTGAGGCAACTGCTAAATTATAAAACCAAGACGGACTGTTGGCAAATAAATTAACCAAGAAAATACGTCCGAAGTTTGCACATTTTAGTGTGACATCGATTAAAAATAGGTGACACCACCAGTAAATACCAGAGTGAAGGATGTCTGTAGTTGTTGGCATTCTCAACAAGTGCTACTTTGAGCTGTTGCCAATTTCATCTGACGTCTACCAAGGTGCTTTGGTTTTATGAAAGTTTGAGAAATTTTTTAGTTGTTCGTAACTTTCTACTGGCAAGTAGCCAAAAGCTTTGTAAGCATCACTGCACTCTTGATCTATTTCTTTTACTACGCTGTACTTCATTACTGACTTCCATTTGTAAGCAGTGGCCATACTGTCTTCCCTACAGAAACAAATGGCAATAAAACATCGTCATAAAAAATATAACATAAATGTCAAAGCTCTAAATGAACAGTATTTTTACAATAGTTTGATTGTTAAACAATTGTCCCATATTTTTATATGAAGTAGAGGACAACTCCTTAAAAATCAAACCGTTGTAAAAATGCGACCCATTGTGATGAGCAGATAACTCTGTACTAATTTGGTAATCATTTTTCACTAGCAGCTAGAAGTTTTAAAATTTTCTTTTCAGGGTGTGTCAGAATATTAAGATTTTTAAATTGCGCTTGAACTATGTTGAAAAACAGTCCACTTACGACTTCTGCTCACAAATTACATGGATAGTACAAAGAAAAATTCAACTTAAATTTTTTATTCTTTCCTAACACAAAGTCATCAAAAAACTACACAACAAAAATATTCAATAAGTTTTTTGATTTTAATTTTACCATTTGAAATGGCAATAACTTTATTTATCTGTTTAAATAGTCATCAAAATAAACATTAAACTCCTACTTGTTAAAAGCATTATCCACCCTCCACTATCCACTCTTATAACAATAAAAATTACAAAATTTATGAATTGGGAGTTGTCTACTTTTAATAAAGCAATTGGAAAGACTGCCGGTGTCAATCAATCTTTTGAGTACACACAACTCTAATTAAAGTATATAATTATCGAAGACCTTACCTGTGGGTGCTATAGAATTGTGATTTTGAAGACACAGGTTTTGACAGTTCCACCAGGTGCTGTTTTAGAGATTCTGGCATTTCTCCAAGTGAAAGAGATCTACAAAAGAGGTTTTTGCTCAAGGACGAACATACCATTCTTGGAGTTGTCTCCTCTACAAATGGCACCAACTTCAATATTTACAATTATATCTACAATTCCGCTGAAAAATGTGATGTATGACTTCACCCATCGGTATACTAATAATCAAAACGAAAAAATAAATGATACCTACGCGTAAATATTTTCAGCAGCAGCCATCTTGTTTTTTGCTAAATCTTCATATCTGATGATTAGTATTTGACGGCCATAGCCCAAGCTTCTTAAATAGAGGGCAGCCTCAAAATCTTCCATCAGAGTTTGACAATAAACTAAAAGCAGATGTTAACTAGATTTAGTACAGGTCAAGGTCAAGATAATGTTGAATAAACAGATGCACAGACCACCCACCTCGACTGTGACTTTTGGACAATCCTGGTCCCTTTCTACGAGAGTTGAATAATCCTCTTGGATCTCTCAGCAATAGAACTATCTAAACAGCAAAACAATATTTTAGTTGGCTTGAGACAAACAGAGCTGTACCATTTCGTTCAATAACGGCAAAAACGTTTTCACCATAATTTTAGATGCTTTGCGCTAACTTTGAGTGTATGTTAAAATAAAAGTGTAAATAATATAAGCATTTATCTTGAAAAATAAGTATAAAAAGTACAATCACAGGGATTGCATGTACTTCTATGAACAAATGGATAAAACAAAAAATTATTTCTCCAAAAGAAAACAACTCCTGATGGGCGCAAATAAATTCGATATAAATCGGTTTCGAAGCCAATTTGTAGATTTGAATCATGTTGTCCTGTTAACAGTATTGTATAAATCAACTCATAAAATTTCAAATGAGTTGCCTTTTGAGAACAGTAAATGAAGAACATTTCTATTTAGATCTTGATTAAAAGTGTGTGCTGAGTTTTTCTGTTACAGCGGTAAATTTTTTCATCAAGACTTGTTCTCACCACAGAAACATAACTCCAAACAACTATTCATAAGGGTGAACCACAAAAATTTACCTTCAGGTTTTGATGCTGTGGGTTTTTTAAAAGATTTTCTGTCCAGCCAAGTTTAACACGGATAGCTTTTATTGTAATCAGTTGACTAGATAGACAGCTTGAGTGATGGGTTTGCAAACAAGACAGCCGTATGTCTGATGCCCCTGACCTACAACCTGCAAAATAATAATTAATGCCAGGAGAAACAATATCATAAACTTTTAATTTGCTCGCATAAATAAATTATAACAAAAACGATCTTACCGGTATAGAAAGAGTCGAGTTTATGTGTGCTAAATGCAAGGGAAGACAAAGGAACTCCATCAAATTGGCAGCGGTATATTCTGTCTAGTTGTTCTATTGTTCTACTCGCATGAATCGGATTATTGGGGCCTTCGTGGGCCCCATATCGAAGTGAGGAGGTCAACCCATACAAAGGTTCATATCTACAGAATGTAGAGCAGCTCTTAAATTTACCAGTCGATTCATTTCAGTTACCCAGATAAGTTGACCTAGTTAAGTTGACCCAGATAATTTAACCTACATAAGTCATGCTGAATATACTGACTGTGTAACGTGAGCAAATAATGACTGAGTCGAGCTATTCCAGTTAGGAACACAAGTTTGACCTAGTTAGCTAAGCTGATCCAAGATTCGAAGAACAAAACTTACAAATAATAAGAATCTGGATGACCTTGAAAAAACTCGGATAGAAATGTTGACCCACTTCGGTAATAGGCAACAATTAACACTTTCAACTTATTCTCTTCTCTTTTTGACTCCAATGGTATCCGAACTGCAAAAATAAAAACAAAATAAAAAATAAATGATTTTTTTTCATTCAAAAATGCAAAATTGCTGATTCACAGTTGCTTGATACGAATGTAATAAAAGTCAGTAAAGTATTTGTGCCAAAAACATTTTAATGATTAAAAATGAAAAAACAAATAAAAACGGAACATAAATGTTAGATGTAGACATAGTGAAACCCACTGAACCAGACGATTTTCTACGACAATGGTTGTGCACTCGTTCACAATCCAAGCGCGTGTTACTTACCAGTGACTTGACTAGACTTAATATAATACAAGCGCGCTTGATCCAGTGACTTGTATTTCCAAGGGTCGCAACTGAATGTTGGTAAAAAGCCAAACATATCCGGCACACAATAGGTTTTCGCTGACTACAACAGATATATAATTCTATTACAGTAATCCCACAATGCAATGTATGAAAACCTGAAATGATTACTGCTCCGCCTTGTAAAAGAAGTTTAGCTCACGTTGAAATTTTGACATTAAATAAAGATGCATTTACGCTACCAAAAAAATTTTCCAATCTAGAGTCTTGGACCTAATACTTTTCAGCTATCCAATCCACTATTGATATGTTCGCATGAGCGGTCTCAGATAGATTTGGGAGTTGTGTGCACAATGTAACCGATGTTCACTGTGAATCAACAGGGCGTCCTTAGATCGAGTGAATCGCTATGATGTGAGAGCCAATTCGTACGCGCTTATTGTGATTATCATTGAGTGATGTTAGTGGGTTCTGGCAGAGTAGTTTCACTTTAGCGATGCAACCGGAAGTAGCTTGATCGATCGTTAAACTTATCATTAGAAATCAAGACTTAGCTGACTATTATCATGAATTGAGAAAATTTGAGCAGTTGATATGACAAAAATAATGTTGTTGAGAAAGCTCAAAGGATCAATAAAGCGTTAGGAAGTTTTTTTTAAAAATATTTTGGTTTATTCATTGAAAAAAAATTAATTAAAAATCATGCTCACGTGCGGAACCATAATTTTGCATTTCGGCTTTAACTAAGCTTGCCAACGTAAATTAATGAAAGTGCTCCCTTTAACGATTACTGTGGTGTGGTTTGCTTCATCAGTGGCGTTGTACTGTTATGGTTTATGTTAATGGCGCTTCATCATTATTATACACCCAACCATACCTATCTACTGCCGGAAAAAGGTTGATTATCTTGTTAAACGAATTGATTATTAGTATGGGTCGTGGCAAGTCGGCTTTCGGTATCTTCATTACTTGTGCCACCTATAAAACTGCCGTATCCCTTAAGCGTGCTTGACCGCTTTTGATTTGCCCAATAAAGGCCATGGACCTAGTATATAGTATGTATAGTCTCATAGTATATATAATATGTGTATAGCATAAATATATATACTATATTTTTATGCTATATACATACATACTATATACTAGATATAGTATATACAATATATACTATATATAACGTACGTACTATCAATACGTACTGAAACTGCTCATGCGAACATACATACATGCCATCAGCAAATTATGAGCACGAAGCGTGGTGGGCACATTGCCACATTACTAGCTTGACTGTATTACAGGATTGCAAAGTCACTCATGTGTACATGCTCAATTATCCCCCCTCCGCAGTTTTTTTTGTGCGGAGCTATTATTAAAGAAACCGGAAGCCCGCTTTCCACCAACAATACTAATAAAACGATAGTCACTTCATTTTAACAATTACTAAAGAAACATTTTTTATTCACGGCAGCTGATAAGTTTGGGGTATATAATACCGAAGATGCTCCATCAACATAAACTGTAAAACTACAATGGCACTGTGGAAGCAAACCACAGTAATCGTTCAAGGGCACGCTTTCATTAGTTTACGTTAGCAAGCTCAAATAAACCCGAAATACGAAACTATGGTTCTACCCGTGAAAATGATGTTTAATTATTTTTTTCAACTGGATAAACCAATTTTTTTTCAAAAAAGAACTTCCAAAGGCTTTATTGATTCTTTGAGCTTTCTCAACAACATCATTTTTGTCATATTATTTGCTCAAATTTGCTCACATCAAAATAATAGTCAATCAAGTCATGATTTCTAATGAAACTAAAGTGAAACTACTCTGCCGAGACCCCATTACAATCCAGGAAGGTTAATAAATGACATGATAGACAATAAATGATTATATCATTTATTGTCACCCACTACTCTTGTTCTCCTGTGAACTTGTTGTATTGTACTTAGCAAATAAATATGACGTTGTAATTATTCAAACAACAGATTTTTATTGTTTGAGAGAAAAAATTATTAAAAAAGGTTAACACGATTATCAATCACCGCTAGTTTTATGAGAAGTGATTTAATGACTACCCAATCGGCCTTTAGTTTAAACGAGTTCAGGACATTCAGTCGGCTAGTTGATGTTCAATGATAATAATCAATAAAAAATATTGCATAATATTTGTGACATCAGGTACATAACATGGTTTATCCGGTTTGATGTCAACCAGACTTTAAAGGCGAGATCCGAAGTGGGAGTTCACTGAGCCTTGTGAATTATAGCCCATTTCCACAAGTGCACTGGCCAAAAATACGCGTATAATTCACATATGGAAACTTAGTGATGGCGTACGTCATTCCTTAACCAGCTTTACTACCACTAAGACAACAAACAAAAATAGTCCTAGCTACTAATATTTTGATTCTTTGTCAACTAAATGTTGATATATAATTAAGAAAAAGATTTTGGGTTGACAACGCAATAGAAAAAGACAATGCAACGTTTTGCGCCACAGCTTGCAAGCAAACAAAATAATGTTTTTCACCACGAAATTTCATGGTAGATTGACTTACATTGTACGGTACAGCAGTGATGAGCTGGTAGCCAGCACAAGTACCGTTGGCACTAATCGTCAGGCTCTCGGATGAAGGACCGACCCAGCAGATGCTGTCAGCTCTAACAATATGACACTGGAGACTGGTACAGGCCTCATCTGCGCATGTACAATTGGACTTTTGCCAAATCTCACTCATCTTTCGATATTTTATTTTGGTCGTCTGATCTGCAATCAACCCAGCACAACACTGTGTAGAACATTCCTATCACATCTTTAACGCCTCTTCGGATGTGTACAGAAATTGATTTTAACTAAGCTATTGTGGAAAGTTTACTACTAAATATAACATCAATAATAACTACACACATATATAGTTCAATGAACCAGTATAGAACTTGAGTAATAGTAATCAAATGTAGTCAACATGCAGTTTACTTTAAATCAATAATTCCAGTTCAAGCTAACAGCTAGTTGAATAAATACGAACTGATTAAACTTAAAACCTTCTGATTAATCAAGGATATGTAGAATTGCATAGAGTTGCATAGAATTGCATAGAACAGTGTAGTAGATTTCTGTCCTCTACCACCGACAGACACAACAGCATTCACTCCGCCTGCACTCCTTGCACACCTCCTCTACACTTCAAACACTCAGAGTCTACTCCGAATAGACTGTAGCAACTCCACGGGATCCCCGAACCAGACACATTACACCAGTGTTAGACGAATAAGTAGTTTATTGAACAATCTGTTTAGCAGTATAAGATATAATCTAAGCACAATCCGCAGTATTTCTGCCTAACACAGTACAGGAGCTCCCTTTTATAGAAGGAGAAGAGGAACTTTCACCCCCTTATTAGGGGTGAGCCAATCACATACAATTACACAAGTATATAGCGAACAAAAATGTACGATACAACGCATATAAATAATACAAGCCAATCACATACAATAGCACATGGTAAAGCAGCACTGGGCTGCTCTTTTTAGAGTAGCGGAAAATTTCCACTCCTTATTAGGTCTCCTATGTTCCTTGGTTACTGCTCCATGGCTATAAGTCTTCTACCTTTCTTTCCTTCTTGGTGAGGATCGTTCTCCTGGGACCCTATGCTAACTTTTCAGCCATCTTTGTTTGCTGGGCTGGTATACTGGCCCGGGGTAAGCCGGGGTAGGCTCTCTATACTATGTACACTTTATATAGGGTCTATACAGGCTTGCAGTAGACCCGGGATAGCCGGTATCCTTGACCCGGGATAGCTGTTATAAGTTACAAAGGGAGGATCCCGGCCCTCTTAAAACTGGTGTTAGGTGAAGGGGTGTAGGAGGAATTTAGGGCAAGGGGGAGGTGGGGGTGGAGGTCTGGAGTGCCTTTTATCACAGAAATTTGCACAATAACATAGAGTAGCATGGAACAGCATTGTAGGAGTATTTATACATCGACATAAACTCAGAACCTTTCAAGTGTGTGTATAGCAGTTTGCGGGTTTGCGAGCTACCCAGCAAGCTCTAATCTACGTTGTCGAATTCACAAGTTGTAGAAAGTAAATGTGTGTTTGAGTAAACGGTAATATTTATTGTTACCAACTCCACAGACTACATCGTTAATCACTACTCTACTACTGTGAAGTCTATAAATAAACATCACAAGATACATGTGAGCATAAGTATAAATGAACAAAACTACATGAAATTTATAAAAAGGGAATAACATCAAAAATTAATGATTAATAATATAATGTTACCTATTGGCCTTCTTAGGCTTGCTTTGTAAAATGGTATAATAGTGTATGACTGTATAGTGGTGTGTAAGTATAGAGTAAAACTGCTGCTAGTCTAGTTAAATAAATAGATCTAACTAGACTGACTGGTCAGTGTGTTTGCCACCAGAAAAAAAACTCGCTCACAAAAGACAACAACAAAACCTGTCATTTCAATTGACCACCCCAGTTGTATCAACCAATCGCAGAGCGGCAGCTCTGCCGAACCGGGAAAACGGGAACCCTTCGACAGCAAGAGAGCATTGAAACATTCTTGAGCTGTATATATAGGTGTTTGTTAAGCTCGGAGATAACATACAGATTGGGCTTCAATTGATATTATCATCAATGGGTTATTGTATAGCAGGTGACATGTTTAAATGATGTGTTCACTACGCTTTGTCTAGTAAAAATAGCGTAAAACTGCAATAATGTTTGAAGAGATAAATAAATAAATAATTAAAATTGATGATTACATGAACATTTTTTAATTAATAAAAAAACTTACTCTGGAAACAGTATAGTTACTTTAATTATTATCTTAATTAGTTGAAAACCGACTTTAGTCAATACCGGATCGATAAAGCGTCATATACATAAAATGATTGCGTGAAAAATTTCTATTATAATTGCGATCAGGGCGTTACACAGACATGATATTATTGGAAGTGGTGGTTGAACATTTCTGCTTTGTGCTTGATTGAAAAAACAACCAGCAATTTTTGATCCCAACCAAAATCTGGCAATAATCACAAAGGCTATCGATAACCTTGACGAGTTTACCGGAAAAAGAAGAGGGAAAAGCCTCAATCAGCAAGCAATAGCTAGGTGTATACTAGTTGTGTGACTTGAAAGAAAAAAGGCTTCACAGAGAAAGAAGTTTCATACCAATTATCTTTTAGCTTAATCTAATCTGATTTAGCTCCCCCTAGAGGGACCAACTATCGACCTTCCAACTTGTTAAGTCCGATATAATAGGCTATTAGTTGGCTCTTAGACATAAATAGCGCATAATAGTCAGTCAGGCGTGTCCATAGACATCAATGGAAGGAGAAGTAGAGTAGAGTTGTTTTCTGTTAATTAATATTTAAATAGAGCAAACAGATTTGAAGACTTTATAATTAGAGAAAGAAAAGTCCTACCTGTCATATACCTATCATACCATACCTGTCCATACCTGTCATATACACCTCAGTTTCTTTTGTATCGTTGAATGTACAAGATTTCTCTACTAGTCCTTTTGTATGGAAAATATTGTCACAATTACAAGTCTTGAACAATGGCTACAAAAGTGAAAATGTAATACAGGAAAATGAACAAACAAATCACCAGAAAATCTTTTTAAAAAAATTCTCTTTGCATCACTCCTATTTAAAAAACTTGAGTCGCAAACGCTTTGGGAATGAAAATGTCTTTTCTTATATATTATTTTAGCCTGAGAAATGCTTCTTATTGTCAACAAGTTTGGGTAAGTCTATAAACCTACCCAAATTATTGAATTGTCCTACTCACAGACTAAATTAGTCATTGTTAGGTGTTACGTTATAAAACAAACAATCCAGAATATCCTGATCTACCAAACAAGTTTGATTTGCTGAGAAGTCAAACCAGAAGAGCTCACCTGATGATAGGAATACATGAACTGATGCTTCGTGCAGTGAGATGTGCAGACGAACGGAGATGTTGTTGATATGGTAAGGTTTATTCTTTGCATGATAAATTGTTGTAGGTCGCTCAGTACGAAACATCCTAAATAGTTGTTTTCTGCTTTTCTTTCAGCAGTCATTCTAAATTATAAATTTGTAATAGTGTTACAAGAGAAGCTTCATAATGTGTACAGAGCACAAGGTTTAAAAGAAATTTTAATGGGTTATAATAATTTAATTCATTGGTTATAAATATCCTTTCAACAAGTGGAATGCAATAAAAGTATGATATATTTTGAACAGAAACAAACTTTTTAAAACTAGAGCAGTAATTTAAGAAAAATTATTTTTTGTTGCAAAATTTAATTATACTAAAGCCAATAGAATTGTTTTTATCACATTCTGAAAAAAAAAACAAATCTGTTTTAATACTCTGCAGAATTTTTTTTTACTTGAAATGTAGAAAAGATAAGTAACTTTGGCACATTGATACGGTGGCTATTCTACTCAATATGAAAGCAAAATATACAAACAAAGATTGTTTTACCAATAACTTAATGTTTCAAATGCAACAAAAACAGAGATTTTGCATTTTAAAAGTAGTTTCGTCTGTGTAAACGGTTGCCAACAAAACTAGTACAACTTGCTACTAAACCAAGCTTTGTATTTCCATACCGTAAAGGAATCAACTTTACAACAGCTGACTTGCTGCCGATTTGGCTGCTAACATCCAAAAGATCAAATAAGCATCCAAATATAACCAGAACAACGCAGAGTATTCCGCAAGTAGCGGGAGGAAATCTTCTTCTGAACATTTCTAGGATGGCCATTGGCTGTCTCACCCATACCTGCAAAGTTTGTGATAAAGTGTGACATGACATTTTGTAGTTTTTTCAAGCTTGGTGTATATTCTTCTAAAAATTTTGATAAAATTGAACATCTCATTTTGGCTATTTGTATATCTTTAGTTGAAAGGTAGCTATGCGTTGCTGTTACAAAACAGGTTTACTCGATACAATTATGTTTGTTATAAAGGTAATTTTATTGTAACATTTTTTTATAAATAACTTAAAAATGCCCAAAACATAATTTTGCATAAAAATTGATTGCAAAAAAAAATGATACCAACAGATTATGCACAAAAATGTTTAACTGTAGCCCAACGTAAACTTCTCTACAAATTCTTCAGAATGACTAGCTTTTCACTTTTGTTCTCACCGAAAAAAAGTGATTTTAGCTGATACGATTTACTGAACTTTTCGGATAGGTCAGTACTAAAAGATACGCCTATGCGAGGATAAAGAACGCACCCACTGTCTCCTACCTCTACCAATCTGCAGTGGTGAATGTCAAATCTTCCATTGATACTAAATATATAAACTCGACGAAACAAGCTGAGCTAGTAGAGGCCCCCTAGTACTCAATCAATTACTTAAAGGCAAGAGCGAGAGAGGATAGAGCAGTCTTTTGTAGTAGCAACAATAGCTCAGAATGCTCTCTGAACAAAACAAATAGATGTGGATTATATCCCCAACCAATCAATGTACAGCTCTCATTGGCTGATTTATGTGATACTATTTGTGATTGGTTGTCTGCTCCTATACACCGTTCATAGATGGTTTTAATATTTAAAGAAAATTGCTACCAGCTGTAGTCGATTAAGGTTTGCATGGACTTTATTTATTAATTTGAATGTTTCTGAATGTGCCGTTATAACTAGGACAGTCTGCTGTACACAGTTTTTCACTAATTTTGTTTATATAGAGTTGAACTGTTCAATATTTCATACTCATTTGCAACAATACATGCGCATGTATACCATTTAGCATATAAGCTTCAAGCTGATAATTACAAACATTGAGAATAGTGTTAATGAAAGTACATATGCCAGCAGTTGCATGAGTTTCAGTTAAATGGTTTATTGACTGATAACTTTTATCTGTTTTTACGTAGCACGCCGCAATCAGTAGTATTAAATTGGGTGCGAGGGCTACCATCTCCAAACCCATTCACAACATTTATTTCAATGGTGACAGAGAGGGTAGCTTATACAAACTACCATCTTTGGCATTGATGTTACAGTCATAAAATTACATATAACGTTTAGAGTCTGTGGAGACAATGATTTAGGATATATGCACTTTCGTTTTTTAAACATTCAATAATCATTACCAGTTATGCACCGATCGAATGCTCATTGAAACACTTTGACAGGTTTTTGTTAATTTTTTTCTTTGTAATTAGCATGTTTTCTTTCTTCTGCAATTTGAAGCGGATAAACAGAGATTAAAAACAAATTTAACAAAAAAAATCTGAAACATATCCTTAAATATAATTCAATTTGAGAACGAACTGCCATGTTTCCAGTTATGTGAGCAGAGGGAAAAACAAACAGTCGTTATCTTCATTATTACAAATAAACTATCGTTTTTTTAATCTACTAAATTATTACATAACTAGTGTTTGCGTTTAATCATTATAGTATAAGTACAATATATATAATATATAATTAATTGAAGAATATAATAGATAAAACACTTCTTATATGATGCAATTTACCTGTATTGTACCTGAAAAACCAATTACACAGAAAAAAATAAAAACTGCTGTAAATACAGTTCTGGGGTTTAAAGTTGTGATTTGTTTTCAACCCAGAGATATTTGTATATGTAAATTTTTTTTAATAACGATAATGTAGGTGGAGGCAATTGCATTATTCAAATTCAATATGGTATTTCAAGTGTCTAATGGAATAACTATGTTAGAGAAATGAAAACTGCTGTAAAACATTCTAATTCAGCCAAATTGATGGATGATGGAATAAAAATTTTCAATTTGTTCTCAAACTGGAAATGTTTATAGATTTAAGGTTCTCAATGAAGTAAGCGGAGAGGAGACGATTCCCAAGCAATTACAATTTGCTAAAACGTCGTGATCGTAGTGTCAGTTGAGCAATGATGACTGCAACGATCTTTCTCGTAGAAACAGCTCACAAAATTCGGTGGCACTATAAATATACAAATAATAATAACTAGATTATATTATAGTAAACTCTCATCTCAAAATTCCAACGGCAAAGATTTTTTTATTTAAAGAAAAACTTACAACAAAAATTTTCGATAGCTTGCAAATTTTTATCAGAAACGTTACATGTTGTTAGCATTAGTCTGAAAACAACCATTTTAGAAAAAATTACTTTTTCTACTGGAGATGACTTTGTAATAAACTTGGTGTTGTCTTCTCGTGGGGAAATGACTGTCTTGCTAAAGTCATGTGGTCCTAAAAAATACTAGCGCTCCTCTCATTTATACCCAAATCAGTGAAGGCCCATTCTGTGCTGGTTTTTGACTCACATTGTCTCCTCCCAGTACGCCCAGATGGCAACCATGGATGAAATATAACAGGTCAAGCATTGCCAGATAACTGAAATGTGTGTGTCCAATTTCAGAGATTTTCAATTATAAAATCTGTATCGAATAAAAACTTTAACCGTGAGTCAGTACTCACACAATGTAGCAGTGATAAATACTATGGTAAGGGGCTGCAGTTTATGGATAAACATTTCTCTACATTGTCGCTGAATATTTTTAGCAAGCAACGCGTTTATTGTTAAACTCAACATAATATTGATGTTGCCCGGAAAATCTTTCCATTGGTACGGATGTAAGCATCGCAGAGAAGCAAGCCTTGCGCAATTGGTTGTTGTTGTTATCTATTAAAAATAAATAACAATTATGTTAATAAAAAATATATAATAGTCTCATTATTTATTATTATATTCTTTATTTTGCTATTTTGGATAAAAATCATTATAGAGTAATAAATGTCATAATCTAAATAATAATTATTTATTGTTTAATTTGTTCTGGTTATTAATTAACTTTTAGCCTGTTTGTGACAAAAAAACTCCATGTTATCTAAACCATAATTTTTTATGTATCAGAGTTGTTTTTAATTATAATCAATTTTCATTTTACTATTAATAATTACAATTGATATAGAATAATTGATGCAATAAATATATCATCAACGATGTCATCTTTTATTTATCAGAAATAAATTATACCATCATGCATCTGCCGATTTATGGCAGAAAATGTTACCATTGAATTTTTGTTTATACAGCATTATTGTTCAAGATGTACATTCTCGGCAGTGCTTTTTCGTAGCGAGCTCCTATAGGCTCTATAGAGCCCTTCCAAAAAAATCAGGGCCGTTAAAGAGGCTCTCAAAAGTCCCTCAACAATTTGTCATCCTGTGTTTTCAGCCTGCCTAACTAGCAGTTTTTGAGTGCATTTTAACCACAACACTTTGATTCTCACTGTTTATGTGTATTTTCAAAGAGTCGGCTAGATACAGGAAGAATACTTCACACTAATGCAGCAGAACACGATATTATGACAAACATATCAAAAGAACTGAGTGAAGATCTAATCTTGGCTGTCTTCAAGCGAAAGCAAAGCAGCCATACTGGATAAGAGTGCAACTCTCTCTGCTTCAGCAGCGCTCATCGGCCGCATCAAAGCCACAATCAACAAATCTCGATTGCCGTTTTTCTGGATTTGGTTGAGCTAGAAGAGGGTGGAACTGCTGAAGCTATCAAGAACTGTTTAATGAAGTCAAAACATGATTTTCCACAAGAAATCCTGGATTTACAGCTGATGGATACGTCCAGAAAGTTAAAAAACGGTAGAGGCTCAACAATATTGCAAAAAAATATATACGGCCGGTAGTCATATCATGGCACTCACTGCTCTACATGTCACCTGGAATTGGCTGTGAATAATCGACTGCAAGTTGTAACACGCATAAACAGTTTTAGTGTATTCCTGTCACATTTTGCATAATTTGTTTTTAATGTAAACAAAAATTAAAAAAACACTAAGATGATGCATACAGCTTCTATGAGGAGATTACGAAAATAAGAGCCATATTCGACATCAGATTGGTGGCTTCTAGCTAGAGAGCTGGTACAGATGTGAGGAGTGCACAATTAGTCCTGGCTGTTTGATTTCTGCTGACGAATAACGATACTGGCAGCGGATCTAAAGAGTAGCCTACACACCCATCTAGTACAGCGGCCTGACAGCAGCGTATTCTGAGTCAAAATTTTGCCTGTGTAACTGATTAGATGAGCTGGCAAGCGTATCGCTAGCCCTCCAATTGTATAAAATCACCATTATTTGGTGCACAATAAGGTAAGCAGAACCTGGAGGAGCTGAAAAACAATGCAGGAGTCTATGAGGGCAAAATTCTCACAAAGTTTTCAAAAGTCCAACTTTATAAACATGTGAAAGATGTATTAAAATGTAACACACAAATCGTACATGCTATAATTGATAGCATTGGTACCCTCATGTTTTGCAACGTCACATTGAAGCAAGGCCTGTATGGTGAGCTCAGCAATCACAGACAACTCCTCAATAAATGCGCATGGTTGAAAGAAAAAATCAAAAACCTTAAGCTTGCTGATGACAGCTTGTGATATGAAAGCTTGGACTAGACAGGAGTGGATAATTGAAATTGTGTAGATGGCTTCTGAGAATTTAGAAGTTCTAGCGGTAAATAAAACGATGCATCCTGACATTTCAAGGACGCGTTTGTCATGTTAGCAACCAGTTCTACAGAATACGAGTGTGGTTTTGCGGCAATAAATGCCATAATCACAAAGCGGAGAGCTGATCTGTTCCTACACACAGTTGATTCACCATTGAAGTTATCCAACCGTAGGAAACGAGATATGTCGTGGCTAAGAACCAGGTGTCACAGTGCTAAGATGAAAGGAGAAAAAAACGAGAAAAATCATATTTGGTGAATTAAGGATGTCAGAAGCTATTTGTATGCATGACGGCTAGTGCAATCATTCAATAACATGAAATACCTTTGCATGTGTAATGCAAGGGTATATACATGTGTACGTATTGTGTTTCACTTTTGCCACAATAAAAGCATCCATGTACATATCTTTTTTGTAAAATTGTTTAAACATGTGATTTTTAGCGAGCAAACTCACCAGATTTCACAAAAAGCACTGTTTTTGGCGTTGTTGTGTTTTCTAACGAGAAAACAACTGATCTCCGTCTTGACTATTCGCAGCCGATGTACCAGAAATTGCATAAAAAACAGATTCTCGTAAATGGCTACCATTCAATCATGATGAAAGTTATATTTAGTGCTGGAGCTGGTAATCCTGGTGTATTTCATCACTCACGAGTGCAAAATTTTGTCATTACATTGTGTTGCACGCTAGTAGGATCAGTGCAGCAGCACAAAGGACTCCTGTATCATATTTTGAATTGAGTGGTGAAAGCGGGTGAGGACGGGAGAGATGGAGAGAGTGGAGCTGGAGAGGGTGGAAAGGAGTAGAAATAAGGTAGATGGTGAGAAGTGGAGCCAGGTGGGCAAAAGACGAGCTAGCAAAATGATATTTAAATACGATGGGTAAAATTACTAGTTACATTTAAGCACATTCGAATGTATATTTATATAGTCTAACAAGTAAATCATGTTTTTTTTTTGTAAAATAAAGTATTTGGATGAATTTTTTTTCTGCAATAGCTAATATTGCTTACCGTTTCTGGAAACCTTCCAGTAGACTCACGAAAGCCTGTGACTGATGGGAAGCTGCTAGTCAGTTACACAATTTGTGGTATGACTATTTATAGGTATATCCAAGTTCACTGCCCCTGGTACAAATGCTAATACATCCTCTAAGAACAATTGAGCCAAAAGTTGGGAGGGGGGGGGGGGAAGAGGGGCAATCCATGTATTAAATTAATGTAGACTTAAACCTGATCAAATAAAAAAATAATATATCAAAGTTTGTTTCTTTCTTATAACTGCAGGGCCTGAGGCTTGGGGAGACAAAAAGCCCTCAGTAGAGAGAAAACTAGTCTTTTTTCAAGATGCAACCAAAAATTCAGAATGTAGTAATACTCTCTAAAGTAGACAACTCCACAATCTTCTAGCTATTTCAGCTGGATATGCTTTCGGTACACTCAAAAATATTGTCTATATCTATGCTGCAACCTTCAGGGCAGGTATTTTAACGCACTTAAAAAATGAACTAACTTGAATTCGTCAAGATTACATAGTAAGGGCGCAGTAAACGACAAAACACCTTTAATTCACATTATCTTGTGAGAAAGGTGATAGCAATCCCAGTTGTGTCCTACAAACTGTCTCAAACAGTTACATAACTTACAAACAATAATACACGAGTGACAATTATCTAATAATAACATTTTTAGCGAAACCAACAACTATAAAAATGTTACCAGATGCTAGTAAAAAAGCAGGTACATCACTACATTTTCCTACAGGCAGGTGGTCAGCTGAATCACACATTGTAGGGTCATCGGTGAGCTCAAAGAGCCAAATAGTATTACTTATTCTCTCATACTACAATCAGAGCGTGCTAAGAGTAAATCTTTGAAAATACATCTGTGCTCTGGTCACATGATACAAACAGGAAACGTTTCATGAGACTGTAATCTTGAAATAATAATGCAGGTTATTGCCAAACATTTTGGTTACATGAAGCCTCCCTTACTAACCCAGTTCACTAGCTATATTACGTAAATATAGCGTTTACAAAACTCATGCGAGCGTAGCGTGTATCAAGACAAAAGGATTTATATGTAAAGGTTTTTTCAATTTTCGAAATAATTCTAATTTTTTAATATTTTTGGGCCAGAAGATGTTAAAAAACAAAATTTAAAAAAGCATCAAATAGACACGATTTACTGCGCAGGCTTAGCCAATCATTACACTGCCTACATAGCTGTGGATTTCAAAAATAATGGGTGGAAAATGCATTGTAAATCTGCAATTTCCTATTGCGCCATGGGCCCTTGAAATTTCAGTATATGTCATTGAGATTCCCTGTTATTTTACCGATCCAGTGATAATATCATAGATCAATCACGATATGTGGAAAAAAAAATAATTTTACTGGAGAATCGTATCCAAATAAATAAAAAAACTTCTATAACGCACCATTTGCCGACGAATGGTCATGCGTCACTGATTTCACATCACCGCAACAATACCATTGTCAGCACATGACCACAAACCATTGTTTTTTAAGCGAAGGTACTTTTTCTCAACTATTTTTCTGAGACAACCACTGGTGTGAAACAAATAATTTTTGCACCTTTGGAGGGACAAATTTTTCTAAAAGCTGATGCTCTATTTGAGAAAAAATTTTCAAAATAGTAATTGCACTTGTGCTAGCTAGTAAATCCCAACGGTGTTTTTACCATATCAAATTTCAACAGAAAAAATTCTCGAATATCATAAACACATAAAACAGCTTTCTGTTTTGGCAGCTGCTCTAGAGTATTCCAAATAAATGGTGAAAGTTTTCAATGAGGAAGTTTCAGGCAGATACAACTAAAAAATAACTTACCTTTCGGCTAGCATCTGCACTAACTTACATTCCGTGGGGATGAAGATAATATTCTAAAAATTTCATAAAGCATTATTACAATGGAACCAAATAAAGTTCCTGCATTGATAATAAACTCGGCTGTGGTCAGCTAATCAAAGTGAAAACATCAAAGTCCAGCAAACTGAATCAGCAGGCTCGACGAACAAACAACATTTACTGCTGTAATAACACCAATTATTCCAATGGACTCAATAAAGATTTCATTAATGGGCTTTTAACAAGGAAGTTTGGTGTGCGGAGATGGTTGCTGCTATAAAAAATATCTTTCTCAGGCTATAGCCGGCTCCAGGTTGAAGAAACTTTATTGACCACTCTGATTTGATGTTCAAAAGATTTTCAGTCCAAAACCTTTCACCCCATGTCCCAGAATGAAGGTTGTAGCGTAATTATTTTATTAAATGGTAAAATAATACAATCACACACCTTTTTGTGAAATAAATGTCACCGAGATCATCCACTTCCTGTTCGAACAATTGATAAGTTATTCCTTTTTTATTGATCTCAATACTTTTAACTGGTTATTTGGACTGAAGCATGTATGGTGCAGCCTAATTTTTGGTCTTCGAATATTGAATAAAAGGTTTCAAAATTCAGAGCCTTAACATAAAGCCTGATTACGGCATACGAACAGCGGCACACAAACCTCGCCTAGATTTTCCTGGCCTGTGGCGCAGTTCGTCTAGTTGCTGTTGTCGAGCTGCGGGACTATAATGTTAGTAAAACAAGAAAGCGCAACTCCAATATTTATAGCCCTAATTTTTCATTTCACAGTGGCGACTTGATGGAAGTGAATTAAAACAAAAAACGCTTCAAATTTGGTAATTAATTTTGTTGTTGCGTTTTTCTCTTTCTGTTTTTAAAGCTTTCCATAATTGGCCCAGTAGCTGTTTATATGGTTTTCATGATAGAATATTTACAATATAAATAGATGAGTTTCAACTGATGGCGCTGTTCGTCTACAGTAACTAGACAAACTGCGCCACAAGGAAGAAAAATATGGGTGAGTTTTGTGTGCCGCTGTTCATATGCCGTAGCCTGACCTGATACTGCATATAGTGTGGAACAAATGCAATGTAGGTTGAAGCAATTACATACTAGACACTATTGCAATGAGCATAACTGCTTTCTTTTTAAAACGATGATCAGAGGCGTAAATAGTGCAAAAAACATTCTACACCAGAATATACCACGCTCTTCCCCACCTCATCCACCCTGCTCTGTTTTTCACCTTCCAACTGGCTCTACCCCCGATCCATACCACCATTGATTCTATCCATCTCTTGATCACTCTCGGACAGTTTGCCAAGTGCCAACAAACTGTCTTCCTGCGTCATCTATCAGTCACTACTAAGACTGCTAATTTATGAAAGAATGTTGCAATCTGTGCATACATACTGTGAATCCAGCCCTGAAGTGTGGAATAGCTAATTAACACTCAAACCATCTGGTATTACCACATTGTGTGTTTTTGTGATTCATCTCCACCTACATTTTATAGAGAAATAATAAATCTACAAATTCAAACCCCTACCATGTATCAAATTGGTACCAGAGAGAATCTTTACTATGATTGTAATCTTTCTCGGCGTGGTGGTTTCAGCCTATAGAAAATAATACATAGACAGACGGATGTTTTCACCCTAGATATTAATATTTTATTTAAACATAGCGTAGAAGAAAAGTTATATGACATGGGAATAATACAATAGCAATCAATAACGCCAAACAATCAAACAATTAATGATTATAGAGTATATAAGTGATTTTGTTAACAATGCATCCTCAAACCACAAAGCATTAATTCACCATTTTTTCAATTTTAAAATGTTTTTTTGAATTATTTTGGCAATTGAAAGTAGAAAAATGCTCGTTTTTTTCTATTTTTCCCAATTTGTTTTAAACTTTTTTGGTGCATCATAAACTGAAAAAAAAATAGACCAAAAACCATAGTATAAAAACAAATTTATAGAAAATGACAATAACAAAATTGTGTAATATAAAATATATAATCAATCAATGAATGAATAAAAGATATTCAAGCAATATTATTCATAATGCGTCTAAAACCCACAAAGTATTTATTCACCAATTGTTATAAGTCAAAATTCTTTGTTAAACTATTGTGGCAGTTGAAAGCAAACGGCCTGTTTTTTTAGGTTTTCTTGAAAAACAGCAATCACTTAATAATAAATTCACTTGGTGCAACATGATATGAAAAAATGATTGACCATTCGCAATTATTAATGTGTTGTATGAAGAAGTATAATTATAACATGCAGCTGAAACGAAAACATGAGAAGTTCAAACAGAATGTTCAACTCACTACTTTCACTAGCGCCAGACCCAACGGACTAAACACAGATGGTAAACCAACACTAGGCAGTAGAAACAAATCCGCTATATTACGTTTGGTTTTGCCAAGCATCATTTTAATGATGGCTTAGAAGTAATTCTGCGTCTAGCGTTGCGTCTACTTGAGAACATCTCTTGACTTCTTCAGTAAAATGTCTTCCACCATCCTCTCTCACACACAGCATCCTGAAAAGTTGATGATCAATGTAAGAATTATGTGATATAACCATGGCACAAATAGATTTAATATTCAGTAAATGAGTTTGTTGTCTTCTCATGTTTCTGTTGCATTCAGGAAGTATTGTAAAGGTTTTCGTTGTGATCTCAAATAACCTTTCACTGACACTGTTAGCAGTTGCCGGTATTGTGTGTAATAACAATACAGTAATGCAGAGTGCAAGTAGACTGGTAGCGTTGGTCAGGTATTACTATTTTCAACTGTTGTCTTTTTGGATAAATAGAGAGGCAGATCACCCTACACTCAGAGTTATTTTAGCGTTGTTCAAGATAGCATCTAGTTGCTCAGAGAAGTGTATTCAGCGATTTCTTGTACCGTCTTAGTGTGTGATCTAAGGGACGGCAATTTTTACTGTACGCTTGCGAGAACTGTTTATCCGGCAAACTTTTGTGTATTAGCAATAAATTATTATTAATCTGAAACTCGTGTATTTAGTGTGGCCGGTTGCCTGTAACACTAAGTTCACATACCTTGTTCACCGGATATGTCTGCTATACAGCTCTCCTACAACAGAGAGAATATACTATTATCCGGTAGCGCCTGCTGTTCGTATCTACTACCTTCTACGATAAAGGACATTACTACCGTACTGCTAGCATTTGATAGTTATAATTAATTGCCTTCTACGGAGAGCCAACTTAACAAAAGAGCAATCCATTCCATTAGGAACATGAATGATAAAAGGGGTGGATTAAATATACAAAATAACAAAGTTGGCTGGCGCATTGAAAACCTGGCTAGCCACCAATATATAAGTGTTAGTTAATAACAGATATATATAATGACGTCAACCATCCAGCTGCAATTCTTAGCGCCTGATCCTGACTCATCTGCAGGTCCCTTGATCGTCTGTCTTGCCGGGTAAGATTCTGTACTAAGCTTGATCTTGTTGCTTCGTTGTTTGCCAACGACTGCTCACTCAATTGACTACTAGGCTAGTAGCATGTCTGCTCTATGCAATTCCCTTACAGTATGTAAATGCACAAAGAACTGCTGCCTGAATTATGTGATATTATAATCTAAAATGAGACCTGATGTAATAATTTATACAAATAAAATCATCAACCACAATTAGAAAAACAACACTAGACTGGGTTCCGCAAGATAACACATCTTACACACGCTTCCGTCAAATACCCGTAAACCTTGAGGCTTGTTCTACTCAAGATACTGATGAGGCTACCTTGTGGTGAGGTCATTCATATTGTTCACACTCAAAAGGTGATCTGCTGGCAGACTTGAGGGAACCTCAAGGCCACTTTGAGAGAAGCTTGCTGTATTTTATGGTGTGACACGAAAAACTCACACAGAGTATCAATTAATACTGCAGTGAATTTTACTGAACACCAACAGTGACCACTACCTTGCAGAAGTCCCCTGATGGTTGTTACCCACAGGCATGCCTCCTATATACAATAGAACAAGTCCGGATTCTATTGCAGTTACTATATTGCTTTGGGTAAGCAATAATGTCATAAATAACCATACCGGCACATGGTACTTTTTACACCGGCCCTGGGGAGCTATTCCGGGACGGCATCCAGATGGCTGCCAAAGCCAGAGGGAGCAAAAATAGCCCAAGAACTTCTAGGACCCATATCCAGGAGCTTATCATCCTCAGAAGTCGGAAAAGTTGGACCAAAGGCTATCAAAGACCAAGGACTATTACAAAAAGGTATACTAACCTGCTACTGGTCAAAACAGCTATAGACTCCGCCCCTCACTTCTGGGCGCCAGCTATTTTAAATCTATTTACTTAAATTTCATTGGTTGCTACATATTTGTATCATTCTATTGGTTAACTATTATTATTATTGTGTGATTGGAGTGTCTGGCAATCTAGGCCAAACACTTCCTGTCAGTTCCTGTAACATTGCACATAAAAGGCAGAGCTTTCTCATACTTCTCTGCATTACCTGACAGCCTTGTATTGGATTGCCACCTTTGTATTCTGCTATGAATAAAGGTTATCATATATCACTCGAAAGCACCGAGTATATATGTTTGAGCCGAGGGCTCACCACAGTTGGTTAAGTAGATTGCTCTCTGTACAACTAGCTGTTTGTGCCATCCAGGCACGGGTCACCTCTGGGGAGAGGTTGAATGCATGTCAGGCCTAAGAAGGCTGACTGTTTAGTTGTGCCGGCAGACAAGCAGTTTGTGCGGTGACAACGACTAGCGGAAAGTAATAGGACGTGAAAGTCCGCTACAGTACTGACAAAAACTTTGCTGTAACAAAAGTTTTTCATAAAAGATCAACTTGATTTGCCATGTGAGAATTCACAGAATTACATCATACCATATATATGTTGAAAAACACAAAATAGTATTGACTCGATGCAGTTTGAAACCTTAGACATAGAAAGTAATAGTCAAAAAAGTCACAATTGATAACTCTAGTGGAGCAAATGCCTTTACTAAATGAAGCTTTTATGTCAACAGCCAAATAATAAAATCAAAGCCAAACACAAACTTGACTACCCAAACAAGTAATCGTTCAAATTAATAAACATAAAACCATGGCTATAAAATCATATTTAGAAAATGATTTGATGAACTTGTAATTTGAGTGAATACCTACATGTATGTCGTAGAACAACTTGTCAACGTGAAAAAATAGGCTTACTATGTAAACTCACCAAACATAAACTTCGATTGTTTGTTGATAAGTAACAATCATAATAAATAAATAAATATGTTATCATACTAGACTATTATAACTAACCATAATAATAAATGATAATAAATGAGTTTTTTTCCATCATCTATTTATTATTATTATTATTATTATGATACATCAGAGGTGCACAAGTCGATTCAAAGAGTTGAATCGATTCTGATTCACAGAATTGAACAATAATCTGTAATGGCTTTGCAGTGAGTGGAATAGAATTTTATGAAGCAAATAAAAATCAAAAAGTTGTGGAAAGTTGAATCTGTCCATTGTATGCGCTCACCTTAGGTTTACTCAAAGTCTTATCAAAGAGTTTGAATGAAAAACGAGTCTAATACAATAATAATAGTGGCCGTATCATTTGACAGCCTGTGTTATCAGTTTTAGCTCGTGCAGCCAATCACAAATGAACATATTTCACTACGCATCACTTGCTCACACTTCCCAAGATGTGCTCGTGTGCCGCTGCGATAACTTCGACGTAGAACCTAAATGCTTTAAAATGCAAAAGTTTAGTTTGTCGGTTTAGCAGCTGTGCATAGCAAAAAGTTGTTAGCTTTGGAATATGCTAGCTTGCTACCACTATTTCCAACCAACCATACTAATGAACCTACTCGATATGTAAATTCTGGTTCGCCACTAGCCTCACTTTATGTTACTAACAACTGATCATATATATTTAGTAAAACCCAATATCATTGGTCCAATGATAAACCAAGGATATGCACACATGAACTGTGCCACATAATGTACTGTACTACTGGTTAACAAAATTTAATAAAAAACCAGCAAACTAGTATTTTGTGACATAGTTCTGGTATCAAACTTTATTTTGACCAGATCTACTCATTCAATAAAAGCTGTGAAATAAAATTGATTGTGTAAATATTTAATTTTCACAAATCTGCTTTCGCTAATTTTCTTTACTGAAAATAAATGATTTTGATGAAAACCAAATAAAACTAAAATAGCAGCACAACACTAACACCGCAGGCATTTCAAAACATCGATTACTTTGACCACCTTATAACAAAAATGATTATCGCATAATTTGTAAACACTTAACCGATATTCTCGCAAAAAGTTCACAATTTGCTGCTTTAGCAATATTTACTATATTGAATTGTAATAAAACACGCATTGCCATCACAAACACTCAAAATTAAGGTATAATATCAGCACAACGTTTGTGAGACAAACTGGACTTGAACAAATCAAAGTTATTGTGGAATTGTATACTGCTGGATAGCTCCATGTTTGAGGCGACAATTTTCCAGTTCATTTACAAGCTACTAATACTTGTTTGTAAAACTTTCGACTCTATCCACGCTGACATATATCACACTTATGCAACTCGCGGATCTCAACATAACTTACTACTACCCAAATCCACCATTGCTGCAGGACAGGGCAGAGTGAGTTACCGGTGTGCTTTCTCGGGGAATGGGATGGCGGGTTGGTCTTGTTCTGTTACAGTCAATAATGGCGTCAGGAATACCTTGAAGCATCAACTACTCGACCTAATGTAGGGATATCTGTTAATCAGACCAAACCTAGTACCTCGACTAGCTGCCATGCTATTGTGTCAATGGCCTTACCATCTCATTTACCTCCAATTTTATTTCATGTTAAACTGAATAAAACAGACATCAGACAATGTATATTTTCAACTTTTGTAATTAATAAGCGTTACGGCGATGTTGTTGTGTGTAGCGATCAAGTTTTATATTTAATAACGTATGAAAAACTATATTGCAATCTGTAATGCATCGAAGAAAAAGATGTTACAATTGGGCTTTTTGAAGTAAAAATCCAACGAGAGCACAGTCTGGATAGCAGAGTGGCACAAACTTTTTTTCGCTCTCAAATTTGGCATAAGTATGCCCAGGTAAATGAGCAAAGTGCCCAGATAAACAATAATTAGCCAGAGTTTAGGAATTTCAAATCAATGAATAAGTAATAATTTTTTATATAAAATAATATGGAAAGTATTAATCATTAAATAACAAATTTTGGATATAAATATAGAAAATATTATTAATCTCTGACTTCTTAAAAATGAGGAAAAAAATATTCCCCATGTTTATGCTATACTGTTTATATTGACAATGAACAGTATAAGAAACACTTATAAATAGATTGCAAAAAAATTATTAATATTCACCAACTTGTAAACAGAGAGAAGAAAGGCTATCTGATGTAATACTGAACAATCAATGGTAGTAAATAGTAATATTATTTATATCCGACTGTAGAACAACGTATCGACTATATTTATATTAGTAAACGTAAGTTATAACTATGATCTTGGCTGTGATAATAAAGTTTAATTACTGGTGATAAATAATGAAGCACAATTTTTTATCAATTTTGCTCATTACGGAGTTTGCTATTGGAGTTTGCTATTTATATTAAGTAACATTACTTATTACGGCCATCACGCCGTGAGCTTTTTCAACTAACGAAACCCAGATGTTGGGAAGGAAGCCTAAGCCGAATAAAACATCTATGGAAAAGTCATAGACATACTAGCTACAATTAATTTTTAATACAAAGCCATAAGACAAATCTTTGACAGAAGCAACAATAGAATTTTATATTTACTTGGGGACATTTTAGTTGGGCATATTTTCAAGTTAATATTTGTACTTGGGCACGTGTGCATGAGCAATAGTGTTCAGCACCCCATTGTAACAAAGTATGATGATGCTTTATTACTTACTAGCGATTGTAGTTGGTAGCAGGGTTTCTACAACAAAGGCGATAAAACCAGACATGCGTAATAAAACAGGAAGCCACAAATTATCCATTGTAACTGCATGGCATCGTTAGCTAGTGTGTGTTTATATTTAACTAACGAGGATCGTTTGTGGTTTAATTATACCGTTGTTTATGACACAATACAACTGATTTGAAACGAATGAATCTTAGCTGCTGGTAATTTATTATTGCAGTGGTGAAAAAACAAATGGTAGTATTTTTTTTTAGCAAAAATTCACTTGGTTATTTATTATAATTATTATTTATTTATTATTACTAATTAATAATAATAAATAATATAATTTATTGAATCATAGCCAGTGTGGTACTAAAATTCTTTGTCACCACACAGCTTCCTTAGCTAGCCCACAACTCAGTGATGTTTTGTTCATATATTTCACAATAGAGGAAAATAATAATAAAAACAGCCTGCAACGCTAGTCGGCTAAATTGCACTCAACAGCTCACTGACTGCAAATGCCTCTGTGGGCGTGGTTTAACCAACGGCGATAAACTTTGAGTGGTGGAAATATATGCCCTTGTCGCTAATTATTTGTGGTAGCAAACCACAGAGATTTGGCGATATTTTGTCATGATGTGGAAACATAGTAATTGGCGTTTCCAATAGCAATAAACGTCTGGAATTCTGCCTATCGCCAATTTTTCGCTTTCAGAGAGCGACAAATGTTTGTCGACAAGTCTCACGACAAATTTGTCGACAGTGCTGTTTCCAATTGGAATTTCCCTTTATCGCCGGCAGTATCGCCAATTTGTCATGATGTGGAAACATAGTAATAAAATAAACAAGTAAACCAGCTGATGTACAAAACACAACATGAACACTTAGCAACAAAACTAGCTCATTCATAAATCAAAGAGGAAAACACAAAGCGGCCCGCTTGCAGAATAATTATAAAATATTATTCTATGTACATAGAGCTATCCATTCACACCATTCAGTAGAATTCTATGCACATAGAGCTATACATTCACATCAGTAGGTACAACTCTATGTACACAGACCTATCCATTCACACCATTCAGTAAAATTCTATACACATAGAGCTATCCATTTACACCAGTAGGTATAACTCTATGGACACAGATCTATCCGTTCACATCAATAGGCACAAATCTAGGTACATAGAGCTATCCAGTCCCGTTAGCAAGTACAACTCTATGCACAAACCTCTAATTGAGGAAAGCCTTCATTGTGCCAGTGAGTACTGAACAACAATCTTTTGCTGGACATTTAGCTTTGTAGGCTTTGTTCCTGTCCGTCTTACTTTTTTCTTCTTTGACACATTTGTCACAGAATATCAGATGGCCACAGGGCAGGCCTACCTGGGTGGCCTAACATAAGAGCAGATACATGAAAAAAATTGTTCAATCTAGAGCAATGTGGAGTTGTGTGCTCTCTTTGTATGCACTGTGCATTACACTAGCAATGTTACTCGTCATATTCTAATCTCAACCTCTACCACCCAGAGGACTTCGCCTCGTAAGTCGCCCACAATAATTATTTCCCGCCCTCTACCTTGCCCTAACCCCACCCTGCTTTACCCCCTCCATTCTCCCTTTCTCTCCCACTCAATTTAATGGATGACACAGGAAGACAATGTGCTAGTCGCAAGTTAGTTACTGAGACAACTAACTTGCGACAAAGGTATAAATATAATGACACAATCATACGAGCCACGAACCACCATTGATTAGCTATTCAGCAATCAAACTACCCGCTATTCATTTTCCTAGACATTATTGAAGAAAAATATAAACAAAAACCCTTCAAATTGAGAAGAGATGGAAAACTTGCATTTTGACTACATAAATAAACGGTACAATAGACTGTTTATACGCTTTCACTTCCCTCGGTGTAGCGGTATAGGCATAGATGAGCATAGGCAAACGGTCTTTTTGTGTTTCCTATCAGTTTGAGGGGGAGAGAAAGGGAGAGATGGGAGAGCGTGGGGGTGTTTGAATATGACGACTTATACCGCTAGTACACACTTTTTAAACAAACTGACACTACAAAAAAGTAGATGTTACACTCACTGACACTACAAAGAAGTAGAGTTACACTCACTGGCACAAACTGACTGATCTTTCTGTAACAATTCCTGCAGGAAGCGGCTGGTGCCACACAATCAGTCGGGTCCATTTTTCCTGGCACAAGTCCGTCAACAGCTGGGAAACAAAAAAATATACAAATATTGCAGTGTGATCGTTAGGCACGCTCTTCAGTATACGCCGAAATACAGCAATAGTGACCTTTTAAAAGACAAAATTTCCTGACGGAAACTCTCTCCTTTACCAAGGTCAGCAATCAGTCACTCAATGATTGATCTGGACAAGTTTCACAAAAGTATTGAACAGCCAAAACATGAAATCCAAAAAGTAAAGAACAGTTTTCAGTTTAAATAGCAAAAAACTACATTTCCGCTAATTAAAAAGACTTGAACTTGAAACAATTACGCAATCTCATGGCCATCCAACCATAACACGCCAGAACATACAAAACTTCAAGCATTGAAATGTAAATCTCCAGAAATTTTGTGATTTAAAATCTCAGTTTTCCATAAAACCAATAAAAGCAAAAAAACAGGGTATGTGTTTGAAACTTGATTAATTTTAATTTATTCCCAACCAAACCCAACATAGAAATAAAAAATAACTGCCATGAGAACTGGTCTACTTGCTAAAGAGATGAGTCACAAATGAATTGTGGGAGATAACTCCTATAAGATACAGTACAACTCACTGTCTCCTCCTACAGCTGAATCAAGCTGCACTGTGACTGGCTTGTTTTCTGCAGACATGAAGGCAAAACTTGGTATCTTACTCGCCATGGGATCTTCAGTCTGCACAAACCAATCAAATACTTGGAGTCATTACACTTTCCAATCAAATACTGAGTCATTACACTAACCAATCAAATACTGTGAGTAATTACGAAAACCAATCAAATACTTTTAGTCATTAAACAAACCAATCAAATACTTTCAGTTATTACACAGACCAATCAAATACTTTCAGTCATTACACAAACCAATCCAATACTTTCAGTCATTGTACAGACCAATCAAATACTTTCAGTCATTACACAGACCAATCAAATACTTTCAGTCAATACACAGACCAATCAAATACTTTCGGTCATTACACAAACCAATCAAATACTTTCAGTCATTACACAGACCAATCAAATACTTTCAGTCATTACATAGACCAATCAAATACTTTCGGTCATTACACAAACCAATCAAATACTTTCAGTCATTACATAGACCAATCAAATACTGTGAGTCATTACACATACCAATCAAATACTTTCGGTCATTACACAAACCAATCAAATACTTTCAGTCATTACACAGACCAATCAAATACTGTGAGTCATTACACTAACCAATCAAATACTTTCGGTCATTACACAAACCAATCCAATACTTTCAGTCATTACACAGACCAATCAAATACTTTCAGTCATTACACAAACCAATCAAACACTTTGAGTCATTACACAAACCAATCAAATACTTTCGGTCATTACACAAACAAATCAAATACTTTCGGTCATTACACAGACCAATCAAATACTTTCAGTCATTACACAGACCAATCAAATACTTTGATCTGTAACAAAGGTTATAGAGTTTGCCTAGTGACAAATACTTAGTGATAAGTTGTGGACAGAAAAAATGCTCTACAGTATAAAGTTATAAAACATTTAGAGTCAAACAGATCCATAAAATACAAGCAACTCAATGCAAGATCTATCAGCTACTGTCAGACTGCATCAGACTGTCTGACTTTTATGACAAAGGCCTGCAGGATATGCAGACACCAATAAGACTCTACCAATACAATACAAATATCAAACTACCTATTAAACCACAATCTATATAAATAATTATAAACATTAGTATGTAATTATCGAGCAATACTCTCTAAATCTACGCGTAAGTCGAACCAAAACTTTGCCGATATCGTTTTTTTGCAATGTAAACGGTTCGACGTAATAATTTTTATACTGCCTTGATCACAGAGATAAAACAGTAGTAAAAAACCTGAGGTTTTACCTAAAATAAAGAACCCTCAGCCAATCACGCAATTCAAAACCTTTGTTTACGACCTCGCCCAATTCTATATCGCCATAGCCAATTCAACCAATGTAAAGTCACCATTTATCGACAGAAATTATGTATACGCTTCATTTGACTGCTTGAACAACCGTATTAATTGAATCAATGAATTGACCAATCAAACGACACCTATAAATGAATGGGCAGGTCACGCGCCACTTTTGACCAATCAAATATGTTTATCTATTGTTCCAACCAATCACACACCTCCATGAGGTCAGAGTCCCAGTCTCCCTCTTCTTCAATTTTATAAACAGCCTCCACCAGGTCTCTGGCGCTATCAAATGCTTTACCATTTCTGTTGATGGCCATATCAACAACATGTCTTTTGTGGTTTAGCCTCACACAAAGATCATACATAGCTGTAAATAAAACATAGAGTTACACAAAGGCATCAATAGAGTTATCAAACATGGGCAAATAAAATGTTGTCACAAGTTTTCAACCTACCTTGTTGAGTTGATACTTTTTGTTGCCATTCTTTTTCAGTTTTCTTTTGGAGCACAGTCTTGCGTATGCACTGCAAGTTTTTAAAAAAATCTACATCACAGATTACATAGAGGAGGAAGAAACAACTCCACAAACAAGCCAGCTGTGGTGTCATGGGAAGAAGAGAACTAACACAGATTGATGAATGCATTTAGCAGTCAGTCTTCTCTAAACAAGGTAACGCAACAGAAAGCACAATGGGTACCGCCATCTTGAGTCTTAAACGCAATAGTTTCAAACAAAATTTTGGTACATTTCAAAACGAAATTAATCCGTGCTCTTTCGGACCTGTGGTTAAGTACCCTCAGTAGCAAAACTTTGCATATACGGGACTCTGGTAGCCACGAACATGGTTAGGCTAATAAACCACTTTCTCATGCATAACCACACAGGCTGCATTATCCATCTGATAAAATGAAGCAAAATGCCGTATTGTACTTCCAGAAAAAAGGGTTATGAGGTTGACGTTTTTCAAAGTCTGCTAAAGTGTTACAGTAAAAGACAAGTTGACTAAGTATTACCCTAATCCATACACACCACAGCACATACATACTATCAGGTCATCAGAAGTATTCTAAAAATAATCTAAACTAAATGGAAAGACTGCCGTAGCTACCGATCACCCCTTATAACAAAAGCCTCAGCGTTAGGAAACACCTCGGCGTAAATAAAACAAGGATTCTATAATAAACAGTAGAACTGATAAAAAACAACATCAAGTAGTGATGCAGTAAATAATGACAAACAAAATATCCAATCACAATTACATCATTTCGTAATGTTTGTAAATTATTAAATGAAACTATTACACATTGTCTTCGAGTTCATACTCATTCATGGCGCATGGACAATAAAAAATCTTTGATGCCGATTTCAAGGAAAAGTCTAGTTATAATGATATCCAAGAAATTGTTAAAGGACGGCTAGTTCCAGGCTAAATTTCCATGCGAAGCTTATATTATATAGCGGTGGTTTTCAAAAGATAATAAATTGTTCTCGAAATGGAGCGGTGTCAGAGACCTTTGCCAAACAAAACAAACTCATCTGCTAGGTACCAGTTTTTCAGTATGAAGAAAACATGAAATTTAAACTGAGCAAAAAATTGCCACTGATGTTAACTAAAAGATTCAACTATTCTTGTCTTTCATCAGACCAGAGAAGAGGCTTCGGCAGAATTGACTTTACCCGTCAAAATATTGTATGAACCACGAGCATTAAACAACGCATTAAAATACCATTCTTAACAATATTCCGTTCAGTTGTTGATCCTATGGTTCTCCACATTGTAACACAGTCGAATTGAACACTTCTAGGCACATTGAGTAGGTAAAGCATCTGAACTCCGCAAAATCTAGACAACCTTTTGAATCCATCGAATGAAATGAACTCTTTAAGAGTAAAATGGAAATCCTATTGGTAGCACACCTTGTGCGGAGTTGCCTGTTCCTGGAAAGTCATCAATTACTATCCTACGAGCGAAAACGTTAAAAGTAAATAACAAATGCGAATTAGTTGAAAAAAGAAGCTTCAATAGAACGGAATCGGAAACTTGAATTCCAATTCCACAATCAAGCTTATACAGCAAAGATATCCAGGGCTTAATAAAAAATGTCTCCAAATAGTAACAGGCCGGCGACCGAGACAAAGTAAAAAAATTTGTCGGTAAACACGCCGTTTTCCAGAATGAAGAGATAAATTTGAAGTGGGAAAACTTCAAAATTTATCGCGAGAAAGGCCTTGTCCCAGATTTCAACACAGGACCTCCAACTCTCCTTGTCCCACACCAGACTACAGTAGAGGCATTAGTAGAATCAACTTTACCCGTCGAAATATCGCATGAACCACTAGTGTCCAACAATACCTGTACAAAGCACCATACATAAAACGTTCATCTTCAACTTTCTGTGATAGCCAGAATGGTTGGTCCCAAGTCCAGACATCATGGTTGAACTACTTCTTCCAGTCATACTGAGTAGTTAAAGCAAGTTTACTCCGGAACTTTCCGAGGGATTATAAAATTTTCAATTTAAGGCAATCCGCAGAACCAGTTGATGTAATGAGATCCTTGCTGGTACTCCATAAGGGAATAGAAATATTATGGAAAGCACACCTAATATTCACTCTACTGTAGCCTTAAAGCATGACTACAACAAACATTTTTTTTTATATTGACTTTCTGAACATAGAGGGGCAGATTAATGAATTGGATGACTATCTAGGTCCACTGTCTTGATCTACAAGCCCGCCAGGAACTATAACTTTCATTGAATAGTGATCATGCCATCTTTGGATTGTGGGTGTGGCCAACTGCATAAAATTATACGCGCATTGATATACAAGAACTTGCATAATCTTTACTTAAAATGAACTCTGGTTGGGCAATTCAGTTCGTCTTGGGTCTACGGAAGGCATTGCAGCAGGAATAGAGAATCTCTCTGAAGACACCCCATCCAAATTGGCTTACAAAACTCACTAGTGTGCATTACTATTACAAGCCATTTTTTGTCTGGCTTGAATTAGCATGCTGCACACATAAAATCGCAATTGGTGAACTCGTTCAACATAATCTCACATGTAGTGCATGTTTGTTTATCTTGCTGATTCCATATGCAAAATATCAACAAGGGATGACAACAGGATTGGTGAGGTGGTACATTGTGATCAAAAGGATCACCTAATAATCTTTCCATAAGGAAATAATTGAGCTCATTGTGGTGAGTAAGGGAACAATGAATGATACTCATAAAAGAATAGATAGTACGTAGAATAATAATAAATTAAGCAAATAATAATAAAAAACAACGAGATCTGATTGGCCGAAAAATATTGTACGACAAGGGGAAAAAAATAAAGTGACGTCATTTCCACGCAGTCTAAAAACTGATGAGCATTTCTGAAAGAGGGCTATTTTGCGAGCTTCTAGACCAAGACTGAGTGGACCTAGAGGGTCGTCCATTACAGTAATCTGCAGCTTTCCGAATGAATATTCAGAAAATCAATAAAAAAAGAGTAATTCAGTCATGCTTTGAAGCTACTAGACCCATTAACCAGGTCTAAAACCTAGAAATAAGTAATAAACGCAAATGAAATAGACAATATACATAAAAGCTGCCATATTAACACGAAATATTTAAGATAATGCTAAAATACAGAATCTACAATCTGCAACTCACTATAATGAAAGTTTAGTTGAAAAAAATCGAGCCAAGCCTTTCATATCACAAAAATCTCCTGATAATAAAAAGTCATGATAATTGTTTGAGCACATCCTCAAGACAACAAAGCACCCCATCAAACTTTTACCTAGCTTCTGTTGTTACAAAAGACTATGCATGTCTATCTGTTACTGAATAGTAGTAAAATACCATAGCTAAATTTAGTCATGGCAACACTATGCAGCATAATAAAAAAAATTATATAGTGAGCAAGAATCAGGCCAGCATGGTAACATTTTGAAAACCATGAAGCAACGAAAGCCAATATTCTGCCTGAAGAAATAATTACTGACAGGAGGACCTGATCTCTTGAGGTTTGTGCTCACTAAAATTTATCCAATAATTTCAAAATTTACAAAACATTTTCTCTTAAGGCTGGTTCCCATAGAGTCGTAACAGTCGTAGAAAAGACGGCGACTGGTCGTAAGATCGCAGCAACAAGTCTATGTGAACCACAATCGTAATCAGCTTACGATTCACTACGATGTGTTACAACAATCGTAAGGTCGTAAGATCAAATCGGGAAAGTTTGAACAAGCCAAACTTTTACGACTAGTTTACGACCTTACGACTACGATAGTTATGCAACAGGTCTATGTGAACCAGTCGTGCGATTGCATCAGATCATCATCAGATAGTGTAACCACAATGCACTTGCTGGTTCCGCTTTATTTCCACCTGGCAACGAACAAGCAGTGGTTTCTTTTTTTATTGGTATTTTGAAGTGTGAAATACTCTCTTTGATTATCTACCGCTATCCTAATCAATGCATCAAGTGCCAGTCAGTGTAAGTAGCAATAGTTTCTATAACCTTCGTTTAGAACAATCATAATAGTTGGGGTAATAGTAAAAATTAAGGCTTTCAAATTATTTAACAACAGACAGTTATAATTAATAATAATAATAATAAAAAATAAATATATTATTTATTTATTATTATTGTAATTATTATTTATATTAATTAATTATTAATAATAATAAATTATATCCTATTTAATAATATTGTTATTCATTGTTTTATTATTTTTCTCAAATACTATTATTATGATGATTGATGATGCACAGTGAGTCATGTATGATTATTATTACTATTATTATTATTATAATTATTATTATTGGTAACAAACAGGAATTCTTGTTTGTTATCAATCATACATGGCTCACTGTGGATTGATGTTGATAAACAACTGTCATTGATAAGATAAGTAAATGAATTGACACACATATATAATATATATAAAAATAATAACAATATATATATGTACTGCACATACATATAATAAATGTAATATGTATATATATTTTTCTTCTAATAATTATTATTCACTCATTTATTATTTTGCATTAGTGAATCATCGTTAATAATAATAATTATAAGAATGTTGAATTGTTTTGATGATAAAGCAATAATAATTATAATAATATAATACATATTATTTGTTGTATGTATGTATGTATATTTATCATGAATAGTGTATGCATGTAGTAAAGCGAACAAATTACAATGGACATAAATTATTTGTTTATTTTTTAGCAAATTATGATGATCAGTATCCTGAGGAAGTTGGCTGCAAGCTGGGAAGCCAGTAACAACTCTGGATGAAACACCGAGACACTAACACAGAGACTTCAACTACATCTGCTAGGTTTTTTAGTTTGAAAAAATTTATAATTCAGTTCCAAACTTTTAGTGCTAATGTTATTGTGAGTCGCTTCGTTGTCCACTTTATGTATAATACACAAATAAATATCGTAAAACAAATGTTATATTTTTAAAATTCACAAAAGTTGCAATTTCATTGGCCGCCTCTGATGATTGTCTAAGATAGTCTAAGACTGTATGTGAATGTGAACCATGTGTCTTAGATAGTCCCAGACTGTCTTAGGACATCTTATCTTAAGATATCCTAAGAAATTTTTTCTATGGGAACCAAGAGTCTGAGACTGTTTAAGATTGTCTCAGATTGTCTCAGATCTGTTATCCTAAACTATCTGCAACTTGTCTGGGATCCCTTAAAGCCTATGGGAACCAGCCTTTATCGATCTGTTGTTTTTGGCATCTTTTGAGATGGGACTTTTTTCACCTCATTTTGGAGGTGTAATTTTTTCATCTTTATTTTCAATTATTTATAGTGTATCACATTTTTTTCACGATGCCTGTTTTTCTTTAACTCTTCATTAAGCAAATGCATTTTTTTTAATGAGGATATTATATTTCATCCTGTTTGCGGTGTCGTATTTGATGCTTCTTTTAAATATTCTTGTGACTCTGTTTGTAAGTTGTATTGAGATCATTCATTTCTGCGAACTAAACCAGGAGATAAAGGTATGCTCCACAATTTTTCATCTCTCACATCTCACACTCTCTCTCTTATTTTTACTATCTCTCCGACCTATCTCTCACCTTCTTTCGCTCATCAATGGTTCGTTCATGGACTTCGTTAACATAGCCTTCTCCTTTTTGTTGTAGCAAGAACGAACAGTCAGGAAACCACCTACAGGTTACAGAAATATGCATTGTTATGAAAGAATTGGCAAAGAATCAAACCTTTTCAAAACTAATGGTCAGTGCTGACCAAAAATAAAAGAAAACAAAAATGATGGAAACTGTTAAAAAATGGATTCACTATACCTGGCATGCTCCTCCCAAGGATCATCTTGAGGGCTCCACTCTCGAAGACCTCCGGAGCAGAAGAAACATCTCACTTGGTCATCGAACCCCGTATAGTAGAAGCCTACAATTTTGTGCTATCATCATCACCACTCACACCAATAACATGTTTACTACAATAACTACTACAATTGGAAGTGATATTACTCAGACAGCTGTAAGTATTTCTACTACTAAATACAGTCACCAGGTTTGACTGTGAGAAGCACGCTTGCACAGTGGGTTTAAGGAATAATACAGGCAGTGCAACAGTGCAGAGTAATGTGGGATATTGGGGGAATCGGCTCAAGACGCTTATCTGTAGAATCAACAATATGTTAAGCGCCTTGCGAAAAAAGAAAAACATGTGAAGTGAAGAAACCGGTAAAAGTGTAGTATAGGACAGCCACTATACTCCTAAATTTGAGCATGAAACAGCCTGCAGGCTGAGTTGACATCTACAGTGAGCAGACATTCACTAAGCAAGCAAGCAACTTCTAAAGTAACAAAAATAAAAGTCTGCAATTTCATTAGCAAAAAAATGGATGAGATCAAGGATGGAACAAAGTTGGTAAGTATGGTGTACCTGAGCTGGGTACAGCGCTCTATAGATAAGTATGGTGTACCTGAGCTGGGTAGAGCGCTCTATAGATAAGTATGGTGTACCTGAGCTGGGTACAGCGCTCTATAGATAAGTATGGTGTACCTGAGCTGGGTACAGCGCTCTATAGATAAGTATGGTGTACCTGAGCTGGGTAGAGCGCTCTATAGATAAGTATGGTGTACCTGAGCTGGGTACAGCGCTCTATAGATAAGTATGGTGTACCTGAGCTGGGTACAGCGCTCTATAGATAAGTATGGTGTACCTGAGCTGGGTACAGCGCTCTATAGATAAGTATGGTGTACCTGAGCTGGGTACAGCGCTCTATAGATAAGTATGGTGTACCTGAGCTGGGTACAGCGCTCTATAGATAAGTATGGTGTACCTGAGCTGGGTACAGCGCTCTATAGATAAGTATGGTGTACCTGAGCTGGGTACAGCGCTCTATAGATAAGTATGGTGTACCTGAGCTGGGTACAGCGCTCTATAGATAAGTATGGTGTACCTGAGCTGGGTACAGCGCTCTATAGATAAGTATGGTGTACCTGAGCTGGGTACAGCGCTCTATAGATAAGTATGGTGTACCTGAGCTGGGTACAGCGCTCTATAGATAAGTATGGTGTACCTGAGCTGGGTACAGCGCTCTATAGATAAGTATGGTGTACCTGAGCTGGGTACAGCGCTCTATAGATAAGTATGGTGTACCTGAGCTGGGTACAGCGCTCTATAGATAAGTATGGTGTACCTGAGCTGGGTACAGCGCTCTATAGATAAGTATGGTGTACCTGAGCTGGGTACAGCGCTCTATAGATAAGTATGGTGTACCTGAGCTGGGTACAGCGCTCTATAGATAAGTATGGTGTACCTGAGCTGGGTACAGCGCTCTATAGATAAGTATGGTGTACCTGAGCTGGGTACAGCGCTCTATAGATAAGTATGGTGTACCTGAGCTGGGTACAGCGCTCTATAGATAAGTATGGTGTACCTGAGCTGGGTACAGCGCGCTATAGATAAGTATGGTGTACCTGAGCTGGGTACAGCGCTCTATAGATAAGTATGCTGTACCTGAGCTGGGTACAGCGCTCTATAGATAAGTATGGTGTACCTGAGCTGGGTACAGCGCTCTATAGATAAGTATGGTGTACTGAGCTGGGTACAGCGCTCTATAGATAAGTATGGTGTACCTGAGCTGGGTACAGCGCTCTATACAAGTGACTGGCTATGACCGAGAAAAATCCTTAGGCTCAATATTTTATCTGTGAGAAATAATTAGCTAGAGTTGAAAGGGCTGATGATAATTGGTGTTCCAAAAATATCAAACAGTAAAACTAAAATTAAAGTTGACGATTTCAGTAAAAAAAACATTGAGATTCCGACTGTTTGTATTTATGTGATCTCAGAAAAAGGGGGAAACTGAGTTGTTTTTTGAGAAAAATTACGTGACTAAAAGGCAACTTTCTGCCAGACTACGAAAGAAGGAATTGGTAAGCGGTTAAAAACTTTTTTCATCTGTTTGTACATCATTAAGGTAGCTGTAGGAGAAGCAATATCTATAACAGCTCCTGAACCACTTCTGCTCCTGCTGCTAATGTTAATGCTGCTTTCGCTACTGTTGCTGCTGTTGCTGCTACTACTAACACCAATATGACTAACTAAAGCAAATTATCTGACACGTACCTGCTTCACAAAGTGGTTCAGGACGTAAGACATTTATAGCAGGCCATCTACCATACGTGTTTTTTCTGGTATCATAGGGAGCGAACTTGATAACAGCAGCCTTATTGGTGGATATACCAAAAGCACCGCTGTTGGTTGAGACACTTCCATCTCTGTTCTTCTTCATCTCTACAACCAACAGCAGCTCACAGTTGATAAAAGAGATGCCATAAACCTGTCCATGTGACCAGATATCTAGCGATGTGACCACTCAATCCTACCTGGCATGGTCAACAAGGTGATGAGCTTTAACTCATCAGCCAAAAGTAGATCATTTTTGTACTCTTTGTTTCCACACTCGAGACCTTTGACAAAACGGCAGAAAGGAAACAGTTTGGCATGTTCTGTCATCGGATTATCTTCTGATTCCCACTTGTGGAGACTTCCTCGACAGAACACACATTGGACTCTGTCATGGTCATCTAAAGACAGATAAAAGTAAATAAACAAAAATAAAAAACTCGCAAAAAATTAAATAACTTCCATAGAGGAAATATTTTTAATCAAAACTATACCAATGCATTTTTGTGACAAACGTTAATCAAGAGCAATACTCCAGCGCAAAATAAAGATCCTTGGAAAATAAATGAGTGCTGGTTGTCATCTATTAATATTCTTCTCAGCTTTGTAAATGCAAAGAATTGGACTAACCAACACAATAAAAGCCAGCCTGTGCCATCTTCACTCCAGACAAGTTACCATCGTGAGGCCAATTCACAAGGAAAGTGTTTCTTCTCTGTTTCTCATCAATCATCAGAGACTCCCGCTCTTCAAGTGAAAGCTCACGAAGAACAGAAGTAAGGAATTCCCTTGGACTCATCTCACCTAGAGGACAACACACAACTTACCAAATGAGAAAACGACATGCCAACTTTATGAATTTTTCCATGCATATCCGTCATGCAGACGATAGATTTGAATGAATAACTCCTTTTACAAATGGAAGAAACTCACCTAGCTTTTTCTGTAAAGCCAAAGGTAGCAAAGGATTCTGGTTGTCAGGATATCGTGCCACTGGGTAACACATGATCTCTCTGGGGGCAGATGGTCCAGCACTGGCTACTCCGTGTCGTATTGGATGGAATATCCAACCTAAACCAACTGCCGAGAAAGAATTTGTGGAACCAGCGGTATTTTGTGTCTTTTGGGTTGCTGACACAGGTGTGTGAGAGAGTGGTTTTTCATCCGAATAGCAATCAGTTAGTGGTGACTGTTGGATAAGTGTTGATAATTGAGCGAGATTTGAAAAAAAACTGCTTGGTTCTGCTGAATGAAGGCTGGCTGATTGAGAAAACTCTTCTGAACATTTTGATGCATACTTGTGCAACAAGGGAGGGTCAACACCAGGTGGACGTTGAACTGAGGAATCCGAGGAAACTTCACAAACAGGTTCCCTTTGGTGTTTTCCAACTTCCTCTACCTCAGAAACCTCATGTTTCGCTCTTGAAGTAGCTTTGGTTGCTGTCTCCAAGGGAGACCTCTCAATTCTGCTTTTCAAGTAGCTGGATTCAACTTCTATTTCACATTGATTCTTCTTAGGTAACTGCGATTTTTCATCTTTAAGCTTGCTTTTCTCAACTTTGCCTGAAGTGGCTGATGTCAAAACATCAAAACTATTACTTTCTCTTTTTAGTTTTAGAACAATCTGAAGGATTCTGAAACGTTTCTTGACCTCCATAATTACTAAAAGCAAGAAAATTCACAAAAACTCAGTGAACAGAAGTTTCAGATACAATGTTAAGAGTTCAAGAGATTTTTCAACATAATTGTCAAGGGCTGAATCCGGTGTTTTTCTAAAATCCAGCGCCATCAAGTATTGATGATTTCTTGATTTGAGTTGGCAATAGATATATAGCAGTTTAGCAAATGAGAATTTATCAGCGAGATGAGGCCGTGAAAAAAAATGCAAACTTATAAATAAGATAAACAGCAACACCAACTACATATGTGTGATTTAAATAAAAAAACTCCAAAGTAATCATTTTGACACTTTTTCTTCTACAAAAAATATTGAAGATGAACTCACTTTTGTCTAGATTATTCCGTGCTTGCACTACAAAAAAAGCAGGAGAAGAAATAAATTATCATAAATTACAGTTCATGAAGAAATCACCAAATGTAACTATATATACACTACAGATACACTACACATACACCACACATACACTACATATACACTACACATACACCACACATACACTACACATACACTGCACATACATTACGCATGCACTACATATACACTACATATACACTACATATACACTACACATACACTACACATACACTACACTACACATACACTACACATACACTACATATACACTACGCATACACGACATATACACTACACATACACCACATATACACTACACATACACTACACATACACTACATATACACTACATATACACTACATATACACTACACATACACTACACATACACTACACTACACATACACTACACATACACTACACATGCACTACGCATACACTACATATACACCACACATACCCTAACATATACACTACGCATACGCTATACATATACACTACACATGCATATATGTTAGTTACACAATGTATACATTTGTACTATCTAATGCAAATAACAGACTAGTTGCCTTGAAAGGCCAGCAACCAAGTCAAATACCTTTTGTCTCAGATTCTTCTCTGTACTGACGGATGACTTGCTCTGTTTGCCTTCCATTAGCTACATCAACAGCTGTCCTCCCAAATCCATCACAAGCATCCACAAGTTTGATTAGCTCTTCTGCTTCAAGTCCATCCAGCATGGCTCTTATCACCTTGGTGTGACCTTGCCTTGCTGCTTTGTGAAGAGGTGCGTAGCCACTCCCTGATATTCTATAGAGAGCTAGGTTACCATACCTTACATATGGTGGAGAACTATCAGTGGTAGGCTTCAACAACTCGTACCTCGTGCGTGACCCAACCTGCTCCAGCAAACATCTCACTCCTCTAGCATCACCTCTCTCTACTGCTTCATCCACAGCAGAGTATCCTGATACATCTGGTTTCTCCAACAGCTTGTATTTACCAGGTGACTCCAAGACCGACAGAAAGCATGCAATGACCCTTGAATGACCTCTAATCACTGCATGGTGTAAGACTGTCTGACCCTCGCCATCCTCTCTCTGCAACAGTTGTAACCTCAGACGTGGTGGGAGGTCTTGTAGAAGTTTCAGCAGCTCAGCGGTATTCAGAGTCATCCATGGCTTCAATAGGTAGCCATCTAGTTGCTTATCTAACTTCTGGAAAGATGTCCACAGCAAAGGTGAACCATAGCATATAGATGATATATAACCTACTGTTCCTATTGTCTAGTAACAACAAAAGACCATCACAAGCTACCTAGTAGAAATCTAACTACAGCTTGATTGAATTCCACACAACCACCAGTTTGTGCGGCTTTGACTACACACACCTACCATTTGTTGAAATGCGGTGCTCTGTTGGCTACACACAGAGATGTTTAACATCAACGCAACCTTACGGATTGTCCAGTGGGGCAAAAAAGGTATATAAGCAATCATTATAATAACCATTATAAATATAAATTGTAATAGATACCATGAATACAAGTTATAAAAACTAATTAAATATTGCACATGTTTATGATAGTATATTGATAATCATAATAGCCATGATAATTTCTGTTTATAAATAATAATAAATTGTTTATAATAGAAATACCCTCTTTGAATGAGGTAACAAAATTGACCTTTGGTCAATCGGTAAGATGGCCAGGTCAAGGTTGCAATATAAAAGATTCCTCCCCCGGAATCTTTCAATTTTGTTGTCATATCACTCATATCAATCGATTGCGGGTACCAGATCATACTTTTCCAATCACCAAAGCGCCAGAGAGAAAAGTCTTTGTAGACCAAAATGTTGGTCTTACACATTTGAGCATCTTTTCATAACAAAAACTGTGACTGTAGAATAACTACGTACAGAACGTAGGTGTGTGCAGCCAGGGCTTCAGCCCAAATCTCGAAAATAAAGTTGAAACGCAAGATTTGGTTACTAGTGTCACCTTCATAAACTAAATAAGCATTTCCAGGTCCATGATGTAGCGAAACATTCCGATGTCTATGGTCTACTCAAAAGTTCAATGTCTACGGCCTACTGAGAAACTTCTAGGTCTATGATCTGCTGAGACATTTCTAGGTCTATGATCTGCTGAGACATTTCTATGTCTATGACCTGCCGAGACATTTCTATCTCTATGGTTTGCTGAGACATTTTAATGTCTATGGTTTGCTGAGACATTTCTATCTCTATGGTTTGCTGAGACATTTTAATGTCTATGTTCCACTGAGACATTAAATTGTCTCTGTATATTATAAAGCAACATAAAATAAACTGGTATCAACCATTATATACACTATGATACCGAACTCGCAGGCATAATTGACAGAAATATGCCTACTTTCTGCAAGGCATTTTTATCAAATTTGCGAGCTAGCACGTCATTCAGCCATATAAAATGACTTGCAGAAAGAGGGCAAAATTTAAATGCTAGCTTTGTGCAATAGAGTTACGTATCATAGTATAAAGCTATTGTTGCTGATACTATACCCAGCCTACCTCATAAATAATCGTGTAGTTCCTGTGTGCATTTGGAGGATCTCTGTGAGGTGAACTTCCATTTTGGTTGGTAGTTGTGTAGTTGTTGCGTTCATTTAGAGGATTTCTGTTAGGTGAACTTCCATTTTGGTTGGTAGTTGTGTAGTTGTTGCGTTCATTTAGAGGATGTCTGTTAGGTGAACTTCCATATTGGTCAGCTACTGGAACATAAAAGCACTACAATCATACTTGAAATATAAATGTCAGATTACCAATGCCTCACCCCTCCTAAAATTTGTTTCACCACCTGCCTACAACTATCGCAGTTTGTGTATTGTATACATTTATAAACTTGATTAATCAATGCTGCTACAATTTATCAAATAGCTAGCAGCAAATGCCTAAGGCAGAAAAAGTCAAACACAGACCATGTTCATGCCACTCACCGAACTCTACAATCTTGGACATTAGGCGTGTTCGGTGTGCTCAACGTTTACATTTAATCCTCAACGGCAGTTTTTTGTCGAGGGATTATCAGCCCCTTTGTAGCAAGTTTTTTTCAACGTGCATCAATGCTCATTTTTGCGTTTGTCAACGAGTTTACAGTGCACGTTGGCCAGCGAACACCTATAAAAGCCAACGCGTTGGTTTTACAAAGGAATCGTTTTCTCACTAATTACGGCACTGTACCCTTTTGCGGCATTATAACAACACCGTGCTATCAAAAGTTATGATCTTTTTTCTTGTTTTTAATGGATGTATTATTACTTATTATTAATGTGATAGATTATTATTTTTACTACTGTCACTATTATTAATGCTATCACTATTGCCAATAATAATAATATAACTTTCATTCATTTTATTGTCTTTGTCTGGTAAATTATATTATTTTATGACAGTGAATAATCATCAGCACACCATTATTAATTATGATTAATTAATAATACATGTTTTTGCTTGTTGCTGTCATTATTATTTATCATTGTCATTATTATTTTTATCACCATCAATAACAATACAATTTGTACTTGGTGGTTTGCTGAGTTTTAATAACACTACACTTTGTATAAATAGCAGATGATTCAGTTGTTGTTAGGGCAACAAAAATCTCGCAATGAACAGCTACTTTTAAACCCAAGAATTTAGGCTAACAAACTTATGATTGCGGGGCTATATTTATCACTGAAGACACAAAAAAAGAGGACAACTCTTGCAAAATTTTGTAAATTGTACGCACTCGTCTACTCTTTGAAGTTATCGTTTGAGGGATAAACGCGTTGATCAAACTTTCTCAAACCAACGCGTTGAGACACCGAACACGCCTAGTATCTTCATCTGCAGAGACAGCGGCAACAATGAATCACAACCTCTCCCAGAATAGCCTCGATTCATAGATATTTTAGCATCCAGACAGCTGATCACTAACAACATACAATAAAGTTGGATATCAAAATCAAGGAACATTAAGAGTATTTGAGACCTCTGTTCGCCGAACACATTACAATAAAAATAATCAGACAGGCAATAAATTTAATCAATAAATTTAATCAATAAATACTCCTTTTGTTTAGAACTCGCGAGTCATCAAAAGGTGTATCCGTGGGATGGACCGATAAACATCTGCTGTTAGTCCTATTTAGGATCCACATCGCTGGGCGCCGAAGGCATCGATCGTTTAAATTTTATTATATAATAATATAGAAAAACGCGCAACCTGATAAAGTTTTCCAACAGTGGGAAAGCCCCAATTAATTACGGGGATTTCCAGAATTTGTCTATTGTTTTATATAAGCCCGCAATAATTATTTTTTGGGTTTCCCAAGTAATCAAATTTTTGCACAGGTTGCGCGTTTTTCTCTAATACCAAATGATATCCATCAATCCGGATGAAACAAGAAGACATAAAATTTCAATGGACATTGTAGCGAGCATAACTATTTTCATATGTGTAAGCAATTCATCAGCGACGGTTATCGCGCCGTTGATTCCTTACTGGTATTATTAGCATGATGCATTGGTAAGTAGCAGATAGTGGTAGCGAGTCAAAGAATAAACAGCTTTACACTTGTCCTGTTGACAACGTTTATTTCAAAACAATTCATTGTTGATTAAGTATAAAATTTATCTTTATTGTTTTAACAAAATAACTCTGATTTTCACTATTATTATTAACCTATTTCCAATGCATCAATATTCTACATGACAACCGTAACAAATAATAATAATAAAGAGCATATATAATTTATAATAAATAAGGATAATATAATAATAAATAATACCGGAAATGAACTGCTTTGAAACAAACGTCACCCAAGTGGGTATACATTAATTTTCATGTTGTGGATCGGTAGTGTTCGCGACCTATGAGTATGCCTCGCAAATTAACATTTTTTGCCCGTGGGGATGGTATTTTGCGATCCACTAAAAATATTGCTACCGACCCATTTCCATTAAATTGCGAAAAATATTATTTTTTAAATTTGTTATACGGATCGATCCAGCCCGCGAATATACCTAAAAAGTTGCTCACTGAATAAAAAAATAATCAACAATTATTTATTTATACTGTTCGTATGTCGCGAATGAAACTGAACACTAAATAAATTATAATGGGCAAGTTGACTTTTTCATTTTCATAGACCGGTTTTATATCATTGACAAATAATTCAAAATAATTGCAAGCGTTCAAAATTTACTAAATGGAAGGGCAGCTTTACAAACTATTCCAGTTTATAGCAGTTCAAATTTTATTTCCTCGATTATTTTGAAAATTGGGAGTTATCTTCTTTGTAATTTGTTCGCTAACTATAACATTTCATTGAATATTTATGTTGTTCTAAACTAATGTTCCGTTGCATACACAACGTATTGAATTATGAGCGCCTGTTATTTTTGGTACTTTGTTCAATGAACAGGTCCCGAATACTCTTGTTGTACACATTATAACCTACCAACATCTGGCAAAGTAACAAAAAAATTAAGGATGTTGTGGTTATAATACCAATGATGGCTTTGTTTAACACATAAAAACTCGCATACACCGAATATGTAAAAATTGCTCACCAGTGTCCAAGGCAGCTTTTTTCTTTCCATCTACAAAATACACATAGATGATCAAACAGCAACAATCGACTCTAAAGCAGTATAGACTGAGACACACACATGCAAAAACAGAGATGTAAACTTATGTAACTTAATAACAGCTATCTACATTAAATGTATATCATGGCTAAATAGTATGACAATAATAATGACCTGCCAGTTTCCACTCAGCATATTCATCCAAGAAATGCATGAAGTCTAACCGACTCTTTTGAGTTAGGCTGTAGTCTAGAAGTTGGATTCTTTCTTCTCGTGGAGCCATTGTCAGCAAACTTTTAACAGCTTCTATTTCATTCTGTAATCTTATGTAGTGTAGAACTATTGGACCAAACCGACCTTGCATCTTCAACAGCTGGTACCTCTCGTCCGAGGCAATAGACTCCAGCACACATCTCAGCACATCTATGTCACCTCTCTCCGCTGCCTTCTGTAGGACAGTACTACCACAGTTGTACTCTTTCTCCAGCAACTCAAACCTCTCCTCAGGTGTGACATCTTGTAGACATCTCCATAGCACTGATGCAACTGGTACATACCAATCAGACTTGGTATAGCGAGCGAGCATCTTCTGCAGCTTTTCATAGGGGGACTTCCTGTTTTCCTGCAATAATGCACACATAAACATATTCCCAAGTAAAAAAATTTTACCAACTGCTAAAATATACCAACCTACACCTGCCACCTTCACACCGACACAAACAGTATAATATGTTTGTAGGAAAAGAAAGATACAAAAAAACTAAAATATATAATATATATAGCATATATACAATGTATATAGCATAAATACAATGTATAACAGAAAATTCAAGATGTATAACGCCACATCGAAGTGTAGGTCACTTACTTTCAAAAAATCCAAACGTTTCATGGCAGAATTATAACAGCAACCTAAAGAGATACAGACATGTGTATCACACAGACATGTGTATCACACAGACATGTGTATCACACAGACATATGTATCCTACAGACATATGTATCACACAGACATATGTATCACACAGACATGTGCATCACACAGACATATGTATCATACAGACATGTGTATCACACAGACATGTGTATCACACAGACATGTGTATCACACAGACATATGTATCCTACAGACATATGTATCACACAGACATATGTATCACACAGACATGTGTATCATACAGACATATGTATCACACAGATATATGTATCACACAGACATGTGTATCACACAGACATGTGTATCATACAGGGATATGTATCACACAGACATGTATCACACAGACATGTGTATCACACAGACATATGTATCACACAGACATGTGTATCACACAGATATATGTATCACACAGACATGTGTATCACACAGACATATGTATCACACAGACATGTGTATTACACAGACATATGTATCACACAGACATATGTATCATACAGGCATATGTATCACACAGACATGTATCACACAGACATGTGTATCACACAGACATATGTATCACACAGACATATGTATCACACAGACATGTGTATTACACAGATATATGTATCACACAGACATATGTATCACACAGACATATGTATCACACAGACATATGTATCATACAGGCATATGTATCACACAGACATGTATCACACAGACATGTGTATCACACAGACATATGTATCACACAGACATATGTATCACACAGACATATGTATCACACAGACATGTGTATTACACAGACATATGTATCACACAGACATATGTATCACACAGACATGTGTATCATACAGATATATGTATCACACAGACATGTGTATCACACAGACATATGTATCACACAGGCATGTGTATCACACAGATATATGTCTCACACAGATATATGTATCACACAGACATGTGTATCACACAGACATATGTACAGGGTTGGGAATCGCTGATTGTTAAACTAGGGATTAAATTGCTTTCGCTAATGCTGTTACAAACTAGGGGATAGGGCTTTCCGCTGGTGTCCATGCTAGGGGTTACCATCATTTCCGCTGATGAAACCGCTGATAACATTTTCAAGTTTTTGATAACTTTGCATATAATCTTATAACGATTAAGATTTATACAAACACGAACAAAATTTTATTACACAGCAAACAGAGTACAAAAAAATTGGCTGAAAACGTATAAACTTTTAATTACAGGTTAATAATGACAGGGCAGATTGGGTCAACAGTAGTCTATCTATTTTTTAAGGTGTCAGTGATGCAGCCAGCTGCAGTAAAGTTATATGCATATACATATGCCTCTATTATGACATAATAAACAGGCAGGCAAATGCAACGCTATGACTAACATTTTGGCATGCATGAATGATTTGGGCATTGTCGGCAAATAAATCAGCGATTTGCTTCAGCGACTACTAGTACTTTAGCGATTAGGCTATTCGCTGAATGTCTAATCCTTAGTTTAAACGGTCGAATTTCAGCCGCATTAGGCAGTCGTGTTATGAATCTGGCTGAGAACCGACTGCACCTCCGGCCGGTTTAATCAGCAGGAGTTGAGGCGGATCGGATAGTTGGTTTTGTGATTCGGCTGCAAAGCACTCCTGGTTTATACAATCAGGCCTCTTCTCAGCAGTGTTTTATTATTATTTATTATTATAATTACAATAAATAATAACAATTATTTACACAATAAATAATAATAATTATTTACACATTAATTTAAACAATAATAATATTTATTATAATCATTAATAATTTAACTGTTGTTGTTATTTATTATTATTATCCTTATTATTGAGATGACCATGACCACTTGACATCGTGAGTGGATTGTTATCACTTGATTGATTGGCAGGCTGTCTCTCATCAAGCAATGACAAGAACAACCGCTACTATTACATGGTTGTGTGGCGTTCACAATCACAAGTACATAAAATCATTACCTCGTGGGCTGCCATGCGGTCGTTGTTGTTTGTGGTCATGGTTGACTGGCAAATTTTATGTCGGAGTTACGGCAACCGTTGCCGCACTTACGGCTGGAAATTCGACTAAAATGTGACTGCTTTATTCAGCCGAATTGGTGCCGTATTGAGAAAACACGACTGCATAATGCGGCTGAAATTCGGCCGTTTAAACCATGGATGAAATATAACAGGATTGCCAGCTGCGGCCGCGTAATAGAAATTTTGTGACGAGCCAAATGTAGCCGTTTGTGGGAACCGCCATACTGCTCCGAAATTTTCAAGACCACTCATATCTCGTAATAAATATCGTTTTCTTATTAGTTTTCAACGTCAAGTTCACGCCGTGGGCGTACTCCGCTAGTTTTCATTCAACTATTTTTTCTTACAATACCATATCCGCTCCGAGAACAAAATTGTATATGCCAACGATAACATATATGTAATCTTTGGTTTGTGGCAAACTTTATGCAGCTTCCGCTCCGAAACTAGAAAATCAGAACATCGCGTTAATACAAATATTTACGATTATTTTTCTGAGCTGCTATAGTAGTTTATGTTTCCGCTCCGAACAACCAGTTCAATATGGGCGCCATGGATGACTTCCCATTGGCCAATATTGGCTACACCCCGTTCTGGTTTCTGGCAATCCTGTTATATTTCATCCATGGTTTAAACTAAGTATAATCAAACTAGGGGATGAGCTGCAATCGCTGATGCATGACTAGCGATTAGCACCAGCGATTAGCGTTTACAAACCGCTATTCCCAACCCTGCTATGTACCACACAGACATATGTATCACACAGACATGTGTATCACACAGACATGTGTATCACACAGACATATGTATCACACAGACATATGTATCACACAGACATGTATCACACAGACATGTGTATCACACAGACATGTGTATCACACAGACATATGTAGCACACAGACATATGTATCACACAGACATGTATCACACAGACATGTGTATCACACAGAAATGTGTATCACACAGACATATGTATCACACAGACATATGTATCACACAGACATATGTATCACACAGACATATGTATCACACAGACATGTGTATCACACAGACATGTGTATCACACAGAAATGTGTATCACACAGACATATGTATCACACAGACATATGTATCACACAGACATATGTATCACACAGACATGTGTATCACACAGACATATGTATCACACAGACATATGTATCACACAGACATATGTATCACACAGACATATGTATCATACAGTAAACAAAATTGTAGATTCATAATGTTCGACTATAGAGTATTTTGCAATTTCATTTCACTAGATGACATAAAAATCATCATAAAACTGGAATATTTTTAAGCTTTAACAACAATGTGACATTTAGCTTTGTATGGCATTAAACAAAATTTTCAGTCAGGAGACAGTTTTTAGCTGTTGTAAATTTCTATATCATCGAATAGTTACCTAATGTTTCGACATGATGATTACACATAGGGTATATAAGTTACAGAAAAAGAAACAGATAGTTATAAACAGATGACCCACCAATAACTGGCACAGGTAAGTAAAATGGAGAATCCTTTGTTTCCTCATCAGCTACAAGAACAGCATAGGATTTGATAATGCATATCTTTTATCTAGATATTATACTATTTTTATCAACGACGTGCATGCCATGTGATCTGCCAACTATTACTAATGCTACATGTACATCTACTGATTAGCTAGCGATTTGTCCTTACCGATTGGAGATGACGTCAAGGAGTTTCCCCTATTTTTTTCTCCAATTGCCATTCTCACGCAATACCGGTGAAACTCGCTACATTTTTTCCATAGTTTGCCATAAAGTGATTTAAAACAACAAAGACGGGACGCTAAAAAACGATTCTTCATCTAAAAATAACTGCACTCGAGAAACAATTTTGTTGGAAACATTAAAACCACGAATGGTGATTTGATTGGTCCAATCATAAAGTATCTACCGATTTTTTGACCACGAGCAAAACCTACCAATAGCCTCAAATAAAATGCTACCGATTATTTCATTACGTCACACAGGAAACGGATGCAAGGAAATCCTCAATCGGTAAGCCAAATCAGGAGCTAATCGGTAGATGTACATGGGGTATTACTGCTACAACTGACTCTATCACACGTACCTTTTTCACAAAGTGGTTCAGGACGTAAGACATTTGTAGCAGGCAATCTACCATAACTGATCTTCCTGATCCCACAAGGAGCAAAATTGATATCAGCAACCTTGTTGGTGGATATACCAAACATACCGCTATTGGTTGATGCACTTCCATCTCTGTTCTTTTTCATCTCTACAACCAACAGCAGCTCACATCACAGTTGATAAACAGTAACAAATGAACAAAATGTAATTGCAGCTGCTGTCCACTACACTGTTGTTTTATAAGGTCAAGAAGTAGATCACACAACCAAAATGCATTTAGTAGCTTTCCATGATCACGTTTTTGTAGCGCCATGCTGTAGCGTCACGGCCATGGATGAAATATAACAGGATTGCCAGAAACCCGAACGGAGTGTAGCCAATTTTGGCCAATGGGAAGTCATCCATGGCGCCCATATTGAACTGGTTGTTCGGAGCGGAAACACAAACTACTATAGCAGCTCGGAAAAATAATCGTAAATATTTGTATTAACGCGATGTTCTGATTTTCTAGTTTCGGAGCGGAAGCTGCATAAAGTTTGCCACATACCAAAGATTACATATATGTTATCGTTGGCATATACAATTTTGTTCTCGGAGCGGATATGGTATTGTAAGTAAAAAGTAGTTGAATCGTCAAAACTAGCGCCGTATGCCCACGGCGTGAACTTAACGTGTAAAAACTCATAAGAAAACGATATTTATTACGAGATTCGAGTGGTCTTGAAAATTTCGGAGCAGTATGGCGGTTCCCACAAACGGCTACAATTGGCTCGTCACAAAATTTCTATTACGCGGCTGCAGCTGGCAATCCTGTTATATTTCATCCATGGTCACGGCTCATTGGTTTGAGTAGCGATAAACCACGAGGTCATGAACTCTAATTGGCGAGTCCACGGCGACTTCGAGCTAATGAGTCAATGAGTGAAACTGTATCAAGGAAAATTGTTTCAACCAACAATTGGTTGTTTTCAATGCTTTTCTTGTGTTTGTTTCATCTAATACATACTCCACAGATAAAATTTTGAAGCATCAGTGCTTGGCTAATGTGTAATTCATTTGTTAAATTTAAAATAAATATTTATTTTTATCATTATTTAACCACGGCCAATTATTATTGATTATTATTTATTATTATTATTATTTAATTTTTATTATTATTATTATCAAATTCTAAAATAGGGAAAAAAAGACAGATAATATAAAATAAAACACATAAATATATTTGTGAACACTTATTCTGCATCATTTTCAATTATTATAAGTGGTCTTGAAAGGCAACTGTCTCATATCACTGAAACTTCTGTCCAAATTATTTAATTATTTTGACCGAAGTGATGCTGGAAATACAATACACGCATGTGCAAACCAGTAGCGCTACGGCATTCCATTTTTCATAACGCGTCAGTGGTCTGGCGCTACTATAAGTCGCTACTTAGTAGCGACATTCAATAGCGCCACATCATCACGACTTCAGTAGCGATATACCCATTTCCAAAAGTGGAAAACTCGTGGCGCTACGGCATCACGTCATGGAAAGCTACAATTAATAATGAGACAGGTACACATGTTTTGGTAAGGTCAATGGTCTCGAATGAAAGTCAGCTATAACAATTTAAAAATCTAATTCAGGAACCCTTAGAGATGTGGGTTTTAAAAATGACCGAGACACAAAAGATATGAGCAAAGTCATACATGGAGATGGCGATCATGCGCCAATGTGAGAGCATCCATCCCATAGACGAATGCTTAGCTATGAGGTCAAATCAATGTTATCAACAACGCGAATGCCAAATGAGTAATAACCACTTGTAGGTACTTCTTCACATATATATACACTTATGTGTCATATTTAATTAGGATACACTATATAGATTGAATATAGACTACACACACGAGATACCAAGTTTTGTATGTGTTATACGCTCCGTGTTATACTAAAGTTTGTACGTGGAAGCGACGGCTGGAGCAATGGCTGAGAGCCAAATGCATATAAAGTAAAAAGAATAAAACATCCGCAGTTAAATATAAGTAATCCACAGAGTTGACAAAACACGACCAGGCCTTGACAAAACATGGCTGGTCATTAATTATTGGAGAGAAAGCAAGAGTTGACAATCTATGCATCAGTGAAGACAATGAAAAGCATTTTGTGATGTATAAAAAAACCAAACAGACTAAAGGTAGTGATAAAAAAGTGCTTACTAGCAGTATTATTCATCGTTTATGATGGATAATGGGTGAGGCGGGGCAGGAGTATAGTGGGCGGGCTTATTAAAATATCTCCACCCACTGCACTCCACCCCACCTGCCCCTCTGTGGCCTGCCATTTTCACCTCATGCCCTACCTCTCACACACACATACAACCTAATACTAGCAGTATTAATGCGCGCAGCAGAAGGAATCGCTACGATCTT
>OX183136.1:13926476-14204919 GCA_945261195.1 Cryptosula pallasiana | reverse complement strand
ACACACACACACACACACACACACACACACACACACACACACACACACACACACACACACACACACACACACACACACACACACACACACACACACACACACACACACCACACACACACACACACACACACACAAACACACACACACACACACACAACACACACACAAACACACACACACACACACACACACACACACACACACACACACACACACACACACACACAAACACACACACACACACACACACACACACACACACACTCCACAACCACACACACACACACCACACACACACACACACACACACACACACACACACACGACACACACACACACGACACACACACACACACACACACACACACACACACACACACACACACACACACACACACACACACACACACACACACACACACACACACACACACACACACACACACACACACACACACACACACACACACACACACACACACACACACACACACACACACACACACACACACACACACACACACACACACACACACACACACACACACACACACACACACACACACACACACACACACACACACACACACACACACACACACACACACACACACACACACACACACACACACACACACACACACACACACACACACACACACACACACACACACACACACACACACACACACACACACACACACACACACACACACACACACACACACACACACACACACACACACACACACACACACACACACACACACACACACACACACACACACACACACACACACACACACACACACACACACACACACACACACACACACACACACACACACACACACACACACACACACACACACACACACACACACACACACACACACACACACACACACACACACACACACACACACACACACACACACACACACACACACACACACACACACACACACACACACACACACACACACACACACACACACACACACACACACACACACACACACACACACACACACACACACACACACACACACACACACACACACACACACACACACACACACACACACACACACACACACACACACACACACACACACACACACACACACACACACACACACACACACACACACACACACACACACACACACACACACACACACACACACACACACACACACACACACACACACACACACACACACACACACACACACACACACACACACACACACACACACACACACACACACACACACACACACACACACACACACACACACACACACACACACACACACACACACACACACACACACACACACACACACACACACACACACACACACACACACACACACACACACACACACTACATATACACTACACATACACTACATATACACTACACATACACTACATATACACTACACATACACTACATATACACTACACACACACTACACATACACTACATATACACTACACATACACTACACATACACTATACATACACTACACATACACTATACATACACTACATATACACTACATATACTACACATACACTACACATACACTACACATACACTATACATACAGTACAAATACACTACACATACACTACATATACACTACATATACACTACATATACACTACACATACACTACATATACACTACACACACACTACACATACACTACATATACACTACACACACACTACACACATACTACACATACACCACACATACACTACACATACACTACACATACACTACACATTACACATACACTACACATATACAACACAAACACTACATATATGCTAGTTATCTAATCTATTTATTTGTACCATCTAATGCGAGTAACAAACTAGTTGCTTTAAAAAGCCAGCAACCAAGACAACTACCTTCCATAAAGGGTTTTTCTCTTTCAGCTTCTTCTCTGTACTGACGGATGACTTGAACTGTTTGCCTCTTATTAGCTACATCAACAGCTGTCCTCCCAAATCCATCACAAGCATCCACAAAGTTGATTAGCTCTTCTGGTTCAAGTCCATCCAGCATGGCCCTTATCACCTTCGTGTGACCTCTCCATGCTGCTTTGTGAAGAGGTGCGTAGCCACTCCCTGACATTCTATAGAGAGCTAGGTTACCAAACCTTACATACAGTGGACAGCTATCAGTTGTAGGCTTTAACAACTTATACCTCACGTGTGACCCAACCTGCTCCAGCAAACATCTTACTCCTCTAGCATCACCTCTCTCTATTGCTTCATCCACAGCAGTGTATCCTGATGCATCTGGTTTCTCCAACAGCTTGCATTTAGCAGGTGACTCTAACATCGACAGTAAGCATGCAATCACCCTTGAATGACCTCTAATCACTGCTTGGTGTAAGACTGTCTGACACTTTCCATCTTCTCTCTGCAACAGTTGCAACCTCAGACGTGGTGGGAGGTCTTGTAGAAGTTTCAGCAGCTCAACGGTGTCCAGAGTCATCCATGGCTTCAATAGGTAGTCGTCTAGTTGCTTTTCTAACTTCTGGAAAGATGTCTACAGCAAAGGTGAACCATAGCATATAGATGATATATAACCTACTGTTCCTATTGTCTAGTAACAACAAAAGACCATCACCTAATAGAAATCTAACTAAAGCTTGATTGAACTCTACACAACCACCAGTTTGTAAAGCCTTGGCTAGACACGACTACCATTTGTTGGAATGTGATAGGCTTCAAGCTCCATAGCGCCGCTTTGATGGCTACACACAGAGATGTTTAACATCAACGCAATGTTACGGATTGTCCAGTGAGACAAAAACAGTATATTATTTTCAGCAACCATTATAATAAATTGTAATAACTAATTAAATATTGCCTTTGTTTATAACATTATAATAATGATTTTAATAGCCATGATAACTGTTGTTTACAAATAATAATAAATTGTTTATAAGAAACATACCGTCTTCGAACGAGGTAAAAAAATGGACGGTGGGCCAATCGGTAGGATGACCAGGTCAAGGTCGCAATATAAAAAAAAACACTGGAACCTTCAAATTTTGTGGTTATGTTTTAAGGAATCGATTGTGGTTATCAGATCATACTTGTCCAATCCCCAAAGTGCCAGCGAAAAAGATCTAGATAGACCAATATGTTGGTCTATGCATTTGAGCAGCTTTTTGTAACAAAAACTTTAACCGTAGAATAAAACAAATGCGTTTTAATCCACAGACAAAACATGGTCTGTGTAGCCATGGCTTAGCACCAAGTCTTCAAAACAAAGTTTACACCCAAGATTTGGTTACAAATGTCATATCCATCTACTAAATGGGCATTTCCGAGTCCTTGATGTACTAAGAAATTCTGACCTCCATGGTCTACTGAGAAATTTCAATATCTATGGTCTACTGAGAAATTTCCATGTCTATGATCTACTGACACATTTCAAGGTCTTTGCTATGTATTGAAGCAACATAAAATAAACTGGTATCAACCATTAGATACGCTACGATACCGAACTCGCAGGCATAATTGACAGAAAATTTCCTACTTTCTGCAAGCCGCTTTTATTATATTCAAGAGCCAGCATGTCATTCAGCCACATAAAGTGACTTGTAGAAAGTAATATAAATGGTGGCTTTGTGTAATTGAGTTATGTAACGTAGTATAACTTATGGTTGCTGGGACTATAAACCAGCCTACCTCATAAATAATCTTGTAGTTTTTGTGTGCATTTGGTGGATCCCTGTGAGGTGAACTTCCATATCGGTCAGTGCCTGGAACATAAAAGCAACACAGTAATATTTGAAATATAGATGTTAGGTCATTCATACTTCACTTCTTTCAAAATTGGTTTCATCACCAGCCTACAACTATCACATTTTAGACAATCCACTGCAAGTAATCATCACTCCAATAGCAATAGTAGCAAATAATTAAAAACTAATTCAAACACTTATAATAAATTACATTGACTTTCAGTGTATTTAATTAATTTATTGTACAAGTGACAATCAAAAGCTAAAAAACAACTCAAAAAAAATGTTCAATGTCGCGATTGGGTGACCAAACCGTCCAAGATTGGTGTTGATAACGTTTATCATGCTAGTTGAGAAGAGCCAAGCTGAACACATGCCACAAAAAAGTTTCACTCCGAGTGCCACAACCCCCACAGGCGATTTGCCTACTGAAGGCCCCATGTGCTAAATTAACTATATCCAACATCTCATCTGTAACCAGCTTGATTAAGAGCAAAATAATGCTCTTCCCTTTTTTCTGTGTTTGCCCAAGTCTGAGTTAATTTTGGCATTTTACATCCGGTCTTGTATCAGGATTAACTTGCAAGGTCTGTAAAATTAAATTACTGTTAATTCTAATAAATCTATTTGGAGGTTTCTTACAGATTTGCTTAAAAATTAAAGTTTGACACAAATGCGACTGTGATGCGTGTTGCTGGAACTCTAGATCAAAGATATGCTTAGGATAAATAAAAGTGTAATACATGTCTGCGATAGTTTTTTTTATCTGGGTATTTGACAAGATGGCTCAGCATTACAGTAAAAAAGTTTACTCTACCAACGATGTCGTTGACACAAAAAACAAACCCTAAATGCTGATCTATCTCACTAACAAGAAACTTTTAGGACAGCATCATTTTAAGGTAAGGAAAAGATAATTAGCACATTGTATTTGCTTTTGCGTATTATTTGAACGGTTTTCTCAGTTTTGCATAAGCACATTTGCCAAACATCATCGATTAATTTTATCAAAAAATCCTAATTTTGCACCGTCATTATTGTTGGTTACAAGGCTCGTATCACCTGCTAACATGATATAATGGAAAGTCTTAGAGGTAAACTTTGTGTGACCTATTTACTACAGCAAAAATAAAAAAGTGCAATTACAGATCTCGGTGGTACACCAATAAAAATTTATTGACATGTTGAAACTGCAGTTGAATAACTGTCAAATTATGATATGACCATGGCAGTTTTATGACTCATAGTATCGTACTCTTTGCTAAAATGTAAAAATTATTGTTTGAGCAGCTGATGAGCATTGTTCAAGTGTGTTATTACTCAAACAAAAACCGAAATGTAAGTATGTCAGATTAAATGTTTCTGTCAAGATGGTGATGTGTTTTTGTTCGCAAATAACTTTTTTCACAATTTGTGACACAATGGGAACCCGGCTTGTTGCCTCTCTTTGTCGATTCAACTAGAAGCAGTCTAGCCGCTAATCTAATTTATCATTAGAAATTGCCAGTTACTTGACTTCTGTCCTGATTTGAGACATTTTAAGCAGCTGATATGACAGAAACTATGTCATTGAGAAAGCTCAAAGGATCAACATAGCCTTTGGAATATTTTTTCAAAAAAGATTGGTTTATTCACTTGAAAAAAATGAATTGAATAATTATGCTCATAGATGCTACGTGGTAAAGCCATAGTTTCGCATTCTGGATTTAATTAAATTTGCCAATGTAAATTAATTACAGTGCACCCTTGTTGTAGCCTACTTCAACAGTGGCGATGTAGTGAGATGATTTATGTAAGAGGTGCATCGTCAGTATTATACACCCCATCCCATCTAATTCTCATAAATCGTTAGTTGCGGATTCCATAACTCTAGTAATAATAATAATAATCGACCCTTATGACCATCACCAAGTGTATCAAGCATGAGGTGTCCCGTGTTCAGGGCAATTGATTATTAACTTTTTTAATTGTATCATTATAAATAATAATAAACATTGAAATAATTGTAATTTCTTAATCACAACTTATACCAAACTTGCGCTTGAACGAAAATGATTCAACATTAAAATGAAATAATCCATGTTAATCCCAGATGACCACACATAATAAATAATAATAAATGACTGCTAGATGTAAGGAGGCACAACTACCTGGTAGAGAGATTACTCGTACCAGATCCTATCTTATATAGAGATCTACAGTAATATTGTTCGTGCTTGTAAAAAATGTTTATTTGGATTGATGCTCATAGTTTCACTTAGTGAGCTACAAGAGACACTGAAGCTCGTAGCCATACTAATATATTAGTGAGAAGGAAACTCTAAAACGAAGAAAAAAGTGCTTGACATTCGTTAATATTAATGGTATTGTAGTATAATGGCAACCCGACTTCTGGTTGCACTAAATTAGGGTTCCCTAGGGAGCGCGCAAAATCGGCCAGGTCTCCATTGATAATAATTATTATCTCTTAAAAGTTGTTGTTCCAATTTCATTTATTGTTATTTGTAGGAGTTTAGTCCCTAAATCAAATTTAAGTCACAGTAAAACGAACTGAGCAGATATTACTATTAATATCAACAACATATAAACGCTGCTGTTAATATACTCTTCTATCAAATAAATGCACTATGTTGATACGCTATTTGTTTTACGATCGCGCGATATCAGCTCGAACAATGGCAAGCAAAAATTAACGAAAATAATGAGGACAGATGACTCCCGATATAGTATCCATGAAGCTTTGGAGAAAACCAACAAACAAAAAACCAGATACAACAAAAGATTAACATTCATCCATGCATTCTCTTACAATAAAAGGGTAATTGATGATCCAGCGTGTTACTTTCCATATATCTACCATATACGTATACACAGCATATACTACTATACATACTAAGTTATACATATAATACATTTACCACATATATACAATACATATATATATATTATACGTGAGACATACAATACACCTATGATACATATACACAATATAAGTATTGCAGTGGTATTAACCTGCTTGCTTCTGTTCCACAGGTACTTTCGTCTTATGAAATCTGCCACATCCTCTCTTTTTTGCTGAGAGAAAAGAGCGAAAGGAATGACGTATAAATTGGGATCGGTTGCTCGGTTTAACCATTTCCAGTAGACTTCTAACCATTATGTCATCACCATTTTTTATTGTGTAACTGAAAACGGTATCTCCATTATTGTCTTGCATCTGCAACAGCTGGTACCTTTCCTCTGGCGAAAACGGCTTCAGCAGTCTTTTTATTGTTGCTGTCTTCATATTCTTTGCAGCGACATGCAGAAGTGTGCTCCTGAACTGATTCCGACTCTGCAACAGCTGGTACCTCCCCCCTGGTGCAACCAACTCCAACAACCCTCTCAATGTCTCTCCATTGATTGCTGTAGAGTGTAAAATTGTTTCACCAAAATAATCCTGCATCTTCAACAGCTGGTACCTCTCCTCTGGTGCAACCAACTCCAACAAGCCCCTCAATGTCTCTCCATTGCTTGCAGCAGAGTGTAGAACTGTTCTACCTAACCAAACCTGCATCCTCAACAGCTGGTAGCTCTCCTCTGGTGCAATAGACTCCAGCACACATCTCACCATATCTGTGTCACCTCTCTCCGCCGCCGCATGTAGGACAGTACTGCCAAAGCTGTACTTTTTCTTCAGCAACTCAAATCTCTCCTCAGGTGTGACATCTTGTAGACATCTCCGTAGCTCTGATGCAACTGATTCATACCAAGGACAGATGGTATAGCGAGCGAGCATGTTCTGCAGCTTTTTATAAGGGGACTTCCTGTTTTCCTACAACAGTGCACAAACACACATACGGTTACGCATGTAAACAATATTTCACTAACTGCTGACATACAGAAAATGATACCTGTTACCAGCATATAAACACAAAACAGTGCAATTTGTTTATAAAGGAAAAGTACACATTCAAATTAAAACCTCAGTGAGATGGAAAAGACAAGATATATAATTGGTGCTCAATATTGAAGTGTAGGTGACTTACATTCCATGAATCCAAGAGTTTCAAGTAAGAAAGCTCGTAACCTAAAGAGATTCAGACATCTGTATAGTACAGACATATGTATCACACAGACATGCGCATCACACAGACACATATATCATACAGGGCGAGGCTTTACTGATTCCGTCATTTCGTCAGATGCATGCGCAGGGCTCGAACAAGTCGTGTGTGTGACCAGTCAATTACGGAGGCTAATATAGCAAAGATCATCTGACTTAAAAAGTTCAATAGATCAACATGGGTTTTAGGATTTTTGTTACACATCTATTTTTGTTTTAAAATAAAAATAAAACAAAAAAGTTTTCTACATACATAAATGCTCTGGTGTTACTATAAATTCTCACTGCAGGCTTGCCTAATTTTGCTTATATTAGTAACTGATGATGCGATCTGCTTATAAATCGCAGCAGCCTGTACCCATAACCCAACAGTAGTATAGTATGACTAAATTATATGCAGGGCATGTAATAACTATCATACATGTACCACACCTCTCTAATGCTCAGAATTTGTTCGGTGTATACTTCGTGGGTGTGTATACTTCGTGGGGGTGTATACTTCGTGGGGGTGTATACTTCGTGGGGGTGTATACTTCGTGGGTGTGTATACTTCGTGGGGGTGTATACTTCGTGGGGGTGTATACTTCGTGGGTGTGTATACTTCGTGGGTGTGTATACTTCGTGGGGGTGTATACTTCGTGGGGGTGTATACTTCGTGGGGGTGTATACATCGTGGGGGTGTATACTTCGTGGGGGTGTATACTTCGTGGGGGTGTATACTTCGTGGGTGTGTATACTTCGTGGGTGTGTATACTTCGTGGGGGTGTATACTTCGTGGGGGTGTATACATCGTGGGTGTGTATACTTCGTGGGTGTGTATACTTCGTGGGGGTGTATACTTCGTGGGTGTGTATACTTCGTGGGGGTGTATACTTCGTGGGTGTGTATACTTCGTGGGTGTGTATACTTCGTGGGTGTGTATACTTCGTGGGTGTGTATACTTCGTGGGTGTGTATACTTCGTGGGTGTGTATACTTCGTGGGGGTGTATACTTCGTGGGTGTGTATACTTCGTGGGGGTGTATACTTCGTGGGTGTGTATACTTCGTGGGGGTGTATACTTCGTGGGTGTGTATACTTCGTGGGGGTGTATACTTCGTGGGGTGTATACTTCGTGGGGTGTTTACTTCGTGGGGGTGTTTACAGGACAGCCGTGAAATTATTGTGGGGCAGTATAATGACTTTATTAGTAATGGAAACGTAGAAGAACAATTTTATAAATATAAATAAAATTTCATCCTCACAAAAGGATACATCCTAAAGCTAATGAGGTAATAGAGAAATAAAACTTATTTGTAAACATGCAATGGATTAATTGATAATTAAAAATGCTCGTTCAACTTAAAGTTATCAATAGAAATATAATGTACGAATACTGCCCAGTCTTCTAATAGCTGATGCACAGTCTTCACAATTACTCAAATAAATGAAAATAATTATTTTTATCACCAATTTTCTTGGTGATAAAAATTTCTTGGTGATCTCTCAATGTATTACGACAATTTTGTGTCCACCACAATAATCTCACGGTTGTTACATGAAAGGGTTTCAATGATAAATTAAATGATTAGTTAGCGCTTTTGATTATATTAGTTGAAGGAGATAACTCCTACCAGGTCCCAAATGCACCCTACTGTTGATATTATGAACCCATTGGATTATTCTCACTAACAAGTGGACCACTCCAAATTAACTTTTCAACAAATCATTGTGCGATATTATCAAATTCTTTCGTTTTTCAAAACAAAAACTTCTACACCTTTAAAATCTGTTGTTCTCTCATAGACAAGGGAAAGAGGGGTGGGTGAGGGGTGGGTGAGGGGCAAGTGACCACTACTACTACTATAAATCTATTACTAACAAAGTTACCCTTACTGGTATATTCTACTACTGTGGATATACCAACTATTACTAACTGCTACAACTCACTCTATCACACGTACCTTCTTCACAAAGGGGTTTAGGACGTAAGACATTTGTAACAGGCCATCTACCATAAGTGGTAGAGTGGGCGGTGCAGGAGTAGAGTGGGAGGGGCAGGGGTAGAGTGGGAGCGGCAGTGGTAGAGTGGGCGATGCAGGAGTAGAGTGGGCGGGATTATTTAAATACTTCCACTTTACCCCACCTCTCCTTTCGTAACCTGCCATTTCCTCCCCACTCTACCTGTCTCACATACATGCAACCTAATACCAGCATTATTAATGCGCGCAGCAGAAGGAATTGCTACAATCTTGTTTTCTTTCTCAGCAGCTGCTTGATGATACAACAAATATGTATGCCTGCCTGCATTCATACATGCATTTGTAGAGACAAACATATGTACCATAGGCGCTTTCGGCTAAGATAATGCCAAGTCACAATCGTGACAAATGGGCAAACGCTTCTTGTACAAAATATTGTTTCTTCAAGCTATGGCTTCTCAAAAAATTAAGTGCTAAGATGTTTGCGACAAACAAGGCTGGGTTGAAAATTAGGAATTGTCTTTTCTATACTTGTGAGCCGCAATTAAAAACAGCCGTTGATGGCTATCAATATTTATGTTTTGGGTAGAGCAACAAAAACAGTGAGTCATCTCATCATGCAATCAATAATCGTTGATGTAAGGCCATAATAATTCTAATAATTCATTATGTCAAATATCTGTGTGTCGCAGTACCAATATATCAGCGATGCCAAAAACAACTGTTCGATTGGTTGCATTTTTTTAGGGGAGATAATTAGTTTTTGTAATAATAATGAACACTATTCTATTACCATTGAATTTTTATCTTTTTAGTCTATATGGCATAAATCTGTTGTAGGAGAAGACAACTCGATAAATCTATTTTTCTGCATGGCTACATGTTTTGCCAGATTCGCGTGAGCCCAGCCTTGAGAATGTTTAAAAATTAGTAGAGTTCATCGCATTATCCTAGCCGAAAGTTCCTATAATGTGCACATAATATGACAGAGAAACATCACACACCTCGTTGCTTGAGATATGTGGGATAACTCCAAAAAACAGGTATCTACATAGTTATTGACACCAAAAGGAATCACAAAACTATGTCCTTACCAAACAGTGGGTAGCACAAGATCTCTGTGGGAGCACGTGGAATAGCACTGGACACTCCATGACAAACTGGATGGAATATCCAATCACAGTAACTGCCAGCAGAAATTGATTTATCATGTTGAGGTTTTGTGGTTGTTGGTTGATTCTGATCTGCAAACCAAACCATAAAATATTGTATACAGGAAATGGTTGTGTGACAAGAAGTGTGCGAAAAATTCCAAGGTTCATTATCACAGCCATGTTTGAGTAAACCGAAATACAGGTAAACCATAAACTAACAGGTGGTTATCTTTTTATATTTCTGGTGCAAATCTTATTCTCAACAGAGATTATTAACCATTAGCTATATCATACTTAGCAGCTATCTGCTATCAGATACAACAGAGAATATTAACCATTAGCTATATCATACTTAGCAGCTATCTGCTATCAGATACAACAGAGAATATTAACCATTAGCTATATCATATTTAGCAGCTATCTGCTATCAGATACAACAGAGATTATTAACCATTAGCTATATCATACTTAGCAGCTATCTGCTATCAGATACAACAGAGAATATTAACCATTAGCTATATCATACTTAGCAACTATCTGCTATCAGATACAACAGAGAATATTAACCATTAGCTATATCATACTTAGCAGCTATCTGCTATCAGATACAACAGAGAATATTAACCATTAGCTATATCATACTTAGCAACTATCTGCTATCAGATACAACAGAGATTATTAACCATTAGCTATATCATACTTAGCAGCTATCTGCTATCAGATACAACAGAGAATATTAACCATTAGCTATATCATACTTAGCAGCTATCTGCTATCAGATACAACAGAGAATATTAACCATTAGCTATATCATACTTAGCAACTATCTGCTATCAGATATAACAGAGATTATTAACCATTAGCTATATCATACTTAGCAGCTATCTGCTATCAGATACAACAGAGAATATTAACCATTAGCTATATCATACTTAGCAGCTATCTGCTATCAGATATAACAGAGATTATTAACCATTAGCTATATCATACTTAGCAGCTATCTGCTATCAGATACAACAGAGAATATTAACCATTAGCTATATCATACTTAGCAGCTATCTGCTATCAGATACAACAGAGATTATTAACCATTAGCTATATCATACTTAACAGCTATCTGCTATCAGATACAACAGAGAATATTAACCATTAGCTATATCATGCTTACCACTACAACAGAAACAGATACAATAAAAAACGAGCGAAAACGACCAAATCATCAATGATTGTGCCAAACAACAACCCATTTGCTCACCAGTCTCTTCATCCCCACAATGCTTTTTCTCCTCTTTGTTTTCTCTGAGCGCATTACCAATGTTACCATCGCCTGCACCTTCTTTTCCATCTCTGCCATCATCTCTGTTACCATCTCCTCCACCTTGATTTGCATATTGTTGTCCAATATATATTTGATTTTCTTCAGCATCTCTTTTGTTTGTTGAATCATCTTGATTTTCATCTTTCTTATGCGGCTCTTTGCAATTCGGCTGTCTTCCACCCTTTTCTTCCTCACCAGTTCCATCTATAATAACTCTCAGATGTTCACCAGCACTGCTTTTATCAATGACTTTTTCTTCTTCACAATCTTCTTCCTCCTCACTGTCTTCGTTTTCATCATCACCATCTATTTTTTCATCTCCACCAACATCTCTGCCATCACCTCCGCCACCATCTCTGCCATCACCTCCGCCACCATCTCTGCCATCACCTCCGCCACCACCTCTGCCACCACTTCCGCCACCGTTTCTGCCACCGTTTCTGCCACCATCTTTGTCACCATCTCTATCACAAATTCTTCCATTTTGTTGACCATTTTGCTGTCCAACTTTTCTATCTTTATCGCTTGTCTGCATGTCATTTGATTGTCCTCCATAAATTTTTTTTCCATCAGCTTTATCTGAAACTCATAGAAATAAAATATTTTGAATACTGCTCTGCACAACAGAAAACTTCCGATAGTATTAATGGGTCTCTTGTGCTGTAAATGCGACAGAAAATATAATCGCTTCACAATGGAGGGTAGGTAAAAGAAGCCATTGGTTACAACGCCAAACAACGTACATAAATGGTAGACATGTATACAAAAATGTAAGGTATTCCGGCGAATCAAGAGATGAAAAGTTCCAACCCTGTGTACAAATACCATCTCAGTAAAACATTGCATACCAGCATGGAAAGGAGTTGGAGGAGAGAGGTCTAGCCCAAAGATACATGGGGGCAGGGATAACAGGCAAGTCTAATGTGGATGTGAGTATTGTTTGGCAAGTCACAGAGCAATTAAAGTCTTGTGGTCAGCTATCTTGAATGCAAGGGTGTGAGAGACCATCATATTATGCTGCTGTAGATGCAAGAAAATTATTAAAATTTATTTTTCCTCTCCAATGAACGCTAGTGAGACAACTTATCTTTTTATTGCGGGAGGTGTTTCGTCATTGCCATTAACTGTTCATGGATCATGTCACTGTGTTATGACTTGCTTGTGATGGAAATTTGTTGATGGTTTATCCCATGTATTAGAGGCTATTTATTCATTATTATTAATAGCAGTAATTGTGATTTGAACATGAAGTCTGCTGATTTTCGAGAGCAACGGTGAAAAATAGTTTAATATTCACAAAGACATCATATAGTTGAACAAAAACCATTAATCTTATAAAAAACATTGCTACTGCTCCAGCAATAACAATATCTATTAAAATGCAATAAATTTGCCACAGAAATAACAAAATATCACAGGAGGACACAAATCTCAATTTAAGATTCCAGTCGTACATCTAAACACTAAATTCAGTTATGTACAATCTAATCTAATTCTTGCAATTGGGACATTAATGTCATAGTAGCTGAAAGCACCTAACATGAGTTGTCAACTTGGAAAAAATGATTACAAATTTAAACAATTTTCTATGCACTAATTGCATACGTTGCATGAGTTTAAATGCTTTCTCAAGTTTTCCATTGCCAGGAATGTGTCTTAAGGAATGTAAACTTCTTTTTTTGGTTTCAAACAATTGCTCTCTGACTTACATGGTTACAAAAATGCTGAATAGAATTCAACGGCATACATACCACTGTCAAATCATCAAGATTATACTCGTTTATGAGAAAAGAAGCAATTGCTGTAAAGGTATCAGCTAGTGAGCTGAGAGATTTGTAAAAAATAACACGGTAGAGAAAATGCTTTTTCCAATGATGCAGAAGTTACATATTCTGCATGCCAATCTGAAATAAAAAAGTGAATGAATACCACAAAGTATTCGTGAGCTGAATTTTTTTTGTTTTTGTTTTTGACAAATTTCATTTTCAATGTCCGCGCAAGCAATTTAGTTTGAACAAGAATGCATATTGTACGAACTAGAATTAGAATCTTACAGGACGGTTTTTGCAAAAGCAAAAATTGTGGTCATATTTGAAATCTGCAGATATTTTTACCTCTTTTAACACTTATGAATTTTTATCTTTATTTATTTTTATTGACAATGGAAAAAAATGTCCCAAGAGAACGAGCAGAACTGATGACGTGTATGAAATATTGGCTGAATGGTCAATGATAGTCAGTAGTAACAAATATAAAATAGCCTTCCTTTCAGAGAGGAATTAGGCTATATAACGAGTCTCAAAAGGGTACCTACATCGAGTCTGAGTCGAGTCTGAACTGTCCTCTCTCAAGTTTATTTTGAGACATTTTAAAATTTTCTTAGCGTTTAGAGAGAAGGGATCATTGAGCTTTGCATTTCCGATTTAATTTAAGAAACTTGCCCACGTAATGTGAAGATAGTTTTCAAGCCTGATTTGTTGTCTCCAATGATCTCGATCATAATATAGTATTAAATTCTAATTTTTGTGTTTAATAAATCTGCATATTTAATATTTTAAAACATTCTTCACTTGTGTCTGTATTTTTGTGCAAATTAATCAAATTATAAATATTTATCAATAAAAATTTAAAATAATAATTATTATTATTATTAGTTACTGTTAGTTAGAATAGATACTGATATAAATAATGATAAGAATAATAATCATTATCGTTCACTTTGATTCACAATCAATAATATTAGTATAAATATTGATATTAATAATTATTATTATCAACAAGAACAAAATACAAAATAAAAATAACAAATATTATATAAAATTAACTATTGTCTCTCACGGTGACATTAGCCTCAGGTTCAAACCTAAATGATTGCACCACATTTTGACCAAATTGTCATTGCTGACACTTGTGTAAGATGTTCGATGATGACAATAATATATTATTGGAGCTTGAAGAATAAAAATGTGGTAGCGCTGATTGACTTATTTCACGAACAGCAGGTTATTCAAGAAACAATAGCCTAATATCCTAGTGCGCAGCAAGCAGACAATGGTTTCACCCGCTTTAAATAAAACTTATTGGCCAACCAATTAACTGCAAAGCTTTGGCATCTTGTATACGTAAGAAATCAGTGACCTATTTTCTAATTGTTTTTTCTAAACAAATCTAACTTTCCTCCACAATTCAGCTTATTTCTGATGGATAAATTTCGATCAAAGTTACAATTTTGGGGTAGAAAAACCGATTTTATTTAGGATGACAAAATTAGTCTTTGAAAAACAAGACTTCGCAATCTTTGAACAAAAAGATTTACATGATTTTGTAAAAATCTGAAAAAAATCAAACAGAACAATGGCAATCGCTGTTTTTACGCAACAGCTGTAACAATCAAATCTGAAATATTTCTTACTTTACATAAATTGAAAAACATTAAATAGTATCGAAAATGACTTCAACAATTAATTTGAAACTGCAAACTTCATAAACGTGTTACGATCAATTGTTCAAACGCACTAAATAATCTAATACTGGATCTGCTGCCCGTAGAGAGCACCTTCCAGGCTAGACCTCGAAAAATCTCCATTGCTACAAGTTAATTTCTCAATAATTTTTCAATGCTCAATAAGAGAACACTTCTACAGGCAAGGTGCATCTGTCTTCATTGCTTTAACTCAGACAAGTAATAATAAACAATTTTGTGAAAAAATGATACTTCACAACCTTTAATTTTAGCCTCAATAGGTGTATTTGCGAGCCGGGTTTATTTAATGCGAATGGGTCGGTAGCAATAATTTTAGTGGATCACAAAATACCATCTCCACGGGCAAAAAAATGTTAATTTGGGAGGCATATTCATAGGTCGCGAACACTACCAATCCATAAAATAAAAATTAATATATACCCACGTGGGTGACTTTTGTTTTAAAGCAGTTCATTCTCAGCATCATTTATTATTGTTTTATTGTTATATATTATTAATTATTATATTATGTTGTTTATTGTTATTAATTATTACGATTGTCATCTCAGTAATACTATATTGGAAATACATTGATCATAATAATAAAAGGCAGAGCTATTTTGTCAAAACAATAAAGATAAATGTTAGTGTTACAGTTAATCAAGAATGAATTGCTTCGAAATAAACGTTGTCAATCAAACAAGTGTAAAGCTACCCCTATCTGCTAATAGTACCAGTAAAGAATCAACGACACAATGACCGTCACTCTTACACATGTGAAAATAATTATGCTCGCAACAATGCACTCTGGAATTTTATATCTTCACCATCTGAACGGATCGAAGGATATTATTTCTTGTTATTATATAGTAAAATGTAAACGCCAGGACCGATGCGTTTGTTCGCGGCCCACCGATGTGGATCCCAAACATAAATAATAACAAATGTTCATCGATCCAGCCAGCGAATACACCTAATAACTAAGCAAAAATGTAATGAGACTTGAATGACTACATAGATGTAAGTTAATGATTGACATAGTTCGACTTGTATCGCATGGCTGTTGTGCTCCATCTGTAACCGAAATGTTTCAGAATATGCCCAAAAAACCACAGCAGTAAATGCATTCTCCATTCTAAATATAGCTGTTAATTCTAATCTAATTCTGGAGTGGTAATTTTAGTACAATAAATAAAATTACCATTGGCACCAGATATCACAGATTTGGTCAGATACTGCTCAACATAGGACCTCACAGACACTTCATAATCAGGCCATCCCTGCAAACATAATGCTAAACATGTAACCAGCGGCTTTGGAAGTAGTAACTAAGGCACAGGATTGTGTTAACAGAAGGAAACAGAAATAACATACACACACTGATCTCATTGTTTTTTGGCACAACAACGTGAGTTGCAAAAAACTTTAAACAATTTTTAAAGCAATTTTTAAAAATTTTGGCTTATCCCCCCAATGAGAAAATATTACGCGCTGTAGAACGAAATTAAGAAACTAACATGGAGTCATCCTCTCCCAAGGTAAAAGATTTTTACAAACAGAAATAATTCTGGTCCAGATATAACTTTTATCTTGAAAACGCAACAACTTGAATCTCATATATTTTGATTGAATGGATAAAAGTAGACCTACAGATATTGGCATTGTGCAAAAGCTTTTTCGGTTGAAAAAGAGAGTTGGCTACCAACCTTGAATTATTTTAGAGCTGTTTTACTCAAGTCAGAAATTTTTCCCATCTTTTGTAAGATCACTATTATGTACACACCGATCTTTAAGTGACAGTTACTAAGTTTTCATGTCCCATTAAAATAACGCCAAACTTTTGTGGTTTGGTTGGGTGTGCTAATCATTGGCATACATTTCCATTACTGAAAATTTCATTCGCCTTAATTACTTCAGACAAGAAGAAGCCACGGAAGCAGATGCTGTTTAGTGCAATACAAACTAGCATTGCTGGCTGTCTTTATTTTTTGTATTATTATCTATTATAATTAGTTTGGTTTCTTATTTTTTTTAAACTATGTATAAAAGTGAGTAGATGAAAAAGTTATAACCGAGTTGGCCAGTGGCAGGGAAAGCTGTGGGATGACAAGAGAGGTTTTCTTAGCTCATTGGTTGTTATAATTAAATTAATGATGAAGATAATAATAATAGAAAACAATACAAAAATTCTCATCGATAATAATAATAATTATAAATGATAATAAATTACCTTTTTTAGGATGAGATACTATTAATTATTATTTTTATCCAACTATAACAATTCACTATCAGCAACAAAAGTTATTCTTTACAATTTAGTTGTATCGCACTTGTAGAACAAACCACAAATGATCATCGTTGGCATTAGTACGACACAGCTTGCTGCCTTGTGCTTACTATTGATGGATAATCAATAGTAAGCACCACTTGATCACTTCCTACTTCCTACTTGATCACACATGCCTAGTTTTATTGACTTTGGCGACATCAGCGTTACCATGCGCAATAAAATCTTGGCGCTTCTTTTGCCTTCAAATCCTAGCGACTAGTCTTGGTGCGAAAATTTGGCGACAAGCGTGGTGACAAAAGTGTTCCCATGACAAACTTTTTTGGCGCCACACTTATTGCTAAATTTGTCGTGACATGGAAACATACTAAGTTTTTGTAATCAAAATCACAAAAACTAATAAATAATTTTTATCAAAGAAAAAACTTTTAGGTAAAAAATTACTTAACAATATTATTAGTATAATTTTATGACAATATGAGGACAAAAACAACATTGCTGAAATTCTATTTCCGCAACAACAATAACAGTTAAATCTCAAATACTTGCTATCGGCCAGCTACTAACTTATAAGATCCGTCGTTAGGGTTAGCCTCCAGGCAAAAGTTGAAAAGCACTGATTAATAATAATGAAGATTTTTAAAAAATAGTTTTAAACTGAAAACCCAATGAAAATGTTACAATTACTTGTTCAAATTTACTAGGTAATATTATCAACGATTATATATACTATGCAAAATATAATCTTTGACATCACAATGGAACAGCTTAACTGCAGACAGCCCCTTCTGTTGACCATGCAGTCAGAGAGAGACCTGCGTCCTAAGCTCTTTAACCGTTGACATGTTTCAAACTAGGTTGTAATAATCAAGCTAATTTAAAATGGATTTATGGCCCATGCTCTCTTAAAATCTCTCGCTACAGCTCGAATAAATAATTTCTATTCATTTAGGTTTGACTATTCAGTAAGATTGTAAAAAAGCTCATGAAAGACTTATGGAAAGTCAGAATAAATTTTCATTTTTAAGCATCATCGCAATTCGTTTGTGTTTTATTTACACAACAAATATGTCACCACTATACATTTGCGAGCCCAGTAATTCGTGAAATGAACAAAATAAAGCTGTTGAAACTATTTTGTTGCATTCAAGGTTTAGTTTAAGTTATTTTTAAGGAACTGGCTAAAAAATCTAGAAACAGATTCCCTAATTTGTTATACTAGACTTTGAAGTTTCATCAAGAGAAAAACAACTCCTCTTAGGAAACAATTTTACACATTACGTGCACTAATAGTAATAAATAGATAAGAAATCTTTCACCTAGTTCAAAAATTTCAAGTCAGGATGATAACATCTAGGTTAATTATCAATTGAAAACTTTTTTAAGGGTATAAGATAATTAATATTCAGGTCATAAACCGAAGTAAGGAAATTATGTAAAACTTACATATTATCAACAAAATACCGGGAACCCAGAATTGTTAACTTTTGTGAATGCTTATAGCGTAAATGTGCACGACTGCAGTGAATTTATGAAAAACTATAGATGCACGACAAAGTTTACCTTCTGAGACTCGACATTGTTGCTGTAAGTTCGCCCATGTTTGGTGAAAACCACAGGGGCTTTTTTTGTTTCACCGTGTTTGATTAGCAAAACAAGGACAAGTGACGATATATGCTCTGTAATAATCTGCTTTGTCTGAACTTCTTCAGCCTCGTCAACATTCAGAAAAGAATCTATAGATAAAATGATACAAACAAGGCTGCTTTAAAAAGTTGGAAATCTGCAGACAAGTTAACTTTTTAGTCAGGAACATAATACTTATTTAAATATCATATAAAATGCTTCATAAATTATTATTACTATAAATATTACACTCATAACTAAAATAAGTGAGTTGTAAATCGTTTTTGATAAACTTGATATGTTATGAGAAAGTTATAACTATCAGTGAAAGAATTATGACACCAAGTGTAAGAAACTTTGAAGCAAACGCTAAACACTCTAATTTTATTAACACATTATTATTTAAGTTGCCGTGTGGTTGTCATAAATTTCTGCTGTTGACGAAATACAATTTGACCTCAAATAAAAAATAAAGATGTCTTCCACTAATAATGGATGTGGACATTTCCATAGTGATTTACATATGAAAGCCATATATTGACCTCAATTCGCTGATTGCTAATTTGCAGCCAAGACATTGATAAGAATAACAACACATCACACTGCTTGAGAGAGGAAAAAAAGTCTCACTAGAAGCGATATCTATGAATCTTATTTTTGCAACAGTAAACAAACCCCAAAAGGATTTGATTAAAAACCACAGCCTGCGTGGTGATAACAATTTTCTGATTGGTTTAAGTAAATGCTTGAATTAATAAAATATTAAAAAAAACAAGAAAAAAAAGTTTTCTTTCAAATACCATCAGTTAACTGCTGAAACTATCAAAGAAAGCAAACTTTCCAAAAGTGATGACGACTAATAGCATGAGTAAAATAACCACCAAACTTGGTGCATATTGCAAGTAGTCATTGTCCAGTGTAATAATTAACTTCGTTATTGCTTGGGTCTTGACAAAAAATCAGCTCCATAAATAATCACAATTGCAGCAAAAACTACTATAAAAAAACACAAATGAATTTTGTATAACTCAATGTTTAAGTAAGGCGGTGAAAACCTCTGCTAGGCGATGTTTTTTATGATAAAGTTTCGTTATGACACTAAACAATCTTCATGAAAAAAGAAGATTTCTCGCCAAAAGGTTATTGAGAACTGATTGGAAAATTTGATTGAGCAGCAACATTAGAGAAAAACGCGCAACCTGTACAAAAATTTTATTACTGGGAAAACTCAAAAAATAATTATTGCGGGCTTATATAAAACAATGGAAAAATTCTGGAAATCGCCATAACTAATTGGGGTTTACCCACTGTTTGAAAATTTTCTCAGGTTGCATGTTTTTCTCTATTTACATGGATAAAAATTAATAAAACTGATTACGAAGCATAAAATTGATTGCTTTCAGCCTTCAAACACATTTGAATTTACAATATATAATATGCTACTTGTCAAATGTGATAATATGAAAAAAAAACCATCAACTGTGCTATGTCACCGATTTTGGGCTAAATTAAACCTAATTTATTAATTTCAAGTAATTTTTGTCAAAATTTTTTTCCGGAGTTGTGCTCTCTTTAATTTCATCCATAGTATAAGCGCAATAGATGCTGAATTGTAGCTGCACAATTATGTAAGACCATAATGCAGAATTTAAAAAATTTGGCATGTTCGCATATAGTGGGTTCTCCAAGAATGTTTTCATGTTCAGAGATTTCTGTGATTGAGACAAAATATGTTCTCAGAATTTTTAAGCTCATAGAACTTAATTGACTTAATGAATTGTCAAATTAAATACCAGGGAATAAATTGCAGAAAATGTTTGTCAATCAAAAAAACAAAAAAGTGAATGTAAATTACAACGTGGTAACCTGTTTGAACTTTTTCCTTTGCATCATCAGCAAAATCTTCCTGCAGTTTACCTTCACCTTCTACAACAAAAAAATGATACCATTATCTAAACAGTTTCTAGCATCACCAGAATTATTGCCTGACGAAAGCTAACATCGCTGACCACTAAAAAAGAGTAAATCCAAATTACGCATATGCATAGATGTACATGAACAAAATGTTTAAAATTGAGACTTTAATGTAATAACATGGTCCAGCAAGTAGGTTATAAAACGTGCTGTACCACAGATTTTTAACTCATTCATCTGATTCAGACAGTATTGCAACAAAGAAATGGCTGCCGAGTCGTTTTTGCGATAAGGCCCACCTATAACATAAAAGCAATAGATGCCAATGTATGCCTCATCATACATGGCTCAAAAGCAAAATTGAGAAAAGTTGGCTTGTTGAAATAAAAGGACAATTTTCCAAAATTTTATTTATTGCGCAGAGAAGATTTTATAAAACAACCCAAAAAAAAATAATTGCAGTTTTTTTTAAAAATTGTTTGAAGACTTGCGCTTTTGTTCAGAAATTAAAGCAACACGAAAATGAACAGAAGAAAGCAAAAATAAATATGAGCTAGTTAACCATAGTCCATAGAGATGTAGTCTACATTGCTAACCGCTGTAGCCATTTTGTAATAACTATCCTTATTATTTATTTTTGACAAAACTTTGACTGCTTCAATGGGGATCCGGCACGCAGTTTCTCTTTGTAGATGCAACCGGAAGCAGTTCAATTTCTAATATAACTTATCATTAGAATTTACGACTTGCTTGACTGTTATTTTAATTTGAGACATTTAAGCAGCTAATATGACAAAAACGGTGTGATCGAGGAAGCTTGAGGGATCAATATAACCTGTAATTTTTTCTTTTGAAAAATATTTTGCTTTATTCACTTGAAAAAATTAATTTAATAATGATGCTCAGATAGTATGCAGTTGAACCAAAGTATCGTATTTCGGGCCTAACTAAGTTTGCCAATGTAAATAACTTACAGTGCGCCCTGTCAATTTATCTCAACAACAGCGATATACTATTATGCTTGATTTACGCGGCGCATCCTCAGTATTGCAAGCTCCATCCCCCATCAACTGCTCGTGAATCGTTTTTTTGCGGATTTCATAACTCCAGTCAACGACTAGCAATAATAATAATAACAAACTCTTATGACAATCCAAAGTGTATCAAAAATCTGGTGTACCCTGTGATATGTGACTAATAAATGGCAATTATTTTTAAAAGTTTGTTTTATATTTTTTAATTTTTAGGGCAAATGAATAATAATTTTTTTGACATTATTATTATTATTATAAATAATCATCATAATAATAATTATTAATTAAACTAAATAAATTAATTTTCTTCTCAAGGCTTTTGAGTGAAACTTGTAATTTCCTAATCACAAGTTGGATCAAATTTGTGCTTGAATGAAAATTATTTAACACTGAAATAAAATGAATAGTGTTAATCCCTGAGGACAACACACAATAAACAAATAATAAGTAATAATAAATGGGAGATAACTCTTACGAGCTCACTCTATATTTTATACAGCGATCTATAGTCAGTATTGTTAGCGTTCATAAAAAGTGATTATTCCAGTTGATTATAACTGTTTATTGTGCCAAAAAAAATTTAGTGAGCTAAAACAGACATTGGAGCTCCTGCCATTTCAATATATCAGTGAGAAGAAACTTCTAAAGCAAAATATAAAAATAAAAGTAGTGGATTTTTGAAAATCTTAACGATATTATGATAAAACTTCAAGTAAACTTCCGGTATCATCAAATTAGCACCCCCTGGTGAGCACCTAAAATCTGCCGGGTCCCCATTGAAATCTGCTTGCTGGAAATTTATCAAATTGTTGGCTAAGTAGAAACACCTCAATGATCTAGCAATGATTTGTTTCAAATTGTAAAAGCTACTGTCACAGCTATTATATTCTAAACACATCTTCAAAATCTTTTCTGCTTATCACCTTTTCAGTCACCAATCATTGAAGCTGCCTGATTATCAAATGTTGAAAATCATGTAAGTAGATGTTGAAATACATCAAAAGTGTCCATAGAAAATTTCACTGCTTGATATGCACTAGAATTCAATGTCGGAGTTTTGACGAATATTTTTTTAGTTTTGAACTCTTTGAGGATGGAAGTCCATAAAAAGCACAAAGTTTTTAAAAAATCATTTCTCAAACTGCGCCGATCCTGAGGGTGGAACTTTTTCAACTATTCGTATATTCAAAACTATGAACTTTTGACGGCAGGATCATGGAAGTTGAAAACTTTGGAGATTTGTAATAACAAGCTATTAACATTAGTAAGAATGATCAGAAATAAATTATTACTTTTGTTAAACTTGAACATCTTTCTTTCATGAAAAAAAATACAATGTCCTCACAATCATGTTAATAAATAATAAAAAAAATAATAAATGGTGCTGTAATAATAATTGTTATTATTTATTTATATCAGAGTTTGACAACTAACTACTACTTACTTACAAGGTTCAGTTGGCAATGAAAATCCATATATACGCTGGTTGATAAGTCGCAAAAAACTCACCTCCAGTGCCAATAATCAATTTTAGACCATTTGACTTGGAATGTAAACCATCTGGTGGCAACACACACTTGTGAAAACAATATTTTTTGCATACTGTGATCGTTTTGAGAGAAACTGCTCTTCACTTGCAGCAACTTACTAAGCCGCAAAAATGCTGATATGCTCTTTGCGCAGTTATCCTCCCTTCGGTGTAGACAACTCTGCATAAATCTTTCAAAAATTGTGCAATGGAAGTAGATCAAAACAAAACTTCAGAGTCTTCAGCAATCCGGTGTTCAAAACACTTTCAAAACTTTGACGCATGACAATCTAGTGATGGAGGTTTTTGGGGTTTGTATTTCAGCATATTCACTTGATGTATGATAAACCTGATAAAAATCTCTGCATCATGAAAATTGATAATAAAAATATCAATGACTGTATTTTTCGAATGACTGAAACACCCATCGCCATAATGGACCCATATACTCAGAGACTGGACGTTGTTGTACCTCGCCCCTGTAATGGCAGACTAATGCCTGGCATAAATATCAATTGCAAATAATACTACATCATGATGAAGATTCAATATCAAGGATACAGATATCTCGACTACTACGATACAATTACTTGTAGCAATGATGATTTGATTTTGCTACACTACCAACTAGTTGATATGATATGGGTGTATTACTTCCAATCCAGGAATGTTTGCAGAAAAATACACAAAACGGTGGTAAAAGTTTGGCTGTAAAAACTGGTTGCATAAAAAGCTCCCAGAAAAGCAATAATAATGAGAGAAAAAGTTGATATCACATGAATTTTAAAAAGAACAAGATCTAACTAAAGAGATACTTGGGTTTCTCGGGACGTTCTTATCGTATTTAGTAGTATGCGATTTTTGTATATGTCTGTTTGATGTGCTGAGGCGACAAGAAAAGCATACACCATCTGGCCTTTTTGGTATGAGCTGGTGTAGGGTGTGTGCGGTATCTTTTTTGACTTTGGTGGCGTACTTTCTACAAATATTCATCAGGTTTCTACCTATTGTCTGCAGATCAGCTGGTATCAGCCACTGTTGGTAGTGCTCAAGCTCTGGAAATATGATTCTAAGAGCCAACTTCTGAGAGCTTTCTAGTTCCTCTTGCTGACTGGAAGTGGTTTATGGGTACCAGGCAGCAGCAGTATGTGTCAGTGTGGGTATAATCTGGGATTTGTACAACATAACAAGGCTTTCTCAATTCACACCAGATTTCATCAGCATCAACAACCCATGGCATTTCTTACCAGCAGCTTTCTTGATAGAGGTGATGTGTGAGCCGAAGTTGAGATGGTTGTCTATCGCCTCACCAAGTGATTTAGCCTGGTTTTCCGTTTCTACATGGTGTGTGTGTCGTTGATTGTATGTGTCTGACATAGTTAATGTTTTCTTGAGAGAAATGTTGAGCACCTTGGTTTTAGATGCATTGAGCATCGTTTGATTGCCAGTTAACCAATTAGACCATTCATTGATTAGCTGTTGTCCTTTGCTTGGTAGTCTGAAGTCCATGGGTGTGCTGCATACGACTTCAGCATCCTAGAACTGAGAGAGAAAAAGGACGCAGTGTCGTCTGCGTATTTAACCACAGAACCACTGCTGAATTGTAACGAGTCCACAAAGGCTACCAATAGACTGGGGCCAAGCAGGTGTCCTGCGAAACTCCAATGTCGCATTTTGTTGAGTGGGAGTACACCCCATGAGTTCTCAGAGACACACATTGTGTGCGGTCACTTGGATAGTTTGATATCAGTGATGTCATCATTGCAGATAATTTGAAACATCTCAGCTTATGGATCAGCAAGTCATGCTGCATCATATCGAATGCCTCACTGAAGTCATAGTATGAACTGAGTGCCAAAATTCTTATCGTCGTCAAGAAATCGGCCTACACTGTTCAGCAGAGATACCAAAGCATCAGTACAGCCTAGACCACCCAGGTAAGCAAACTGATTGCGCTGTAATTTAGGCAGCAATTGGGCTCTCAGAGCTTCATTGATAAAGTTCTCAATTACTTTCCCGACATGCCAAAGGAGGGAGATGGGCCTGTAGTCTTTAGCTGTGGCTGGCGAGTTGTGTTTTGGTATTGGTGTTATCTCTGCTTATTTATACATGGTTAGGAATTCACATTTTGTCATTGTTTGGTTCGCGATGTCGGTAATTGGCACACAGATCCTCATAGCATAATTTTGTAATCCATGGCGGATAGTCCAGGTTATGTACACTCTTACTACAGTTGATATTACATAAGAATGTTTTTACCCAATGGACACTGTTTGCAGTGGGATCTCTGAGTATGGCTCGTCAAGTCCATTGTTTGTGGTGTGGGTGGTTTGTTTACTTGATATGGTAGTGTAGTAATTACCAGCTGATTTACAAACTGTTGAGGTCACATAGTTCATTATCCAGCATGTAGTAGTGCGGTAATTTGATTTTTGTTCCGGTTCTCAGGCTCTTAACATTCTTCAAAAAACTACTTGAGCCGGCTTTCAGGGAATTTACCTTCTGTTGATGATAGACTTGTTTTGCTTTTGCTATGAATCGGTCGAGGGTCGTGCAGAAATACGGATATGATGGCTTCATGCATGCCCTGTCTCTGGTACCTCGTAAATTTGGTATTAGTGGGGTTTCCCAGCCTGGGTCACTGTCGCTGCGAACCCGGAATTTCTTCAGCTGGCAGTGTTTCTCATAAATGCCTTTGACGATTTTCTGATATGACGCTACTTTGACGTCGAGGTCTTTGATAGATAAGATGATAGACCAGTCTATGTGGGCAAGATATAGTTGAATGGCTCGTTTACTATCGGGTGTAACAGCACGTTTATATATATGTTTGAATACTCTACTTTCCTATGCAAAACATTACCCAGAAGTACAAAAGCATGGGATGATTTTCCAAGAGGAGCATGTTTACTACGTTGGGCATTGATGTAAGACTTATTATTGGTGAAAAATTTGTCAAGAAATGAGTCCTTTCTCGTTGGGAACTATACTAAATTTTTCAAATAGATGCACTCTCCAAAAGCTCACAATCCAAGATGTTAAAATCACCACCTAATACAATAGCATGTTCAGTGTAGTCTACTAACAATTTGGTTACAGTGCTAACGAGATAATCTTGTGTTTTCACCGAACAAGCGTCAGGCGGATGATATGGACAGCCATAAATTATTGGTGACAAGTTCCGCTGTGAGTTGACCTTCACTCATGTTGCTGATATGTTGCTGATACGGCATCACCATTCATCGTACATCCTGTTTGACATAGACAGCTGTACCACCCCCTCCCCAATTTTTACGATGTGTAGAGCTTGTATTGTGGTAAGTTGACATCTTTGTACTGTTTGAACCAGGTTTTAGTTGTAAGAACCACACCGACATCCTCAGTACGGCAAGCAAGTGCAAGTTCATCAGACTGGTGACCTGACGCTAACTACTGGCAATTAGCAAGCCGTATATTAGGCTGTTTTGGTGATATCACTCTGTTATTAGCATTGTTATCTAATTCCATGCGCCCAATTACCCGGTTCGGTGAGGTATCTTATATTGTCTACCTGACTTGGACATCATGTTGTCTTCTGTAACCTTTTGTTCCTCGTCCAGTGCGCTTTCTGATAGCTAGGTTATCAGTGGCTAATCTGTCTAACTGACGGTCATGCCATACTACATCCGAGTTTCTGATATCGTTGTTTTTGCTTTCATATTAAGCAGCGACTGACGAGAGCATGAGGTAGTAGTTCCATTGCGCAGCTCTCGAGATTCCGGTGTTGCCGGTATGTGATACATGGCGGTCAGTATGGTAGAACATGATAAAATCTCGATAAAAGCAGGAGCTGACAAAGTGCACCTTCTCATCCTCTCACCTCACCATTCGTCTTCCATGGACGAGTTATTGTTGATCTGCCATTATTATTAGACATTGAAGCAGTGACAGTAAGCCTTGCAGAACTTTACCATGTAATGAGTAATAAAATAAAATTGAAAATGGTTTTAAATAATTCAATACTACCATTCGTGATTCGACGAAAAAAATTTGAATTTTTTAAATCAGTAGCTGGCTTACCAGTTGTAAAAAACAATGAATAGATGTAGCCAGACACATTGTTGCCCCTCTTCGAAACCCTGTTTTTCTCGGTCCCTATTATCACCTCCTCCCATGGTCACCTCCTCCTGTAATCGCCTCCTCACGTGTTCACCTCCTCCCAAGGTTACCTTCCCCATGGCAGGCTCATCCAGTGGTAGACTCCTCCCGTGGCAGGCTTATCCGGTGTGTACTTCTTCACGTTTAATAACACTTTTGTAATTAACGCATAATTAAACAGTAACTACCAGGATTAATTGGTAGAAAAATGCATAACAGCATCATTGTGATAATAATAAAATCAAGCAGCAATATTATTAAATAGGGCATGTTAACAGCAAAGTTGTCTTCAATACACCAATTATAAGTTTCAGTTAACATAAATTCTCCATTTTTAAGTCATTTGGTTAGTTATATAGAGCTTTGCATTGGCAAATGGTGACGAGTGACAGTGGTCATTACATGTTTTAGCACTTAAATGACAAACAATTGGAGATAGAGCTGCCAAAACACCATGAAAGGATTGCAGGCAGAAAAGAAAACGTTGTAGAAATGATACGTTTACCTTTTTTGGCTTTATAAGCTACATATATACGACGCAAAGTTGTCACAATTAATAAGTATAAGCAAATAATAATAATTATAATAATTAATAAATGATAATAATATAATTTATTATTATTTACACTAATTATTATAGTTCATTATTATACTATTCTTTTATTATTTTTCTATTTTATCACTTATTATCATTATTATTATTATTAAAAGAAATATGATTTTTATTATCATTATTATAAAGTAATTATGATTATACTTGATTATTATTTTTGCTAATTACTAATGATGATGATAATGATAATAAAACTAATTACCTTTTTGTAGTAAATCAACTGCACCGAATAACCAATGATAATCATTATTATAATAATCAAGTGATTCATTTTATTTAACATTTATCATGATTATTGACTATCAACAATTATAATTACTATATGCACAGGTAATTATGATAAATGATAGCAAAAAATAATCTAAATTATCTAAAATAATAAAATTAATATAATAGTAGTAGTAGTTATTATTATTTTTTATGTAGTAGTAATCTCATGACACTGTTCCAGCAACAGTGTTTTTTTCTTTGTTTGTGGCAAATAATAAATAATAATAATAACGAGAATTACTCAAAGACAAGTAGCATAATCAAATAATATTAAATCAAGGTAATAAATATAGTAATAATAATTATCAGTGATCATGTATATTATCAGTATGTATGTCGAACAATAATAAAAATATTTATTATCATCATCACAAATGACTGCGACCAATAAATAATAATAAACTGAACTTGTACAGATATCCCCATGCGCCAAAGATGTTATAATTGTACTTCCAGAGAGATGAGAGCCAGCCCCCAAACTACTACTGATACCAGCTATTTTAATTTTTTTTCTATTTTCTAATCATTACAAATAAAATGACGCCTCCCTCTTCCCCATTTGAATTTGAGTTGCAATTGTTTATTGGACCTGTTCTAAAATTTTCAATCATAATTCCAAACTGAAGCTCCATAATATTGTTTTTAACCAAGGACAGGTTATTTTGCTCATTCACCACAAGGTTTCACGTCTTGGTCCTGTGAACAAGGTCCCCATGTGTTAATGCAAATCCGACAGAAGGCTATAGTGTTTAGGAAGAAGCCTTTTTTTAGTACACGGCTTCCTGTTCTGGGACTTGAAAATGTCAATATTTGAGAATAAAAATTCTTTGCTCATTCCGGTGCGCTAACGTTAATAACATCCAATGGCCTTTTCTACATGAATTAATTTTTATGCAATTCTTTGATCCTTGAATACCGATGGCACAACATCTGATTTGTGTCCCCTTTCTTCTGGGTTTCTGAAAAAAATAAACATTAAACTCACAGCTGCCAATTATGATTAATCATATTGAGACAAATATGATTAAAGTTCCCCATTCATCAACAGAAATCAGCAGTCGCCTTTCGGGGGAAATCTGAGTCCTCAACTCTTTGAAATGAAAATATGACTGATTTAAAGCAGGGTAGAGCAAATCAAAACTGTTATAGACCGGAAAAAAAGCATTTATTTCTCTGCTATTAATTGAGGCAGGTGATGAAAAGCGATGCAATCAAAATGGCTGTTATTAAAGCATTCCAGCACTGAACACTATTTTGTTGAGTTTCTGAATATTCAAGTCTTAGGCAGCAGATCGATGTATTAAATAACCCTTTAGGCCAACTCAGTCCTGATTAACAAGCTTGCCAAAAAAGCCAGTGGCCTCAAATGCTCGTCGCATCAGCTGAAATTTAGCTTATCATAACTTCCATTGATTGTTGAGTACATCATCTTCGGATTGTGGGCGTGGTCAATTATAGTAAATAAAATTTTTTTATAAATTAAGTTACATCATCTGCTTTTAAAATAAAATCTGATTAGGCAATTCATTTCGTCTTAGGTCTACTGAGGGTCATTGCAATAGGAATAAAGAATCCTTATGAAGACAACCCATCAAAAAATGGTTCTAAGATTTAATGCTGGACTTTACTATTACGCGCAATTTTTCATCTGGCTTGAATTGGCACGGTGCACACATCAAATTGGAATTATTGGTTTCTCTCAATATGGACGCAATTAGTGAACACGCATTGTGAACAAAATCAAAGCTTATTTATTACACAAATTTCATATTGGCAACAAGAGACGATTGCAGGATTTGTCAGGTGGTCCAATGCGATCACAATCACAAGGATCGTCTTATAATCTTTTCATCAATAGGATAGAAAAAAATTGTGCCAAATCCAATAATTATCTAGGATTTAAATGAATGAATAAATTATCATTATTGTCAAAATAAGGTATTTTTCCGACGCAAAAAAAAACAACTAAGCTGATAATAATAAACAGTAATAATAATAATGATGATAATGATAACATATCATCGTCGACGATCAATATGCATGCTGATATTTATTATTATTCGAGCTACTCGTGGAGCAATAAATTTTGCGGTTATTATTTTTAACATTGAATGTAATCACCCTGAATCTCGACCAAGTTCCTGATAATTAAACATAATAATAAAAAAGCAACCAATAACAATTGTACCAAATACTAATCAATAATAGCCAAGACATAAAAGACATCATCAATAATCATAACTGAAATCAATAGTAGTATCATCAATGTTTAAACCAAATAATTGTTTCAATCGATTCATTAGTCAATTGGAATAAACACTGAAATTAATACAGGACTAGTAGTTGATAACGTAGAAGCTACATAGTTTGTATAGTAAGTCAAATTACAATGAAAATTTTGATTTGATGTAACCACTTGCAATACATTGTATACTAGTAGTTTATGAAAAAGCAAAAAGTGCTTGCGCTTTGACCAATTAAAGTGCTAAAACGTATTTCATTTGAAAACACATTGCGGACTAAAACTGTGACTATAAACATCAAGTTAAAGCAAACGACTCTGACAAAAACAAAGAAATCTTTGTGAAACCTGAAGTTTCTCCAGCAACCTTTCGCAGTTCACTTTTAGTACAAGCCATTAAAAAAGGAATCAGGAACAGCCCTGCTGATGACCTTGCTTGGTCAGTTTGTTGAGCACGGTACTGCTTGTGAACTGAAAACTGGTTTACTTTGTATGAGGCATCTCTCACCTTCTTCTCCGTCTAATGTGCTAACGCCTGCTACACCAACACTTGGTTCATCAGCATGTCCTTCGTATTCTTCTGCACTGTCTTCATTAGTGTGACTCTCCAAATTGCTTGTGGTCTCTGATTGCCCAGTTTGAACATCTGCAGGTGGTATAACATCATTAATTTTGTTGAACCTATCAACTGCTTCTGTGCACAGACAGTTCTTAGTTGTATAATTTCAATTGAACATAACAGCTTAGAGAGAACAACGTAGAGAAGAAAGGAAATTTCGAATGCTTCTTCCGAAAAGCCAGTATTAGAAAAAATTCCTCCGATCCATCCCATACCAGAGTCGATCCTCAATAAGTACACAATAAAAAACAGCACACTTGATTGAATTCTACACCTCATATTAATGCTAACGAGTCATTTGAACGGGCCCAGCACACCGCATGCAGCTCTTTTCAAGTAACTTTTCTTACAAAAACAACATTTGTTGAAAAGCCCTCTCATCTGCACCTCGAATGGTAGGTCAGAGCGTACCATAAAAATGCATTATTGTCAAGGGTAAATAATTTGTGCGGGGTTCATCGAATATCAAGAATCTATGACTATGATGGCAGATACTGGGCTAACGCAAAAACTAATTACCCTTGATAATAATGCGCTACAATGCATCGCTTTGACGTCACATGTAAGGTGCAAAAGAGAGGGGTGTTCATCAAATGTTGTTTCTCTAACGACAATTACTTGGTAAAAGCTGCACACAGTGTGCTGCGACCATTCAAATGACCCTTTAGTAGTAAAAAGAAGCGCAGAATTCAAATGTTCTATTATTTAATGTGTACATATGTATCACCAATCACCTCTGGTATGTGATAGTTTAGAATTCCTTTTTTTATCATGAAATTTTTGCTAAAAGCTTTCATATATTGCTTTGTTTCTTTGAATTATTGAAAACCTATTATGTGGAAATTAAATTATACAACAGCAACTGTTTGAGCTTCTGTGCAGTGATTAATCAATCAATTATAGCCTAACAATGATTGCGGTGACATTTGTCAGATGAGAATAACATAGAATATTAAACCCTTCTTTCTGTGTTGCACCCACCGACTCTCTCGAAGCATAGCACAGACCTGCCAGCACTCACGTATTAGGTGTGAGACAAGCCCAACCTCAAGCACTTCGTTATGCAATTCTCCTTTTTCATGAATGGCCGGTTTTTTGAAAGAAATTTCCTCAGAGAAAAACAATGTACAATTTTTCCAATCGTTTTTTGTTGATTACTTCCCTGACAAATATTTGTGAGTAGAAGCGTAATAAAGTGAAGTATCCAGTAAATAGCTTTATGGAAACATCAACATCGAAATGCTTAACCAAAGTGCTTAAAAGCTGGAAATCAAAGTTTATGCTTGCATATACCAACTTCTACGATTATGGTGTAGGATAAACTAGAAATGTGACGAGATCGCCGTGGAAAGCCTGGAAAAAATTCTACGCTCAGAGTGGAATAGGGCAAGATGATATTCAGGAACAGTTTAAAAGGTATCCGGTTACTTTAAATATGGTCGTGTGCGATGTAATTTAGGTTCAAATAAATCATTTCCTGTCACTGAAGTATGCGTCAAAAAATTATGTTATTATTTTACTCTACGAGGCACAATTGATGTATTTGACTAAGCAATTGAATCAAGTGTTTGAACAAACTTGGAAACTCTTTTTGTAATTGACATGTATTGACATTTTGTTATATTGCAGCAGCAATTTATATCATAATACGCTGGTTGCCTTTTACTGTACATGACTCATATCACTTCCTTTTCTTACGTTAGCTGATGCAATATCTTTACACTGTTACTAAATAAATACATACTACTATTATAGTCAGTCTATTCCTGGTGATCAAATACACTAGTCAAACGTTCTACATGCTAGTACCTTTAATTACATACAAAACCGTAATGATATACAATAATAACTATTTAGTATCCGATTTAATTTTTCCTTTTCAATGTACGAGTGAACTCACGGGAGTTGTCCTCTTTTCAAATCTCGTTGACCTCCAATCTCGCGACGACTTTCCGGATGATTTCCAATGTTTTTGTTAGACTTACATAACGTGACAATTTTTACATCATCATGTAGAACTGAGTCTCCTCTATTTTTTATTGTTTGTTTGAAGAAATTCTGAGAGTCTAAACAGAAACAGTGTCATGACAACGGCGCCATGTTCCTCTTCGGGGAAAAAATATTTTTTTCTTGCTGAATTGTGTTCCAATAATTTTTGGCAAAGAACCTCGGCGTATGAGATTTGTTCTAATAAATGAATAGATTATATTCATTTGAGCATGCTGGAATTATCTATAAGTGAAAATGAGAACAGGTAAGCTATAAATTAATTATTTAGATAACGACGATAATTGTTGTAACTAGTATTTTTTTTTAACTATTTTCAGTTTTTCTTCCAAGTTGTTTATTATCATGGTTTTTTATATCAGAAGATAGCGCTTAAAATTCTCTATTTAATGGTGCAAAAATTATGGCTGTAACTTGACTATTAAAAAAATAATTAATATTATTCTTTGAAAAATGCTCTGGGTTTTTCTCAATACAATCACCAATTTTCACTGTCGTGTTCTAGCCAATGTTGATGCCCATTATTCTTAAAAAGTATGTAAGTGTAACAAAATTTAATTCTATTTCCGTCTGTAGCATTAGTTTTTTGTTTTGAACCTTACTTTTGGTGATTTCTTTTAAAGTATAGCGGCCAATTTTTAAAAAAGTTTAAAAAAAGTATCTCATTAAAAAAATAACTTCCCCTATTGACCAGTGCAAAATTAGCTGTATTTAAAAATCTACCAATAGAATAGGTCTTGCTGAACCATATGAAGTTTTTTTAACTCTGTAACATTAACAGTTGATTTTCAAAAAATTATTAAAAAATAGGATTTTTCTCCAAAGCACCTGAGACAATGGGATGCACTCAGGCATAAAGAGGCCTAGACTGAATGAGTTGGCACAACTATATAGAACAATAACCTAACTACAAAAATGAATCCAGTGACAAATAAGAATAAACTATGGCGGCTCAGAACGCATTGTGTCTTATGTTTCAAAATGATTTCCAAACCGTTTGAACGCTTTAGGAAGTCTGACGTTTTGCAAATCTTCTGAACGCTTGGTAAAATTGTTCATAAGCTTTGAAAATTTCAAGCCAATTTTCTGGCTCGCTCTATTGATCGTAGATCTCCAGTCTACTTACGATTGATAATGTTTTTACTACACACCAAACAGTTGAATTTTTTTTTAATTTTATATTACTTTAGATAATATATACAACCTAATGGTAATTGTAAATAAATCAATTTTAAAGATTATATTCAACAGCAGTTTTATACAGTTAACCGGTCTGCTGTGTCTATTGTCTAAGCAGTTCAGGCCATTTAAAAATAGTTCATACGGTTTGTAAATAGTTCATACTCCTTCTAGAGTGTTCATAAAATTTTTATTTTTCTAAATCCTCTAAAACATTTCTAAGCCGTCTGAATTATTTTCAAAGCAACTATACGTTTTGCTAAACTTACGATTGTGAGACAATAAATACACTAATCCAACAGCTGCTAAGGCTGACAATTAATGGATTATTATCAACAAGCCCATTTTAAACATAGCTTCTTGGGCTATTTTACTACAATTACCCAACATTTTCAATGTAAAATATGCTTTGCAAACCGTCTATACCATTTCAAATCCATTCATACATTTTGAAAACAAAACCGTCTAACGTTATGAGCCACCATAAATAAATGCTATTAATTATTGTTTTTTAGCTGTCATTCTTTTATTATTATTATCTGATTGATTTTGAATAATCAATTTTTATTTACTTTGCATTAAATTTGTTAAAAGTTGAGAAATTAAAGAAAAACATGGGCTATAACAGTTATAGACAGTAGCATTGTTTGTAGTAGTAAAAGTGGTGTTTTATAATAATTAATTTTATTAATAATAGCAATAAATAATTATTAACTGTTAACTGTTAGCTGTTAACAATAGTTAGTAACAACAATGTGTCTATGTGGGTTGTTTATTTAATAATAATTATTTGTTGAAGCATGTTTATCTCCAGGATGAATAATAAAAATAATAGTTACTGAGCAGCAACAATGACTATTACACAACCTCCACTTCAAACTTTACTCTTTTAATAATTTTTCATTATGGCTACATGTTGCAGCACATTGCAGTGCAAGTAAATTTCCAATTATTATACAAGCCCCCAGACACATTTCCCCAAAGGCACTTTTTAGAGGTGGACACACTGCTACAAAGCTAAGCCGAGTAAAAGAAGGGCAAAAGCGAAAGAATTCTGCCTAAAAAACTATGATACTTTTTTTATAACCATTTATACCATAAATTATAATTAAAATATTTTACTGTGGTTAAATTTATTATCCGCAAGTATCGTATGTTTAACACTATCAGCTCTAAACACATAAGCAAACGAAACATCGTATGATATAACCCGGTGTACAGTATGAACGCTACAACTAACATCTGAAAAGTATTTTTGAAACTACTTGATTAAGAGTTTCCAAAGCAACATGAACTTTTTAAAATATTCAACCAAAACATATTGAAAGTGATAAAATTTCTGTTGTAATAACGTAAATCTTTGACTGCATGACTTCAATCAATGTTGAAGTGAACCAGGAAACTACATGACTATTCACTGGTTAGCTGCCTACAGGTAAGTTATAAATTATGTATAATTTATACTTAAAGCATGACAGCACTTATCACTTTTTGGTTGAGTTTCTGAATATTCAAGTCTTAAGCAGCAGATTGATGTATTAAATAACCCTCTAGGCCTACTCAGTCATGATTTACAAGCCTGCAAAATACCCCTCTTCCAAAAATGCTCGCTAACTTTTACACTGCTTAAAGTTGACGTCATCTTCGGGAATTTACTTTTTCACGGCACAGTATTTATTTGACCAATCAGATGCCGCTATTTATTTTTATTATTATTTTATTTGTTATTATTCTACCTACATATTACTGTCCATTATTGTATAAATAAATACCATTTATTGTTCCCTTACTCACCAAAAGAAGCACAATTTTTTTTATCCATTTTATGGAAGAAGGATAAGATGAGATGATCCTTTGTTTGTGATGGTGATCACATTGGACAACCTGACTAATCCCGCAATCGTCTATTGTTGCCATGTCACATATGAAAATTGCGTAATAATCAAGCGTTGGTCTTGTTTACTATGCGTGCGCACTAATTGCGTCCATATTGATAGAAACCACTAATTGCGATTTTATGCGTGCGGCGTGCAAATTGAAGCCAGGTGAAAAATGGCGCGTAACAGTAAACCTTAACATTAAATCTTAGAACCAGTTTTTGATGGGGTGTCTTCGTAAGGACTGTTTATTCCTGCTGCAATGGCCTTCAGTAGACCTAAGACTAAATGAATTGCCCAATCAGATTTCATTTTAAACGCAAACGATGTAACTTCATTTATAAAACTTTGCCATTATTTATTATAATTGACCACGCCCACATCCCGAAGATGACGTACACCGCAATCAATGGAAGTTATAGTAAGCTAAATTTCAGCTGATACGACGAGCATTTGAGGCCAATGGCTTTTTGGCAAGCTTGTAAATCATGACTGAGTAGGCCTAGAGGGTTATTTAATACATCAATCTGCTGCTCAAGACTTGAATATTCAGAAACTCAACCAAAAAGTGATAAGTGCTGGCATGCTTTAAGATACAGGTGTAACATTAATTTGGATACTTTATTTCAATTCAATTTCTGAAGTTTGTTTTGACTCGACTCTGTTCTATTTAAACTCCCATTAAAAACAACAAAACAAACCTTTGAAAACCACTGTCATAAATTGTTATTTGATTATCATATCAGTGGTTATGATGACATTACGGTGGTTAGAGAAACAGGATGTTTTTTATGTATTGAGCAGTCTATGCCTGAGTGCTGACAAATATAGACGGTTTAGAACAGCTCTGATACAAAGCACATTCATTACATGGCGTCGTAGGCAAGATAAAATGAGACAATATAAAAGCAAAAGTGAGATACCTAAGCTAGAAATCACAACACTGCGTGCAAGGGTAATACAATACCAATATGGCAGCCTCGTCATTCAGAACACCAAATGAGTTAGACTTTAGAAAGTCACAGGAATTGTGGCCAGATTGGGAAAAAAAATTGAGTGGTATAGACAAGCCAGTGGACTTATTGACAAGTCAGCTAAAACGCAAGTTAGTGCCTTAATCAATGTAATGGGACAACGAAAGGTTTTTGAGCAGCTGACGATAACTGAGCCGACAACAACTGAAGAGACAGAAAACCCGCATCTATATTACGAACGCACAGTAAAAGCATTCACAGACTACTTCAACCCACAGAGCAACACTTTACATTATTCTATAATGCAAAGCAGTCGTGAACAAAAGCCAGGGAAAAGTAATGAAGAGTTCATTGGAAGTCTTTATGAGCTCACAGCTAAGTGCGGTTTTGAGCCAGTTCAAACTCAACAGATGGTAAAGATGAGATTATAGGCAGGCATGAAAGACAAAGCCCTGTCAAGAGAGCTGCAATTAGACCCAGATGTCAATGTTGAAACTATCAAAACCAAAATGAGAGTGAAGGAGACAATTTTAAGAAACCAAAAAGCCGAAATAGATGGAGAGAAGAATGTCGCAGTTGTAAGACATCACCGAGGTTATAAACCTCAAGTAAGAAGTAGCCCGACTGCCCCAAAGTCCCAGGGTAGTGGTTCTGAAAGGGTGAAAAAGATGATACCACAAGAGGAAAGCCAAGAACAGCGGCAGAGACCTAAAGCACCTAATGACAGTAAAGGAGATTTCATAAAGGAATGTAATTTCTGAGGCACAAGTCATGCCAAACGTAGATGTCTCGCTTACAGTAAGAGGTGCAACATCGGTAAAAAATTCAGCCACTTTGCTGAAGTATACAAGTCCAAAAGATCTTTTGCTGTAGACAATGAATTTTCAGATGAAACAGGTGACACGTATTTTGACTTTGATACAGCGCAACGCAAGGAGCACAACAGTGAAAAATAGTTCTGCGATTAAATGGCTCATTGATGTAAAAATGAATGACCAAATCTTTGAGGCTAAAGTAGATACGGGAGCGGAAGTGTCTATAATTTCTAAGGGTAAGTTGAGAAGTCTGCGGGTTAAGCGCTTGCAGAGAACAAAAGCTAGTCTATTAGGCTATACAGGCCGACCAATTTCTGTGCTAGGTAAGATTCATCTCAACATTGCTGTTTCAACATTGCTGTTTCACATGCAGGCACACAGAAAGAGTGCACAGACTTTTTCTATGTAGTTGATCAAAATTCAAAAACTTTGCTAGCAATACCTGCTATGTGAGCATTAAAGCTAATTCATAGCATTGAGCAGGTAATTGCTGATGCAAGTTCATGTGATGAAATACTACGAGAACATAAGAAAGTGTTCAATGTGCTAGGTAAGTACCATACACCAATAAAGTTACAACTGAAAGCAGGAGCACTGCCAAAAGGCATGACACCCAGACTAGTGCCGGAGAATGTTAGAGATGAACTTAGGTTGGAGCTTGAGCGTTTACAAAGTGAACAAATTATTGTCAGAGATACCGAGCCATCAGAATGGCTGAGCCCTCCAGTAATTGTAAATAAGCCCAACGGAGGTATTAGACTGTTTTTGGATCCCAGGTATTTAAATTTACACTTGGTAAGAACTCAATGAAAACTTGCTACGCTTACTGATATATTCTCAAAAATTCGAGGGTCTAAATACTTTTCATGCCTAGACGGAAAACAAGGTTTTCCTCAATTCTTGTTAGATCATGAATCTTCAAGAACGACATGCTTTGTCACCTGTTTTGGTAAATTTCGATATCTTAGGCTCCTGATGGGAATAACCCACGTGCCAGAAATTTTTCACCAGTTGATGGTAAATCTTCTAGATAGTATACCAGGTGTCGAGTATTATATTGACGATGTCTTAGTACATGCTACGACAGAGACAGAGCACAATCATAGACTTAGTTTAGTTTTGTGTAAATTATTGGATGCAGGTATAACCTTGAACAAGAATAAAAGCATATTTTGCAAAACAAAAGTTCACTTTCTGGGACATGAGCTGTCAGGGGAGGGTGTAAGCCCACATTCAGCAAAAGTAAATGCATTACAGGAAATGGTTGTTCCACATGACAAAAAGGCATTGCAATCATTCCTAGGGTTTGTGGGTTATTTGTTCGTCCAAGTTCATACCGAAGTTGCCTGATCTAACAGCACCACTGAGACAAGTGTGTAAGAAAAATGTTGTTTTTGCTTGGGAAAAACCACAACAGCAAGCTTTTGTAACAGTCAAGCGTGCAATCTCTAATGCTCCCACACTTGCATTCTTTGACTCAAATAAACCTATCGTATTATCAGCAGATGCTAACGCACATATTTTAGGAGCTGTGTTGTTGCAGGATAGTAGGCCCATTGAGTTTGCTGTGAAATCATTAACAGAAACTCAACAGAGATACTCACAGATAGAAAAGTAGCTGTTAGCCATTGTGTTTGCATGCCAGAAGTTCAAATATTTTGTATGGGGTAGAGACACAGTAACTGTTGAAACTGACCACAAGCCTTTGGTAGGGTTGTCACGGAAGCCAATCAGTGAGCTGTCCCCGAGGTTAGCACAAATGCGTTTACAGTTGCTTTCATACCCAGTAAATTTAGAGTAATAGACCAGGCAAGGAGATGATATTAGCAGATGTGATTTCTAGGTCTTGTCCAACTGGTACAGATGAATTCGAAGACTTGGGTTCTGATCCACTTTTACAAGTGTGTGTTGTGTAGCCGTCATTGAACTGTATATGTAACCTTTGACCTCTGTCCTGGGCGGTGCTGCCATGCGTAGCTTACTATATAATATACCGCTCGTGCCATTGAGTATCAGTATGAGGAGTATAAGTATAGATTGGAGATTGGATTGTTAATTAGATTAAATTAGATTGTTTGTTATCTTAGACTGGTCTATGTCAGCGTCATCATGTAATAAACTGAGTTGGCAATTATCACTGTGTAATTCCTAACTGCTAAGCGATATTAGTTGAAACCCACGATAAAACATCTGGCGACGAGGATACGGGAATCGCTTTGCAGCATGGAGCTGAAGCTGGAGAGAGACAACAAGGAGGAGAGGAAGCCTTGGAGAATAAGATAAATTGAAGTTTATTTGTTTCAATTGCGTGCAGTCACAGCACATTCTTTGCTTCGCACATTATTACTTAGGGACAGTTGATTAGAATTGCCAAAACAGTGGAAATGGCTTCTGCTGACTTGAGGTGTTCAGCTCAGTTCAATGTGGAAGGGGAGGTTAGTGTTGTAGCAGCTGTGTGGTCAGCATGGGTGGAAGAATTTGAGTCTTATGCTGATAGTAGAGGTGTGTTTAATGGTAGTGGGACTACGGCTCGGGTAGTTAAATCTAGAACTCAGTGTTGGGCACTCCTTTTATACACTGGTGGACCTTGAGTCCGAGAAGTTTTCAAAAGCTTAAATGGTGCTTTGGAAACTGATAAACAAATTGCGATAGACGACTTTGATGGCTTGCTTGAGATGTTAAATGGTCATTTTTTTGGTAAAGCCAAACATTATGCTCCAGAGGCATTTGTTTCGTAAAATGACGTAAAAAGCTGGTGAAACTGTTGCGAAATTTGTAGCAGGTTTGAGAAAAGCTACAATAGGGTGTAATTTTCATGATGTAAATGACATGATTGAGGACCAGGTAGTGTCCAGTTGTAGTTCTGACCAGTTGCGCAGGAAATTCCTTGAAAAGGGTGACGCACTTGATCTAAATGAGATTTTGAAACAGGCTGCATCTCATGAGGCAGTAGAGCAGCAGTTTGCAGAAATGAAATTAGGTGCCCGGGCAGAGGCAAGTTTTGTGAATAGGTTAGACCGTATATTTAACCATAGAAATTCTCAGGGTAGTGGCAATAGTGTTGTAAAGCCAAGAACTGAGAATAGTGTTCATTCTAGTAGCAGACCAGAAAGAAAAGGTGGTTGCTACAGATGTGGTCAAATAAATCACTGGTCCCGAGATCCTAGTTGTCCCGCGAGAAAAGCCACTTGCAGAAAATTTTCCTTGGTAGGTCATTTTGCAAAGTTTAGCAAATCAAAGCCAATAAGTGATGGAGGTAGAAGTAAGAAAGTGCATTGGGTTGAGGTTGATAGTGATGAGCCTAGCAGTGACTTCAGTAGAAATACTTTTACATGTAAAACGAGCTGATTACAAACTTGATAAACTGCCAGTCAAAATTGATGGCAAAAAGGTAGATTTCCTTGTTGACTCAGGCAGTGAGTGTAACGTTATAGGGCTTGATACATGGGAAAGCCTAAAGTCTAAAGGTTTAAAGGCAGTTGTTCGAGGGAACAATATTAAATTGTTTGCATACGCTTCAGTAAAGCCTTTGCCTATTTATGGATGTTTTGATGCAATTGTAGAAGCAGGTCGTTCACAAGTGACTGCTAATTTTATTATCATTGAGGACCAAGGTCAACCTTCATTGTTGGGCCTCGAGACAGCTCGTTCATTAGGTGTTCTCAAAATTGGCATCAATATCAATAGAGTAGAAAATAGTGATTACTCGCAAATGAAAGAAAAGTACAAAAACCTGTTTACTGGCATTGGAAAGTTTAAAGGTTTACAGATCAAAATTGCTGTAGATTCTAGTGTCACACCTATAGCTCAACCATTTAGGAGAACTTCATTTGGGTTACGTGAAAAAATAGAGGCTAAGTTGAAAGAGCTTGTTGACTTAAATATCATAGAGCCTGTTTCAGAGCCTAATAGGTGGGTTTAACCTCTTGTTGTTCCAAAAAGCTCAGGAGACATTTGATTGTGTGTAGATATGAGACGTGCTAATGAAGCTATAGTTAGGGAAAGATTTCCTATTCCAACTTTAGATGACTTGCTGCATGATGCTAGTCAGAGTAGAGTATTTAGTAAGCTTGATTTGTGTATGGGGTTTCATCAGCTTGAATTGCACCCCAGTTCCAGAAGTGTTACTACGTTTGCTACACATGTAGGCAAGTATAGATACAAACGTTTGAATTTTGGCATATCCTGTGCTCCTGAGATATATCAGGCAGAAATTCAACACTTAGTTCAAGGGATACCAGGCGTAGCTAATTTGTCCGATGACATTATAGTACACGGTCCAAATAGAGAAGTACATGATGCTAGGTTGACTCAAGTCATGGATAGGTTGAGCAATGCTGGTCTTACACTAAATGGGGACAAATGTAAATTTGGTGTTTGTGAACTCGAGTTCGTTGGGTATAAGTTGCCTGCTCATGGAATACATCTGTCAGTTGCCAAAGTTGAAGTTGATGCTATAGTGAATGTAAAGCAGCCTCAGAATGTTAATGAATTGAAAATGTTCTTAGGTTTAGTTACTTACTGTAGCAAAGTCATTGCTTACTATTCTACGAAAGCAGAGTGGCTGAGACAGTTAACGAGAAAGGATGCCAAGTTTGAGTTTGGAGAAAAACAGAAATTTGCATTTGAATATTTGAAAAAGTCATTGGCTAGCAGTAAAACTTTGGGTTATTTTGACTTGAGATATCTAAAGTAATTGCTGATGCCAGCCCTGTAGGTTTAGGGGCAGTTCTAGTGCAGGAACAGGAAGATGGGCCTAGGGTTATTAGCTATGCAAGTAGAACTCTAACCGATGTTGAACGTAGATATTGTCGAACTGAGCGAGAGGCTCTTGCATTGGTTTGGGCATGTGAAAGATTTCGTGCATTTCTTATTGGAATTTGAAAATCAACAAGTGCTGCCGCCACTATAGCTGTATTAGATGACATTTTTCAGATACACGGTTTACCTTTGACCCTGAAATCAGATTCAGGTCCGGCATTTGTGGTAAATGAGTTCAAATTGTTCTGCGATAATTTGGGAATTAAACATTCCAGAGGAACTCCATTGTGGCCACAGAACAATGGTCTTGCTGAGTCATGTATGAAGTCGTTAAAAAAGCGTGTACAAATAGCTGCTGCTACAGGTGCTGACTGGGGACATGAACTCAAAAGCTACCTGTTCAATTACAGAAATACACTGCACCCAGCTACTGGCAAGAGTCCAGCAGAGCTGTTGTTTGGACGCGAAATGCGTACAAAGATTCCTCAGTTTGTGTCAAGTTCACATGGGGACACTGACCTTGATGTTAGAGATCATGACTCGGAATATAAAGCTAAATCAAATCAATATGCCGATAGCAAGGGGCGAGCTGTTGAATGTGACATAACTGTTGGTGATGAAGTGCTTTTGAAGCGAAGTCATATAGTTAATAAAACGGACACTCCATTTTATCCAACACCATACACAGCAATTGATAGGGTAGGATCACAGGTGACTGTGAGATCTTCAGATGGACGAGAATACACTCGTAATTCCTCCCATCTGAAGGTATACAAGAGAGCCCATGAAATCATTCTGCCATCTTTTGTAGGTGAACAGGAGGGAGATAATGGCAGTATGTATAGAGCAGATGGATATGACAGCCACACGAACACAGAGATGGAGCATGCTGAAACACCTGCTACAACTAAAACTGACAATACAGAAGCCGAGACAAGAGCGTATAGTCGACCTAGCCGTAATAGATTTCCAACAAATAGATATGGACATTACGACGTTATGAGGCAGAAACATTGCACGCTGCATTGTTGTTTGTCAAGATTGGGGGAAGAGTAAGCTTCCGTCGTGCATGCCAAGTCAATCGCACCCACACCAATTGCGGTGGATGCCTGTACAAGTGTTTCATGTTTGCGAACATGTTTTTGTTGATACAGGGCTTGCTTACGGTGCCTGCTCACGACATCCAATCTTAGCTTAGACTCACGTAACACGAGCTAGGCATCAAATGCTTATCAAAAGTTTTGTATTGAATACAGTTATAGATTATTACTATTATGATAGATTTTATATTCATAGAGTATATAGATATTGTATTTTAAACAATAATTATGTTTTATTTTCAGCTTGAATGTGTATATATATTATGTACCTAATTGACCCTTTCTTTATTGAGAAAAGGAGGAATGTTGTGTAGCGGTCATTGAACTGTATATGTAACCTTTGACCTCTGTCCTGGGCGGTGCTGCCATGCGTAGCTTACTATATAATATACCGCTCGTGCCATTGAGTATCAGTATGAGGAGTATAAGTATAGATTGGAGATTGGATTGTTAATTAGATTAAATTAGATTGTTTGTTATATTAGACTGGTCTATGTCAGCGTCATCATGTAATAAACTGAGTTGACAATTATCACTGTGTAATTCCTGACTGCTAAGCAATATTAGTTGAAACCCACGATAAAACAGTGTGTCAATTAGTTATTAGGTCTGATCCTGTGATGAGCAAGTACAAAGCAGCAACTGCAGCTGATGAGGAGCTTGTTGTAGTTTTAAAGTATATTAGGAATGGAGGGCTTGTGGACAAAAAAATCGTGTGCAAACAGAGCATTGTCATACTTTAGCATCAGAAATGCCTTGTCTGAGGTTGATTGTGAGGTCATGTATGGAACATGAATTGTTATTCCAACAGCATTGCGATCAGATGTCAATGATTCACAACATAAAGCACACCAGGGTTTGAGCAAAACATTACAAAGATCGCAATATAGTGTGTTTTGGCCAGGAATTAGGAGACTCATAGGGGACAAGTGTTTGTCTTGCGAAGCATGTCTGAAGGCAGACAAGGGGAATAAAAAAGAGCCATTGTTTCCATATCACATGCCAGATTTTCCCTTCCAGAGGATAGATAGGGATTGATATTTTTACTATTGAGAGTCAGAACTACCTCATGGTGGTAAATTATTTGACTAAGTGGCCGGTAGTGAAGTGTTTGAAACAAGAGACTAGCGATACAGTAATACGGGCAATGGAAGTTGTGTTTATGGATTTTGGCACTTCTGAATGTATAGCAAGTGATAACGGAGCACAATTTTGTAGCAGTCAGTTCAGGGATTTTTGTAAGGACATTTGACGAGTTCCCCTTCACATCCAGCAGCTAATGGGCAGGTAAAAAGAACAATTTGTACAGTAAAACTGTACCAATGAAAAAATGCCAACAGCGGGGTGATAATTGGTGGGAAGGTTTACTTGCTATACGTAATACTCCTGTGGCTGGTTTATTGTCACCAGCACAGCTGTTACAGCGTAGAGTTTTCGTGATAAATTACTTATTATAAGGAAAGATATAAAGTGCACGCATATAATTTAGAGGGATATAAGGCTAGCCTTGGTGTAATTAAATCGCAGAGGAAGTGTTATTATGACAATAATGCTTCAGTAGAGAAATCGAGGCTGGAGGTAGGGCAGCATTGTTGTTTCGAGACAGCCAGACGAGGCTGGAATCCAGGTAAGATAAATAGTCATGCGAGTGAGAGGTCTTATAGAGTAGAAACATCAGACGGTGCAACTTACAGGAGAAACAGATTTCACATCAAGCCCAGTAATTTAGTACTGCCTAGGCCAGAGGTGAGTAATAGTTGTACATTTAGAACAGAAACGCAACCCTTGAATAAAGAAATAGAACAGGTAGGTGTTACACAGCCTGAATGTGAGCTAGCCGAGTGTCGACCAGTAGCGCAGAGTGAGTGCTCTCCTGCACCAATACTACATGGCTCGCAGCGAACAACTAAGCTTCCGGCTAAATACGAGGATTTTGTAGTATACAAGTAGCCTCGTTTGGTCGTATCATTTTGGCTGTGCTAGGTTTATTCCTTATTATTTGTTTACATATACCAACCGTTATTATTGTGTTTTAGTTGCTAAGATTTTAGCCGTAGGGTAGTGTTAATTTTATGTCAGTTTTATCAGTACAGCCTTAGCCGTTCATTTGTATTTGAGCATTAGCAACACACAGCCTGAGCCTAAATTTTAACCTTTCGTTAATGTTCTTGTGAAGAGGGGAGATGTCATAGATTGTTATTTGATTATTATATCAGTGGTTATGATGACATTATGGTGGTTAGAGTAACAGGATGTTTTTCATGTATTGAGCAATCTATAGTTGAGTGCTGACAAATAAATACGGCTTAGAACAGCTCTGATTCAAAGCAAATTCATAACAACCACCACTTTGATAATAATTGTTATTAAGGTTATAATCATTCAGTTAGAGGAATGTCATAATATTTAAATAAATAAACTTACAGAAAAAGTGCCTATCTATCTATCATACACAAAACATTATTATTTTGAAGCAGAAAGTCTTCCTATCTCAAGGTAAGCAAGTCTGGCTCTACAGCTTTTAAAATTGTCTCAATCTCAACACCCTTCCTCTAAATCACGAACGGCAAAGGATAAATGATGACAGTCTCCCTTACAATTCAAAATCTAGAGGGTGAGTGTCGGGCACCACTAGCATTATTAATATTATTATTATTATTATTATTATTGTATAATAATACTAACAATAATAATATATATCATCAATCATCATCTGTTGTTGTTATTATTATTATAAAATTATTATTATTAATAAGTTATTATCACCTTATTAAATTTCATACATTATTATTACAGTTATATAATAATCATTGTAATATCATTATCATATCATTATTATTTATTTATTTATGGTGGTAGTAGAAGAAGAACTTGAAGGATCGATGACCAACGACGATGATGATGATGATGATCTGATCATAAATAACCAATAATATAATTTCTTTGTATCTAATCTGACTAGTCCGTACAACAAAAATGGGTGCATAAAACAGCAAATACTGGTTTACCATACCTAAATACACACCTTCGTATAAAAAGCCCATGGTGGTATCAGTATTTCCCAATTACACGAAAACAGTCAGAGCAGTGACGCCACAACCATTATCGTATTAGTTAAGATCTAAGTGAAGAAATAAGCAGTGGCTTAAAAAGCACTTGTTATGTCTACCTAGCACGTTTCTAAACGTTTACAGGTGGAGATAAGTTTTTTTTTACATCGTTATTACAGGTAGCTTGTGTTCAAAAACACATTCTTAAACTATGCCCATTTTTATCCGGTTATTGAATTTTGTTTTTACAAATTTGTTTATAAAAGAAGTGATAACCAAAATGATTAATCGGTGTTAAATCAACATGTCCGATTCCGCTAAATAGGTCACTCCGCAGACTGGCTAGTTTGGTACTTGCGAAAAAATGTACGATGAACTTTGTATAACTTAGTTGTGCAAGTTTACTCAGTGTTTTTTTGGGGACTTCCCGTTTTCCTGCCACTGGCGCATCGGTTTATTTTAATGAGTCTTGTGACGTAAAAAGTTAGGACTACCGTGAGATTTCTAAACCCTAACGACTTGGGATAACCCGCTTTATACAACCATAGAACATTAATACTGTTGTGAAATTTATGAGCGACATTATCTAAATTATAATGCAAGGGTGGGGCAAGGGTCCTAAGATGGATTTTGTATTCTTTTCTGACTCCAATGTCATTTGGCATTAATTAAAAGGTGGTGTTGAACAAGTTATCAATATTGGCATGCTCAACGTTGGTTCATTCATGATATTGTAATGGAATTGTGCGAGCGACTGTGTGTGTGTAGCCAGACAAGCTTGAAGTTATTGTAGAATAAACTGACACTAACTGCTTGCTTATTAGTTTAGTTGTAGACTATGTGGTAACACATTTGGAGTTATCTACTCATTTTGCATAACGAGTCCATGGTGCTGTTTTTTTATGAGACTTCCAGTTATAGCAGCCATGTTGATCGTAATAATTACTAAATAAAAGTTTCATGCATAATCTAAAACCATCTTAACACTACATGGTGGCAGCGGTCTATTGACCCACTTTTATACCAGCTTGATACTTCTACCACATCATGGCAGCCTTTCAGCCACGAATTGCCAAACCTTCACAGCTTTTATTGGAGGATGGGAAGGAGGAAAGATATAGGAGATTCAGATCAGAGTGGTATACTTTTTCATTACTGATGGAGCATGGCAAAAAGGAGATATAGTACCAACATGCTTGTTTCAAATACTGTGTTGGACCCGCTGGTACTAAAGTCATAGAATCTGCCAGTGACTATGAAGATCGGGTGACCACTCCAGAAGACATGCTTACAATCTTGGGACAGTACTGCATAAGTGAGCGCAATATTATTCATGAACGATTCCTGTTCTACTCACTCCTAAAATCCCCCGCTGAACCCTTCGACACATTCAACACTAACCTACGTACACATGGTAAACGGTGCCAGTTTGATGCCAACTCTGATGAACACATACGTGACAGAATTGTACTGGGTATTAACAGTGATGACACTCTCAAGAAACTAATTTCTACTGATAACACACTGACATTACAAAACATACTCAACGTCTGTCGCTCACAGGAGGTTGCTCGTAATGCCATGAAAGAACTTACTGCTGGTACCCACACTAACGCACCACAGTCAGTAGCAGCTGTCGACACCAATGCGCACAGATTTAAGCCTAGAACTCTACCGTCTAACAACAGACTCTGTCATTGGTGCGGACGTGGGTCTCACCCAAGAGGGAGATGTCCAGCTAAAGACTCCCAGTGCAACAAATGTAAGAAGAAAGAACATTACGCTTCTGTATGTCGCCGTCAGCCTAGAACTGTTGATAGCCAATGAAGTCAATACACTCTCTCAATCTGTGGATTCACCTGATTCACTTAAGCTGTTTACTGGAGAACTGACCATTGACTCACTTTCAAGACAAGACGAATGGACTGTCAACCTCAACATCAAATCACACACATTGAAACTGAAACTGGACTCTGGAGCTGACGCTACTATCATATCTGCTGACGAACAAGTAGTTAAGGAAACTACGCTACAGCCAACCAATGTAGAGTTGGTGGGACCAGTTAACCAGCACATTTCTTGTATTGGTACATTTGAAGCTGAAATGAAATATAAAACCAACTCATGGTGTGAAACAGCATATTTGGTCCCAAAACAAAACAGAAACCTACTGAATAGGACAGCTTGCTCTCAACTAAAACTACTGGCTTGTAACATTGACACTCTGAATCATGACACTACTGACTATCTCACTGAATATTCATCGTTGTTCACTGGACTGGGTACTCTGAAATCGTATGCTTACAAGATTACACTACGCGATGATGTTGCACCCAAGTGTATCTCTACTGCTAGAACAGTACCTCACCCCCTGCGGCCCAAGGTTAAAACTGCACTGAGAGACATGATTAATCTAGGAGTGATATCCCCTGTCAAACAGTCAACTGACTGGTGCAGTGGCATGGTTGTAGTTCCAAAACCAGACAATACTGTACGCATCTGTGTGGACCTGACTCACTAGAACTCAGCTGTAAAGCCAGAAATACACCCCATGAAATCTGTAGACAAAAGCCTGGCCCAACTTGGGAGAAGTACAATATTCTCCAAACTTGACGCCAACAGTGGATTCTGGCAACTGCCCCTGGATGAAAGCTCTCGCTTACTGACTACTTTCTTGACCCCAGAAGGACGCTACTGCTTCAACTGTTTGCCCTTCGGTATTTCTTCAGCACCGGAGATCTATCAGAGGTGCATGACTGACTTACTTACTGGACTAGATGGAGTAATCTGTCACATGGATGACGTATTAGTCCATGGAACAACCCAATCTGAACACAACCTTCGACTCAAGATGATTCTCAATCGGATAAAGTAAGCTGGACTAACACTCAACAAATCCAAATGCCTTTTTGGAGTACAATCTGTGAAGTTCTTGGGACACTTGGTAGACATTTCAGGACTACACCTTGACCCTAAGAAAACTTCAGCCATAATCAACTTTCCTACCCCCCAAAACAAGACTGATTTACGACAATTCAACGGACTGCTGAACCAACTAGCAAAGTTCATTCCCCACTTGTCCTCAATGACCGCGCCTGTTCGTGAACTCCTCAAGGAGAGACAGGAGTGGTGCTGGGATACCCCACAGGAAGAGGCATTCAACAAGATCAAACAAATACTCACTTCACCTGAAGTACTGGCTCATTACGACCCTACTTTACCTACTATTATCTCATCTGATGCATCTCAGTCAGGAATTGGGGCAGCCCTCTGCCAAATTCACCCTGATGGTACTAGGTGGCCGGTAAGCTTTGCCTCCAGATCCCTGAACGACACCGAAAAATGGTATGCAGTCATAGAAAAGGAGTCATTAGCTGCAGCATGGTCATGCAAAAGATTCAACGAGTACATCTACGGACTACACAACGTGACACTTGAAGTTGACCACAAACCACTAGTACCACTTTTTACTACTACGAACCTAAACAAGATGCCACCTCGAGTTCTACGCTTCAGACTCAGACTCATGAAGTACTCCCCGACAGTCATTTATATTCCTGGATTACAACACCGCATTGCTGACACACTCTCCCGTGCTACATCTAACTCCCCGGATGACCATGACGATAAGATACTGCTTGATGAAGTAGAGACTTTTACCACTCGCTACTTACCTGACCATGCCTATCTACACAAAACTTGTAACGCCAAAAACTCTGAACCAGCTTGCTCTAAAATAATGGAATTCTGCAGGATTAGATGGCCCACTTACAAATCTGACCACCCATCCCTGACACCTTACTTTGAACACCAGAACCACCTGACTCTATCCGACAATACACTACTGTACGATGACCGACTTGTAATTCCCTTTGGGTTACAACTGGAGATGCTACGCTTGATACATGAAGGCCACCAAGGTATAGTAAAATAACGAGCTAGAGCCCGCTGAGATGTCTGGTGGCCAAACATGTCAACTGAAATTGCTGAGTGTAAGAAGACTCTACCAACGCCGGTAGAAACACTTGCCCCCTCAGCCTTACCTGAACGCCCCTGGGAAAGACTCGGTATGGACCTGCTTGAGTATGAAGAACTTAACTATCTGATCGTCATAGACTACTACAGCCGATGGATTGAAGTTGCACCCTTGAAAGACCTCACCTCAAAGACGACAATCGAAGCCCTTAGGGAGATGTTCACAACCCACGGATACCCAGATGTGTCTGTGTCTGACAATGGACCCCAGTTCTCTGCCCAAAAATTTGCACGATTTGCTGAAGAGTGTAATTTCACCCATATCACATCATCTCCCCGATATCCAAAGGCAAATGGCGAGGCAGAGAGAGCCGTGGGAACCATCAAAAGACTGCTGACAAAGACTGAAGACCTTCATACTGTATTACTCAACTACCGCACAACTCCACTGGACAATGGATACTCCCCTGCTGAACTGTTGATGGGAAGACGCCTGAAGAATAAGATTCCATGCATACCTGATCACCTTCGACCTGCATTACCTGATGCTGCTTGTGTTTCTAAGAAGGAAGCTGTACAAAGAGAGCGAAACCGTTTGGACCATGACAAAAGACACTGTGCTCAAGACCTAGAAGACCTACATCCTGGAGACTTGGTATATATACCTGAGTTTGATGCTAGTGGCACCGTTGAGTCAAAAGTAGCCCCAAGATCATACACCATCACCACTGATACAGAACGATCTTACAGACGTAACCGATCCGCACTAGTGAAGACAGAACCTAATAACAGTGCTACTGAGCTAGACCATGACGAACCTGTCCAAACAGCCCATAATGCGCCTGCTGAGAATCCGATGAGACTTGTTCGTGATTGTAAACTACCTGGCTATCTCGCCAAGGACTATGTGATGCATTAGAGATTAAACAACTTGGAAAGAGGGATGTAGAATAAACTAACACTAACTGCTTGCTTATTAGTTTCGTTGTAGACTATGTGGTAACACATTTGGAGTTATCTACTCATTTTGCATAACGAGTCCATGATGTTGTTTTTCTATGAGACTTCCAGTTATAGCAGCCATGATGATCGTAATAATTACTAAATAAAAGTTTCATGCATAATCTAAAACCATCCTAACGCTACAGTTATCTTACCCTAAGAAACAGATGTGTATCCTAGGAGCCTAGCAACCAGCGTAGTCTTCGTTCTCACAGACTGAGGAAGATGTAGCAGCCAAGATCAAGCCAAGGAAACTAAGCTAAAACTGTTCCGGTAGCCATCTGTCCTAATCAATTATTATTATTGTAATGGAAATGCACAGCGTCGCCATCATCTGCAGCCGGCACTACACTTATATTAATCAACTTATGCTACTCAAGACCATCTACATACGCTTGAACGCCTTCAGCAGTGCAGCTGCACTATAGCTACAGCTTCAACCAGCAGGAAGAAAATTTCCCACCTATATAGTTATTTTTATCCTGGCATGTGTCGCATGCTGTTTTGTTTACCTACGCTAAACCAATCATATTATTATACGCCTCTTTGATTTTATACCTTACTTATATAGACTTGCTTTAGCCCAGCAGGGCAGTTGGAATTAGTGTTCAGTAGTGCTCAGACATTTTTTGTGAGATACTATCTAGGATTAGTGCATGCTTAGCTATAGCCAAGACAGCTGAGGAGACGTTCAGTACTACAGCAGAGAGGCTCCCAGAAGTGTACAGAAGAAGATGCTTTGAACTCTCGTAGGAACGCCCAGCTAGAGACTATACCGCCAGACGCATACCTTCAGTATTCGGACACCAGTATTGAGAGACATTACAATCACTTTTATAGTTATACCTAGTAGCAATTTTGTGCGTGTTAGGTAAAGTGGATATAATAAAGACATTCGAATTATTCGACAGGAATGAACGTCGACAGGAATGAATGCAGACATAGCTGGATGAACGTAGACACATCCTGAAATGAAGGTCTACAGACCTGGAACGAATGTCGACTATGCAACAGACAAAACAATTTCGACTTTCATTCCCGGATGTGTCTACGTTCGTTCTTGGCAATATATAAAATTTCATCTCGACTTTCGTTCCAGGAGTTGTCTACTTTGGGAAAAAACGATAATTTATTTCATTCCTGGAACGAATGTCGAAATAAAGCTTTATATGTTGCCAGGAATGAATGGCGACACCTACTAGAATGAACGTCAAAATTGTCTTTTCTCTAGCATAGTCGACTTTCATGCCAGGTCTGTCGACATTCATTCCAGGGTGTGTCTACATTCATTCCAGCTATGTCTGCATTCATTCCTGTCGTCGTTCATTCTTGTCTACGTTCGTTCCAAAATTCTATCCTTTCACTTTCTTCTGCTTTTCATGCAGACTTGCCAACTGTCACGCATTGGGTGAGAGAACTACGCAATTCCCTGTTTCTCACACTCTCACTCACGCCTCAAGCATCTCCTTTATTATTGTTGAGAAAAATCTTTTTATGTTATCATTATTATTACCTAATAATACTAATCTACCTACTAATATTTTTTATATTTCATCTCACATTTTAGTTTTTCACAACAGTTATAATCTTTTTTATTTTGTTTCAAAAAACATAACTAATCAAAGTAAACATTGACATGGGTACTAATTACTATATACATATACAGAGTGTGTAATAATAATATAACTAAATCACTGAGATATCACTTGAGATAAAGAAGCTCAAATCTAATGGAAAAAGTGCAGACTTTGCGGCATCCGCCCACAAATGCTAAAGCAAAGAACCAACTTCTTTTACACGGCGATGCATTGCTTATTCAAACAAGTCCTAGAAACACATATATGGCCTTGGGGGAACTCAAATCTTGTCATGTTTCTGCAAAAACCAGGTAAAGATAGCTACGCAGATGCAGGATCCTGCAGACCTATCACTATCAGCTCACATGTTGGTAAAACATTAGAAAGAATATTGGACTCTTGACTCCGCAAAATAAAGGGAATCCTGATCCATATTGCCAAAGATCCAGTTTGGTTTCAGGGAAAGTCGAGGAACTCAGATGTACCTACTTCAATTACTCACAGAGCTGACTCACCAAAGAAAAACTTAAGTACAATCTGCTGCACTTTTCTTTGATCTACAAAAAGACTTTGATACTATAGAACACCAATGCGATCTGCCGACTTGAAAAACTTGAAATACGAAGTAGCCTTCTAAACGTAATACATTCCTTTTTGTCCACTTGAGAAGTCACCTTGAAAGTCGACAACCATCTGCACCCTGCACAAAGATGCGTGGTGGGTCTTCCACAAAGGAGCGCGCGCTCCCCATTATTATTCATCATATTCATAAGAGACATGCTCTCAGCAGCTGAAGGTATTGAATTACAATATGTAGTCAATTGTAATGTTCTTTGCCGTGGGAACACATTGCAGAAACTTCAACAAAAATGCCAGCACAACTGTAATAAAATCCAAATGTTGATGGATCAATGGAAACGGAAATTCATCTTCCAAAAGACAGAAATCTTAGTTTTTCAAAGGGGTGCTTACACCACCTTCGAAGTACGCAACAACTATCCAATTATCTAATTCATCAAAGGTTCTTGGTATTACAATCGACCACCACATATCCTTCAACATGCAGTATACAAAATCCATAAAACCTCTTGAACAGAAGACAAATATGTTGAAACCCTTTATATACACAGGTCTCAAATGTGAAACCACTAAAAGAGTACATCTCCAGGTGGTTCTTCCTAAAGTTCTGTATGCAGCCTCAATTTAGAACACCACAGCAAAAGTCTCTGCATCACCACTGATCAAGCTCATCCTTGGTGCACACTTCAATCCTCCAGTAGGAGCACTTCATAAAAGTTTTGATATTCTGACTATCGACCTTTATTACAGGCAAGAAAAACCGAAGCTCGTAAGAGGAGTGATGAAACATAAATACACAGATATTTCCACGACGACACCAAAGAACGCCATGGCAAAGGCTCATACTGCCAACATCAGAAAGATGATTGACAGATGACTGTCCTTCAATGAAATACAACCCAAAGAATTGTCACAGCATGCTATCAAAAGTGCCATCTATAAAGAATGGACATGTTGCTGAGAAAAGGGATATGTCCATATGGTCTGCTCTCTCAGCTACCTGCAGCACACTTAGTGAAACATCTGATTTGTCTAAATTATGGAAAAAAAACACTGGACCAACGATGCGACCTCCTTACAAGACACAGTAGACTCCAACTCTTCTAATTCCGGATAAAGATGAACTTAACTCCTACATGTTCATGTGTACGGAATGAGGAAACTATTGTCCAGATTATCCAGTACTGCGATCAACAATCAAACCCACCATTAACAACTGGAAATCCATGATCTCATATATATGCCAAACCGGCAGACTTGCCTTCTAGCCAAGATTACTATCATAGTCATATCTTTATAACATAAGATATATTTTTGCAATGTACATATCTTGTAACATACCTCACGAGCCTTTGTAAAACAACCCCAAAGTAATATATATATATATCATCAACCGCCGTATTTGACAAAAATATTATAAATAATACACTATTACATTGTAATAGCATTACATTTTAATGATACAAAAACTTCCTGTAACATTATATACAATTATAAGTTGTCTTGTATAGTAATTAGAAGTTGTGTTCTCATGTTTTAGTTGACAACGGCTATTGCTTAGGGAGTTGTTGCATCAGCCAAATACAATGGCTGCTAACATTTTATTATTGTTTTTAATCTAACAAATACTTTGTTGTTAACTGACATCGATCCTCAATAAATCATACGAAGAATATAACATGGTGTCAGGAGTCAGAACCTAGGTGATCAATACGAAGTACAGCAACCTAGAATGTCCTGGCCCACTTATTTTTGAGGTCATCACAGCTGAGCACTGGAGAGTTTTTGAGAAGGAGTATGACCTATACATCGAGGCTTGAAAGGTAGAGAGCTATGATGATATTATTGAATCTCGCAAGCCCAGAAGCTAGATCATTCGTATTTAAACCGCAGAGAGAGGACCCAGTCAATCCAGAGGGAGCCAGATTGCCATCTGAGACTAGCTACCAAGTAGATGTCTTAAAAAGTAAGTTTAGGGAGTTGCGTAACTTCATAACGAATGTGAGTTTGGACAGATACAAATTCAACACTACAGCACAAGGCCGAAATGAGCCATTAAGTCAGTTTTACAGTGATTTGCGTAATAAAGACAAAAAGTGTGCACATGGTGAGTCAACGGATGAGCTCCTACGTGACCGTATTATTGCGGGTGTACATGACAACTCTCTGTGTAAACAGCTGCTTAAGACATCTGATCTCACCCTTCTCAGGGATTTACAAATTTGCCGCATACCCGAAGCTGCAGAAAGCAATCTTTATGAATTCCAGTCTAATGCTACAAGTTCCCCCAATGTAGACGCTGTCGTTGTGCCAAGTACACAAGCATAATTTCAAGACTAGGAAACAACGAGTTAAAGGTACCTGTGCAGCTGAAGGTCAGCGCTGCAGGAAATGTAATAAACTCATTCACTTTGCAGCGGTCCGCAGGTCGGCAGTAAACAATGCTGACGACATAGAACTGGAGGACAGTAATCTAGAGGATATCAACCTTGCCTGCTGATAAAGGCCTGTTTTGTAAATATTTTATGTAAATGAAGATTCATTCATTCAATCAAATCACTACAAAAGGTATGAAGTTGAGATTAATTAAATTAGAAAATTCAAAAAGAGATCAGTATAACAACTGTCAACTGATTTACCGATTTGTGGCAGCCTTTTCTATTGCATCAGTTAAGTAAGTTCTGGTTAGATGTTTTTATTATATTGAAGAGTGATGCCATATCAATTTTGTGGGTGGCAGCTTTCCCTTCTTGAGCGGCAATTTCTATAACACAAGTAGAAGCAAAAAGTGAATTGCTGGTTCACTTGGTATACAATTGCTTTCATCATACTTTTTAATGTGTACTGAGTGCAGTACCACCAGTCTTGTTTAATGTTAATAAACAATTTGGCTATTGCTACCAAGTATCTATGGAGAGCCCTGTGGTTCATAGGTCAGTATTGGAATGTATATCTTTTTTGGCATAGCCTTCCTAGTATCAATTTTAAAGTCTCTCATTACCAGCTTTCTGTTTGCTATATAACCTTGCTACAATGGTAGTTGGCCACGTCTTTGGGTAATTTGATTGAACCGCCCCGTTTCTACCACTTCTCTTCCATGAGCAGGCACTCATTTTATCACAACCCAATCATCTCTTGGAATTTCTGTGAGAGGTTTTGGGGTTACAGTATTTGCCATTGGGCCGGCAAAATTGGAGCTAGGAAAAGCCATCCATTGTGTTTCTTGTTCCCATTACCCTTGACTGATCATCGGACCCTCTTTAATCCCTGGAATATTTTAGTAACTGTTGCAGTGCTTAGAGGGGAGAGGAAGGGGGAAAGAATCAGTTGGTGCTAGGGGTTGTTCTTCCAATACTCTCAAAGATTGTGATCTGGCTCTTTTCTGAACTATTTGGCCCTGTCATGGTCTCACGTTTTTTGGCTGCCAGCTCCTCAACGGAGTCTGGCTATGAAATCTTCTTCCTGTTCTTCAATATCATCATGATCAACATCATCAACATCATCAACATCCTACACATCATCAACATCATTAACACCAGCAGCATCATCAACATCATCAATATCATCAACATCATCAATATCATCAACATCATCAGCATGAACATCATCAGCATGAACATCATCATCATTGCCATCATCATCGTCAGCATGAACATCGTCAACGTCGTCGTCAATCGTCGTCAGTTGTCGTCAATCGCCGTCAATCGTCGTCAATTGTCACTCATCAATTATTAATTGTCAGTCATCCATCAATCAATCATCAACCAATCATCAATCATCCATCAATCATCAATCATCAATCATCCATCCATCAATCATCAATCATCCATCAATCATCCATCCATCAGTCATCAATAATCCATCAAACATCCATCAATCATCAATCAATCATCAATCATCCATCAATCATCAATCATCCATCAAACATCCATCAGTCATCAATAATCCATCAAACATCCATCAATAATCAATCATCCAGCAATCATCAATCAATCATCAATCATCCACCAATCATCAATCATCCAGCAATCATCAATCAATCACCAATCAATCATCAATCAATCATCAACCAATCATCAATCAATCATCAATCAATCATCCATCAATATCAATCATCAGTCATCATCAGAATCAATATCATCATCAACATCAGCATCGTCATCACTAGTAAGATGATTGATTACTCTGGGTGTTTTGTTGTCAAATGACCTCTTTTTCATAGGAGTCTTCATCGCAAAATTGAATGTAGGAATAAAATGATTCAGTGAAAGAAGTGACATATTTTCATTGATGGTAGTGGTGGTGATTTGAATTTCTTTACGGTAGTAACACTATTCATTCGTTGTTTCTTCCTGCATGTTCTGAATGTTTTTGTTTACCTTTTCATACTCTGACTACTCAGGGCTGCCTACTGTTTCGAACAAAGCATTTTGCTTTCTCTTCATATCTCTAACTGTTATATTTTCTATCAGGTTGTAATAAAATGGAGGCACGTCTCTTTTCTCCGTAAATAGTTTGCTGCTTTCGATGTTTTTTTTATTCTATCCTACCTGTTTTCTGGAGTAGTTTATTGCAGCTCTGCATCTGAATAAACTGTTCCGAGTCTAAAGGAACATTGGCTAATACAATTTTTTGACAGTTTCTATCAATATAACCGAAACAGGCCTGAAATGGCTTTTTTGATATAGGCGGTCTTTTCTCTGTTACTCAAGTCATTGTTAGTGAAAACAGCCACTCTATTTCTCATAATTCGTTTGGAGTTGTTCATCTTTGTTTCATTTTAGCTTTTAGTATACCCGAAACTACAGTATTGATCATTAGATTTTGTAGTAAAGTTAGAAATCCTCTTTTTTTTTAAGAAACTTTTTTTTGTCGTTTATCATGGCTTTCCTAACTAGTTTAGAAATATCCTTTGCGATTGGCTGCGATAGATTGTATTGAGCTGATGATAATGGTATAGCACTATTTACAATAGCCTTGGCTAACATAAATGAGATCTTTTTTCGCATTAGCGGTTACAGACTTTTGAATGGCACTAAACGCATTCACTATGTTCCCATGGTGCGAATTTGTTCAGGCTGAACTTATAAATTGTCCATCCGGGTCATGGGAATTGTGACTCGTACGAGTTGGTTCGAGTTTGTTTGTGTTGACTCAGTGGGGTTCCTCAAATCGAATTCGTTCGGGTTGAGCATTCATTAGGATCATGGGAATCGTTCGTGTTGATGAATTCGTTCGAGCTGCTCTTTTGAGAAAAAGGCATTAAGCTGGCGATTTGGCTGTAAATCAGTTTTTGCGTATTTTCCAACTGCAGTTTTTACATTCGTATAATAATAATCCTCTGCAAGTTTAACAACAGCTTAGATATAAATTATTTATCATTTGTTCGGGAAACTGAATCATAGCTCTGTTTGATAAGTGGGCAAACTAAATTATTATTATTACTTTTATACTTGCTAACAAATAACTTTTTATTATTTAGAAATGATTTATTGATTATTAATAATTATTTGTCATTTCTTATAGCTATCATTATATTTATTAATAATCATCTATAATTATTAGAAATTGTTGCTTTTATTATTATTCATCTACTTAGTACTATATTACTAGTTTATGCTGTGAACATTTCACAAATTTGACTCGTATTACTACTTTGTAATACGAGTCCGTTCGTTTACTATCTCACTACGATCAAGTAGTTATTGTGCTCGCTACTCACTGTAAAGGAAGGACAACTCCCGCAAATTATTTCAATTCGAATTATCATAGGAATGGAATGGAATGCTAACCCGAATGAATGCTAACCAACACGAATGAACGTTCGATCCGAACGAATTTGGACCATGGGAACATAGTGATTGCCTAGTGACAACAATACAGTGGCATTTCTTCTCAACTTTTACGGTAAAGCTTTAGTCATCATATTATCATGCTATTTTTTGGATTAGCAAAACCGAAATGAGAAGTCTTTTACTTTTACTTTACTTTGCGCTTTTACTTAGTTACATATAGCACCCTAGGATTGTCCAAGAAAAAAATGGGAACTGGAACAAACTTATACAGGAATGGACGTCGACAGGAATAAATGCAGACATAGCTGGAATGAATGTAGACACATCCTGGAATGGACGTCGACAGACCTGGAACGAATGTCGACCATGCGACAGACCAAATAATTTTGACTTTCATTCCCGGAAGTGTCTATGTTCGTTCTTGGCAATATATAAAATGTCATTTCGACTTTCATTCCAGGAGTTGTCTACTTTGGGAAAAGACGATAATTTATTTCATTCCTGGAACGAATGTCGAAACGAAGCTTTATATGTTGCCAGGAATTAATGTCGACACTTCCTAGAATGAACGTCAAAATTTTCTTCTCTCTAACATAGTCGACTTTCATTCCAGGTTTGTCGACATTCATTCCAGGGTGTGTCTACGTTCATTCCAGCTATGTGTGCATTCATTCCTGTCAACATTCGTTCCTGTCTATGTTCGTTCCAAATTCTGAAAAAATCTTCCTAATAGTCTGTTTTCATCATCCGTTTGCTGAGTAGCTTCTTTATGAATCACAGAATAGGGTTTCTTTGTTGCTTGTTCAAAGGCTTCTTGTACATATTTCTATCTTCTGGGAAAAAATTGTCTAGCCAAATAGGTGATAAAAGAAACATCTCAAGGGTTTTTAAGTAGAAAAAAATAGTGGCTGTTTGAAGAAATTTTACCATTTCCTTGCAAAAGCAGATTCTGTATGAGAAAAAATATATTTATATTCAAACGATGACTATGTTTTGTATGCAAAGCATTGTCAGCGGCTTTACCAGAAACTTCATCTATCAAATCATTGATTATCAACCATCTGTTTTGTTCATCTCTAGGAAAACTCATTATCCCTTTGTGAAATATCACTCCGGATAGATGGTCAAACAAATTTTAATAGGCACCACAACAATAATGTATTCCACTGGTGGAGGATCAGCTATAGTCTGACTAGCACCAATCATTTTCGTAAAATTGTCTGGGTCTTGCTAGAATCCATCGAACCAGCTATTTTTGCCGCTAGCGGTGAATGCAATCTCACGTCAAAGTCGTTGACAGTGAGCTCCATAATCATTTAACATTTCATTTTTTATTCAAGTGGGGGAATTTTTCGATTATTGCATTTATTGAACAGAGCTTTGATAGAAACTAAACTTGGTAATGCCCCTAAAATTAGAAAAACCAACAACCAACACCAATATTATAATGGCTATTACTCCTTTTTGTTTCAAAGTTAGCATAACATTGTCTACAAATTCACCTTCACTACTATCAACTGTATCTGATCTACTCGTTACTTTCATCTCCACATTTCTTTCACCCGACATCTTGCTCGTCAATAGTTTTATAACACAATCCCGTTTTCTTAGTAAATTTTCATGCTGGTTTGTACCAACATACTATAGTATTCAAACAAACAACAAACCATGATGCAACCGGGTATTTAAACCTAGCAATCGACTTGCTGCGTAGAGAAAAACTTAGGGCTTCATATTGTGCTCAACAAAATAACTAGCAGGACTTTTACAAACAGATCAATTTATAAGCATGTTCCATGTTAAAAAACACTATAAAAAATTGAACTTAAACTTACCAATGGTTGGTCTCTGTTTCTTTGATTGCTGCTTGGGATCCTGTGTGGGATTGATTGTGAGGTCACTTTGTTTTATTCTTCTCGAGTTTTGATTTGGTCTGAAAATCTCTGCTTCCATTGCTACAAAAAAATTATGGACTTGAAAAAATAAGCATTACTTACAATCTATGAAAAATCATGCTGAGTAGTTTCATGGAACAATAAATAGTTCTATAAACATATGTGACTATCTGGTTAGCTAACAGCAATAACACTGGATTGATTGTTCAATGGCTACGCAATGCCAGCAGCATAAGAAAATCAAAAACAGAAAAAAGAGGCTCGGTGAATCTGAAAGTAGCTTACAAAGCAGGAAGTGAACATACAGATGAGGAAGCAAACAATTGAATAGACAAAGTGATAGGATGAAAAAAGGCAAAAGGCAAAAGGCAGAAGTAGAGGGAAGGGAGGTGATCGGCAAAGAAAAGAAGCCAACAAAGCAATAGGATTGAATATGGCCTGAGTAGGTTGATGCAAGGCAAAATTTTTACGGTATAGTGGAAAACCAAGAACTCATTAAAAAGTTCCTGGACGGCAAAATCAAGAATGAAATCAAACCTGACAGCAGGCTCCATTGCGATTTTCCAGTGTCTCTTTTAGCATTTGGATTTTTTTCTGAAGGGGAAGGTTTACTGATCTGCTGGTTTTCTGAAACAGTTACAAAAAAATTGTGAAAATACTCAGTAGTTTAATTAGATAATAGTAGTACAATATCAACATATCTATGAAGGGTTAAAGTGGACAATAATGTTTTACTGGTTCCCTGAAGTGACTTTTTTGTGCACCAGGTACCACAAGAACCTGTTAGGTATCTTTATATGTGCACCATGAATAGAATCCCAGTTTGTAGATAGGTATGTATTATGGAGTTACTGATCTGATTTATTGATTGTTTGAATATTTAGTTTTTTTATTGATAATAGTTTGAATTTCAAGGAAACATTGACTCTTTGTTGGGCGCAACACAGAACCTTAGGTGTCTTTTTATGCAGTGGAGTAAGTGTTAGTTCTAAATTACCTGGTTTGTATCATTTTTTATTATTGTTTGAATACTAACACATGTTGGCATAAACTAGTAAATATTCATCTTAATAAAAACATTATGTTTGTGTAAGCGTTTTGAACTAAGATTTATAACAAGCTTTACCATGGCAATACTTGGTGTAACAAAAATAGACTGATTATTGACAATGATTGATCGGCTCATATACAACCACTTTTAATGAATAAACAGCAACTTCTGTTATTTTTAGTTTATATAGACTAACGTTTCAAAAGCGGTTTGATAGGCACCATAATAGTAACATATTTTTACTGACGGAGGATGAGCTATAGTTTGACTAGCTTCAATTATTTGCAAAACTGTCTGGGTCTTTCCAAAACCTGCCGGTCTAGCAATCATTGCCGCAAGAGGCGATTGCAATCTTGCTTCAAAGTTGTTGGCAGTAAAATCCATAACAAGTTAAATGTTTTTTGATTCAAATTAACGTTTCATTTGCTATTTGAGAGTGAGAATTTTTTGTCTTTTGTATTTGTTCAATAGTGCTTTCATAGAAAGCAAACTCAGTGACGCTTCCCAAATTTGAAAAACCCGCAATGAATACAAACATTATCATAGCTGTTAATGCTTTTCGCTTCAAAGTTAGCACAAAACTGTCTACAATTTACATTCGTTACTATTCACTGTATTTGTTCCACTTTTCAATCTCATCTCCAGATCTTCTCGATTTGCTATCTGGCCTATCAATAGATTTACAATGCGATATTGTTTTTTTATAACAAACTATCAAATCGGTTTGTACACACAAATGTTAGTATTCAAACAATAATCAAAACCGTAATACAAACCTGCGATTAAACGTAACAATTAACCTGCTGCATAAAAAGCCACATAGAGTTCCATGTTTTCCTCAACAAACAAAATTAACCTTGCCATGAGAATCTAATTCTTATGAATCAAAAAACTCAATTTTCAAATAACCAACTGCACTCAGTAACCCCATAATACATTCCAATCTACAAACCGGAGTTCTATAAATGGTGCACTTAACAGATACCCTAGCAGGTTCTGTTGATACCTGTTGCACAAAAGAGGCATTTGGAGAACCAGGAAAACCCATTTTCCAGTTTAACCCTTCAGAGATCTGCTCTTAGTATACTACTGACAACTTAGTCTCTTATCTTAACAACATTTAGATACACATTAATCCAAACATCATCAAATACATTGCAATCAAACCAAGTTGCTTACATCTTTTCTGGTAACTTGTTTTTCTTCCTACGACTCAGGGACGTTACTTAGTAACGATATCATTATTGTTTAGAACAGCAAATAATTTTTCACCTAAGGCTTTACCATAACCATGTTTGTAAGAACAACATGGTTTGGTGCTCTAACTTTGAAAAAAAATTTTGTGATAAACACTATATTACAAAAAAAAACAAGCGCAACTTGTGTAATTGTGGTCTTTCACATTTCTAGCATGTTTATTTTCATAGGATATCAAGAGACAGAAACCATCATTAACAGTTGATGTAATAGCATTCATCTGTTTCAAGTACTACATGTCTTAGATGAAAAATCATAAAACCTGCTTGAACAATAACATGCCGAACAGCTAACATATTTTATTGTTCACTGACGATGCTAATTTAATGAATAGCATGTTTGAAAAAAATTTTTACTCCAAGTTTGACATTCTTGTTTATTCTTCTCAACATTTCAGGCTATGTTTTATTTATTTGCGACCTGATTGATTGTACTCAAGCTTCTTGTGTGATTTGATTATACAAAACATTAACGGAATATGAAGTCATTGCCCTACAGAAACAGAAGTTGTGGTGAGGTGCCATTTTTTTGTTTGAGAATTTTCAGGATAAGATAAAATAAATAAGCTTTTTTAAATGTAGGAATTATAGTAAGCAGGAATGAATGCAAGCAAAGCTGTGTGGACATAGCTGTTGACATAAAATGCAGGCATGGCTGTTGACATAGAATGCAGGTATAGCTGGAATAAATGTTGCCCATGCTATAAAAAAGAAAAACTCAAAGTTCATTCCCTGAAGTGTCTACATTCGTTTGTGGCAACATATAGAGAACCGTTTCGGTGTTCGTTACAGGAATAAAAAAATGCTTTTTTCAGTCAAAGTAGACAACTCCTGGAATAAATGTCAAAATGTTGTTTTGTATATCACTGAGGAGTGTAGGTGTTTCAATGAATGAACGTCAAAGTCGCCTATTTTTAGAATGGTCAACATGCATTCCAGGTCGACGTTTATTCCAGCTGTGTCTACATTTTTTCCTACCCCACTTTTTTGCATTTTTTCATTCCAATCAAGGTATGGTATGGTATCAGGCCAAGTAACGAGTATTGCTCTAAATTGGGCTATGAATTTTGGCTTTGCTTTACGTAACTCTATTGATAATTATTATGTTATTGCTCAAGCTTGTGGTGGACTGCATATAATCTGAAAGAGTATTTGAGACCTGTTTATCAGTGAAAGCACAAAAAGTAATAGGTGTTCGTAATTCAATACGTCGCGAATGGAACAGAACATTAGTTTAGAACATCGTAATTATTCAATGAATTGTTATAAATGGTCAAATGAATCATATAGAAGATAACTCCCAATTTGCAACATGATCCAGAAATAATAAAGATGGCATCATTGTCAACTGATATGTTTTGTAAACAGGTCATTACATGTAATATGTTTTTAACAATGGCGGTTATTTCGTAACATTTATGAGGACATAAATCCGCTCTGCTAAACTGCAAATATTAGACTCGCTTTGCTCGTTAGAATTTACTTAACGTTTAGTTTCATTTTTAACCTGTGTTTTTCGTTAATAAATGCTCGTTGACTCTTTTCTTTTTATTCAGTGAGCCACATTTTATTTGACCCCAAAATTTCAAACAAAATAATTATTTGTTGATTAAATTTATTGCTAATCTGATTATTTTTAATTGCATCCTGGTCTCGAATACTTTTAATTAGTTTTTAGTTAGAATTGAAACTCTGATCATTTGCTTACGTAAACATATTTTCAATTCTTTTTTTGCAGTGCTTTAAGGATGAATGCTGAGTTGAAAATTTTAGATAAAAGTTGATTCTTCAAAATTCAATGCATGATAAAAATTTATAAATAATACAGTCACCACTGGTGAACGTGTACTTGGCATATGCAATAACTTCATTTGTTACAGTAAAACAAATTTATGGTAAATGTTTTTAGTACCTGGGAGAGTCTTCATCAGGTGCTGAAATTTTCTGAAATTTTGTAGAATGTCTTTGCTTTTGTATTCCTCATTGTGGAAAGCATCAAGGTTACTTGGGCCGTTGGCTGTCTTTTCTTCATAAAATTCAAGCTCAAGTATAAAAATGAAGTTTGCAAGAGGTACAGTAGCAAGGCGTGAAATAACACTTGAGGGTTGAATTTTTAGTTTCTCCTCCAACAAATTTGTAGAACTTCAAACATGTATTTATGATACAGCCAAAAGTTGATTAGCATTTCCAAAACTGTCAAAAATAAAAAAACAAGCACGATAAGCTTTTAGCTCTTCAAAAATGAAAGTTGCATTTGCTTCTAATTTAGGAGTCGTATGGCATACTAAAATAAGCATTTAAAACCATTTATAGTTTTATTGCGCTCAGATCAGTACTATTCTGAATGCTTTTTAGCATGACCTTGTGACATCGATTTTTTAAAAGCTTTGTTGATAACCCAGTCAGGTAGTAAAGTAAAATTAGACATGGAGGCTTTCCATGTGCTTTAACGATGGACTTTGAAACAATATTCACAGAAAAAAATATGATTATTACATTCTCACAGTTTTTGAAAAAATTATATGCTTAAGAACTTATTTATGATTTTTTGCTGCGCATATGAGAGGATTTTGAGAGATAGCCAGAAGCCATGGAGCAGAGAAAAAGGGTTGCTGAAAGTTTGTGATGGCTTGACATGAAAAAAATATGTCTAAAATTTTGCTCCTGAAGGTAATCAATCCATCAAACAAAAAAACGCAGGGACACTCTTTACAAAATAGTTTTTTAAATTACAGTCACAATACAATACAGCTAGTTGAAATCTATCGCAAACTGCTTTTTTAACTAATTTTTTAGTAGACTAGGGTTGCAAAAGGTTATGGATGAAACACAGAAATCTGTGCTCCAAATTTTAAAAAGTACATTTGAAAAGTGCATCACACTGACAAAAGTTTGCCATCGCAACAGATCTTGCTGCGGAAGAGTTTAAAGATATTGTTAAGGATTTTGCCACACCTTCGCCGAAGAGCTACTAGAAAAGTGTACCGAGTCAGCAAGTCTACAATACTTGCTATAGAGCGCTACTTTTGAATGTAGTGATGGCTTTCTTCAAGGCTATCTATATATAAAGATAGCTCCGGGTTCTGCTGTGTGCAGATGAACTAACAGTCTCAGGCAATCTGCCAAACTAAACACACAGAGTTTCAGATTATGAATGGTTTATTTAGCTCAAGATACAAAAGCTTGTCTAGTTGCTCTCTGTCCAGCTCACAATCAAATCTGCCCACTGGGCCTAATGTCTCTACATTTATGCAGTAAAACATGTAAATAAGGTGGTTGAAAATACTAGAATCTGATTGGCTCATACATGCATGAGTAAGAATAAAAGCATGACAATGAGCAGACGCTACACAAAACAATAACACGTACACTAAATGGTTATCGATGTGCAGGGTTAAGCTAAGGCTAAGAATTTCCTGCCTTTACTCATCACCATGTCATCTTCTTCAATAGCGCTGTCAATGCTGTCAATCGAGGCTTGTTCAGCTAGGGCATCCAAGCGTAACTAACAACATACTAGCCACAAGCAAGGCTTACTAAGCTAGTAGCTAACTAATGCAGTGGCCACTCTATGTAAAATCCATTACATAATAACAAAATAATGAAACATTGAGCATTAAACAAGAAATCCATGCTTCTTGGAAAACAATGGTAGGCAGAGAGAAGTGCTTCGATCACAAAATACTTGTGGAAAAAAAGATAGAGGCGGTACTCATATTTCATTACGACACATCTTTGGAATTGTCGCAGCATGCTCGAACAATGAGCCAGGGAGAATATAAATTCTACTTGTTTGGAAGTAAATAGTCAGCGGAGTCGTAAAAAAGTTGTGGCAAAAGTGCAAGGATAATTAGATGCCCAAACTAGAGCTCACCAATGCAGTATCAAGAAATACTTCTATTGCAATTGAAGACAAATGACAGTGAAGGTAGAAAAAACTTTGAGCTTAATTTTTCTGATATTGAACTACTAATGAGTAAACCCTGTAAAAAGTTGTTGGTAACCAAACCCAAACAGAAATGATTCAAAGCAGACAAAAATGTGAAAAGAAGACATTTGTTGGGCTTTGGAGAATGCCTATACAAAAAATGATGCTGAGTTTATGGGGATCAGCAAAAACTAAACCGATAACTTTACTGAGAAGAGAAAAGGGAATTTTTTATTGTAAAGTATAGAAGAAAAATTAAGTAGGTTGGATGTCGGTCAAGAGTGATGAGAAAAAGTAGATCTCAAAGAGACATCAAAAACTTGACTATCTGTACAACTAATAAAATGAGAGCTCCACCTTTATTGTCTTATTATACCAATAAAAGATGACATAAGAGGCAACAGCATTATAAGCTTGCATAATAGTGGATGATGTTAAAAGAACTTAGATGACCGTGATTTTCAGTGAAGCTAGTGAAAGCGACCAAGTGCTACCACCAAGTCCTCACCAATTTTTAAGGGAAAAATATTTGGCAATGGATGACAACAATGTGCTAACTGAAAAGGAGCTGTAAAGGAAAGCTATCGTGTAACTTTGCCATTACATAAGGCCTGATGTTTGCGTCACATAAAAAGAAGCGAGCTGAAAAAGATAAGTATCTCATCGCCAACAACAAACTGAGAGTAAACTGAACTGACACCATGCAAACATGTGTGTCCTCGACCTTCAAAATAGGAATATAAATACTGAAAGCCAATTGCTAGGTGTTGATGATGGCCATTTTGAATATCTCAGTATGGGCAATCAGCAAAAGCTGGACTTGGCTAAGACATAATTTGGACATGGTCTCGAAGAAGGAGTGCCTGAGTCAAAGACTCAAAGCACTTGATTATGGCCTCATACAAAGATAAACCATTGGTCCTGTACCTAAACCGAGAGTCTGAGCTCATGGGCTGTGTAGCCACTGCTTGATCACTGGCGATAAGTCTAAGATACCAAAAGTTTGACTGTAAAATTTTACATTCCCTAGCTTCAATTTTAACCCTTCTCATTGCAAACACTGCAATGCCTTTGCCAACCTGTGAATATGTACATGTAACCTTGGTAATTTTACTGTGATGCCATTCAGATACATGATCAATGTGTACCAGTGAAATTCAGGCAAGATTTTATTCATCATCATCATCGTCGTCGTCGTCGTCGTCGCCGTCGCCGCCGCCGCCGCCACCACCACCATAATCATCATCCCTAATGACAAAGCTTTTCATTTTCATAGCCCTGATCTTGTAATGAAAACCGATTTCCCATTGATGTCCTCATCTGGTGGTACCTCTCAGTATGTGCTGATGAAACCACCTATCACACAGAACGGGCAGCTGCCTGTTAGTGCTTTAGAACGTTCATCTACCTGTAGTAAAAGACAGGTGACTTCTTTCAGTTTATTGTAGTCCATACAGCAGTATTTCAACCAAAACATCACGAGAGCTCCAAGCTCTAGCATTTGGCTTCATCAACTCTCTGTTAAAAGTCGAGCAACCTGCTTCTCAACCTCTTCTTTGTAAGTTTCCAATCTGTGTGATAGTTGAAATATGATACAGGCAATTATGGAATGGTGTTGTAAACGACTTAATTCACCACACCTGTTACTTGTCCTTATTGAGCACTACAACATACTGCGTTAACAGTTGATTTAGCTACTGAGCCTCTTTTGTAGTACCGCCATAACACAACAGTGCATCATACAACGCTTGCAAGTTTGTTGTATCATTGTGAGAGATCAAGTTTTATCGCCTGGAACCACTCTGGGTTTTTATAGCTTCTTTTGAAACCATTATTTAGAAAGACCCCGTTATAATTTTTAATCTGCCTACCTCCAGCTTCACTCGTTAACTTATGAAGTTGAGACGCTGAGAGTGACTGCGGTTCTAATAACGTAACAAGAAGAGGTATTGGATCACCAAATGAAAGATGATTATGGATCCTTGGGTCAAATTTATCTCCTTCTAGGTCTTTAAGGAAAGGAAACCAATTAGATGTAAACACCTTTCATCTTCTGGTTTGTGCCCATCCTTGACATGACTATGATGATCTACTTTCTTCAAAACCAAACTATAACTCTAAGTTACAATTTCTATCTGAGACAAAGTTTTAAAGAAGAACAACAATTAGTTCCTCCTGTTATATCTTCAGAATCTTCACTTCTTATATCAGAATCTGCCAAGTCTTTGTCATAATCATTAGTGGATTCATGCTGACAGCTGTTTGCTGAACGTAGCTAACTTGAGGATTGCGTCGCAAAGCTCGTGGGGGTGACTGTTAGCTTTTTGCCTCCTTGTCTACCTGTCTGATCTTTGATGGTTTTTTCTCGGTGACAGTTTTGATCTGCATAAACTCACTACCAGCTCTGACAGAATCGCTCACTGCAGTTGGCTGGATTGCCACAAGATGCCACTGTAAAGAAGTGTTTCTCAAATGCTGAGAAAAAATGTTTAGTTTCATTCCCTGTACTCATTGCAGTCGCAGAATGCTATGAGCTATTTACAATGATGAACCAACTTCATTCTCATTGTTTTGTTGAAAAGTCTTTCGTGAGCGGTGCCCGGCATTCATTGTCTAGCTTCAAAACCAAAGCTGTCTCACAAGGCTGTTGATACACCATGCATATTAGCTGGTTTGCCACACAAAGGAGCATCTCATTTCAAGTGTAATAGGGCTGAGTAGTGCCCCAAGTCATTTGCTTTAGCAACACTGATGAACCTAGCAATAAATACTTTTTAATGTCTCAATCTTCTGAATTTGATTGTTTTCAATTAATTCTGGAGGCTGTAGGTGTTGGTGGCTACATTCCGCCTTGTGATGCTTTCATTAGAGAATACTGTGGCAGCTACTGTATGCACTGCTGGCTGCTCTACACCTGAATTCACTGCTGGCTGCTTGCTGGTACACCTAAATTTTCGAATAGTCATCTCTCAGGGTGCGCTGTCATTCTGGAATTAAAAAGCTGCTACACATTTCTGTATGACAGCAAAGCAATCTGCTTTTTCGACTGTGTCCGTTTAGAATTTGCAATGACTTCATCATATTGTAATGGATTTTGGTCTGGTTACCACAAAATCCCACTAATCTCGAGTATTCTACCTCTCTCCAGAGGGGACATGGTGCCAGTATGACAGTGACAACTATGATCAGTTACTGCCAGATCCGTTGGCAAACACAGAGCCCACGGCTCAGACAAACTACCCATAGTGCAGTTGGAATAAAGGCTTTATTCATTAGAAATCAAAGTCCTAGGGTGGCTATCCACTAGGGTGATTGGCAAGACACAATGAATGAATGCAATGGGTTACAAATTTATTTGTATAAGACATATAATATTACTTGCACAGGAAGTAAACTGACCAATCATAACAAGTATATAAATAACGAACAATTCATGCAATGAATTAGAGTTAAAAGGTAAATGGTGCCAAGTGGCTAAAGGTCGGAGTCCTATCTCCATTGGCCAATAGTAGACTCTGCAGAATTCCAAGGTTTTATCTAGCTTGTGGTTATTATATCTGCTACTTCGAGGAAGGGTGCTTCCAGCTCTTGTGTTAGAGTAAGTTCTTAGGTGGCTTTAATGATCCTCAACTAAGGCGGCCAACTTGTACTGGCCCAGTATTATCATATCGAGTTGGTCAGAGGTCACTACCGGGCCTGCAGGGGTCAATACCGGCCCAGAATTCTGTGCCACCAGCACAGTAAGGTATTTAACCAATACAGCATTCTCGCGACGGCTGTGGTTGGAATCCTGGCGCACTGATGTTGATGTTTTAGTAATGAATAAGCAGTTTACTACTGCCAATCTCCAAAACTACCACTAGTTAGTTCAAGTTTATATTTTAGTTTGAATGTTAAGAGCTACAGGTATTTGATTTCTACTTGACTCTAATGACATGCGGGTCAAAGCATTTGGATCTTATTTGAGTTTTGTGTTTTGGAGTCGGTCCTACTATTTGAATTTTGTACAATGCAAATATAGCTAAATGGGTGCTATCTCTGTAATTGTCTCAAGAGATATGTGGCGCGATTAGTGCGAACAACTATATTAGCCTTTTTGGCTATCTACTAGCAAAGACAAGGCTAGTAGATATTCCAGCTCTTTGTTGTAAACCACAGAATTATTATCATACAGAATTATGATTTAATGGAAGAAACCTTTTGTTACCTTACCAATAACCTTTTATATATTTCATTCTAATATCTCAGAAATTATTGATTAATTTGTTTTGTACTAATCAAACACATGTGGTAGACTTTGGTCAAAGGCTCAACGTAAACTGGTTGTGTACTCCTCACCCTTTGAGATTTGTGCACTAAACCTTCACCCACAGCCACTGATAGACTGCTGTACAGGTGGGAAGTTATACTGTGCCGGTGGCACAACATGCAGGGTTGGTATTGACCCCTGAAGGGCCGGTATTGACCCCTGAAGGGCCGGTATTGACCTCATACCGACCGGGGATAGCTATACTGGGCTGGCACAAGATGGTCGTTATAGTGGAGAATCCTCAAAGTCACCTAGGAACCCACTCTAGGATAGGAACAGGAAATACCACTCCTCAAATTATCAGACGCAAAGACCACAAGCTGGATGTAGCCTGGGAGCCCTGCAGAGTATGTGATTGGACCATAGAAACAGGACTTCGCCCTTTAGCCAAATTGTGCCACTTACCTTTAATCATACTCCTTACCTTATTCACTATTTATTTATATAACCCTTTTTTATTGGCTTGATAACTTCCTGTACTATAACTCATATATGTTATATACAAATGATTTCCTGTTAGCTTACCTCTAAAAGGACTGACTTTGCCTATGTTCATTGCATTCATTCACTCATGTTTTGCCAATCACCCTAGTGGATTGCCACCCTAGGACTTTGGTATCGAGGAATAAAAGCCAACATTCAAACCACACTCCGTATAGTTTGTTTGAACCGCGGGGTCTGAGTATGCCGAATGATCCGACAGTGCTAAAACCTAGTTGTCACTGTTGTTCAGCACAGTATCTCCTCTGGAGAGAGGTACAATACTTGAGACTAGTAGATCTTTATGGTGACAAGACCAGAATCCATTACACACAGTTCTGCTGGCTGATCTGTATTTTCGGATCTGCTCCAATTATACTACACCAATTATACTACCATTGCTTCATTTTCTAAATAGCTAAAATGTTGAGAAAAAACTCTCTAGATGCTGATCAACATGAAAAAATTATCGAAATAGTTTCAAATTAGCTAACAAAGGAAATTCACCATATACTCTTTCTAATTGTTGAGCTGAGTCTGTCACACGGCAAAAAAAATTATGGTTCGGTGAAAATTTTTTTTGTGTTAGTCGAACAAGCTTATGAACCAACGACTTTATAAAAGTCAGAGTGTTAATCATCAATATACAAAACAAAAGTAATCAGCTTGTCAATGGACCATTAAATGTGCAGACTTGAAGCAAGGCTACGTACACAAGTGAAGTTCTAATATGGCTCCAATCTAACAATAAAAAACTCATTTTTTGTAAATACGTGCATTTTTTATCAGTTTTTAGGCTAATAAAAAATCAAGTGATATATATACCCACAGTTTTCAGAAAGTTTACTTGCAATTTTTCAAATTAAAATCTACAAAATGTTTTGGTAATAAAAGTAGCGAACCTTCCAACTACTGCATCAACAATCTGAACACAGAGCTTCAACACATACAAAAATTATTCTTACATTATGTAACCTCGCTTTTTATTTACCTGCATTTCTTGGTGGCTCTTGGTCATTTTCCTCATTCGCGCATAGAAGTTTTTTGAGAGAAAGCATATCTTTCGGCCGCTCTACATTTTCTTCCCAGACTACAAAATTGACATAACACTAGATCAGTTATAGGATCAGGTGAAATGAAAAACTTTAAACCAAAAGATGTTCATCAGAGCGAGTTTGTTTAATGACAACTCATATACTGACTGTCCTCTGCTGCATATTTGTCGACTGCGTTGCATGTGGTTTGTGTTGTGTCTTCATCATAAGTGATTAGCTGTCTGTAAAGTGCTATAAAAAGAAAAACCGTTTTAGACGTTTGCTATGGCAGTTCAGAATATCAATAAAAACAGTTGAATGAAATATAAAAGTGTAATAGGAGCGATTCTTTAGTAAGTTTGGTGCAAGGACATCATTTTGGCTGCCACTTCTGTCTGCGACAGCTCTTGCACAGTTTGTTAATTTGTTAGGTAGTGTAAACATATACTGAAAGATAAAAAAGCATTATCCAATTTTTTGACTGGTACCTCAGTTTAGACTCCTGTTGTCATGGGAGATTGTTGGTTTATCACCTTTTTACATTTTCATTTTATTTGTGGTTGAAGCATCAGTCAATTAAGTGTTTGAATTTTTGTTTGCTTTTTTGGGGCCATTACCATTTTTTTTGTATCGGTAAACATTGCATGAGTAGACTGATTTTTACAATTATTTTGTTTAAATTGTTTTGCTAGAATGGAAAACTGAGTTACTGAAAAACATTTGTGTATATCCGATGTTTTGCATCCTCCTCAAGTTGTGAATGAAAAAAATAAACAAACTTTTTTTCAATCAAACTTGTCCAGCATCACCTCATGGTAAGCACAATTTTTTCAGTGAAAGTATTAGTAGTAAGATAGGAGCAGATCTCTGTCATGGAGTCTAAGGATAAGGTTCTCCTGGTTCCAAGTGTACTTTTAGTTGGCCTCAGTTAAGGGGTGGCTACACAGGCCGATGCTTTGCATCGGAACGCCTTGCGATGGACGTGCCCGATGGGCATGTCCACTTCGGCACATCGTGGGACCTGTTCGTGAGCATAACCAACATGTTGGCCTATGCCCGATGCCGAAGAAACATCGGCGTTTTCTGATTGTTTGAAACAAAATATTTTCCCAAGCTCATCAAGTTTAACCATTTACAACACATTTCCGTAAGAAATTTTTGTCAACAACGAGCCAACAGCATCCACTGCAAACTCCGAAGGAATTGTTATGTCATAATAAAGTTTGAACAGTGAATTAATTTTACATGGCTCATAGAACAGTGGTAATTGATAATTTCAACATTACTGAGTATAAATATAATAATGATTAAAATTAATAACAAGTACAACAACAATAAAATAAAATTCATTATTACATCATTTATTATAAATAATGAATGATCACAATATCTGGAAGATTTAATAATAAACAGAACCAAAAAAACGTTGAAAGCGATGTTTTCATGGTGATCAAAAACAGCCATACATCACAGTGAAATTTTTCTTCAATAATTGTTATTATTGTGATTATTATATCAGGGAAACAAATAATTTGTTGTCGGAAATGAAACAGGCAAAAACACGCCATTTGTGCCGTATGATTGGCTAGTTCAGTCGCAGCTTACCGATGTGCTTGAGTACATTGCCAAGCTACTTCGGCCTGTGTAGCCACCTGCACATAGCCGCGAACAATCGTGTAAGCACATTGGTATCAAAACATCGGTGCAGTGTAGCCACACCTTTACCATGAGAACCTGTGAGGCACCTTTTTGTGGGCACCAGGTGTTATAATTTTGAATGTTTGCCAAGTATTTATTGCGTAGGGTTTGTTTATATTGTGATTTTTATGTTGATTCAGATGCATGGGTTGGAGTATTTTCATGGGTACTGTTTGTCGTGCAGTGTTTCTTTTTTTATTATTTTGTGATGATTTAGATTGGGGGTTTGAGTATTGTATAAAAATGAAGCGTTTTATTATTGTCTAACTTTATTATATAAGAATCATTATAGATAAGCATCGAATATCTATCTCTACCATTACCTCGAAAAAATGTACAGAAGCATTTTACCTCACAAAGATATAAAATAGATTAAACAAAAACTGAGTGTAGACTGTGTTATAATTAGTCTATTTTATTTTTTAGACTTTCGTGTTCTTTGATGATTTGATTTTTTTCTAGAAATAGTCTACTAGATATCATCAGCGCAGAGTTCCAATCCAAATTTGATAAGCTCAGCGCGCATTAAATCCTCAACATCGACTTCAGCATCTGATTTTGATATCGCCTCATTGTTTATTGCTTGAGAGCAAAATTGTTTCAATCAGTGCTGCTGGATGAAGAGAGAAAGACAACATTGTGGTATGTGTTTGAGTTTGCACTCCTTTTTTCAATTTGTAAATTATCACAGCCGGAGCACAGTTTTTAGCTTCTCTGACGTATCTGTTTGGTAAGAGAAGTGTTCTTACCTCTCTCCTTTCATTTTTTCCCAGACATAGCGAATGCAATTTATGACAGATTTTTCTCCATTAAATCGATGAGGTAGGAATCTTTCAACAATATCGATGTAAGGAAAAACCACATACAGTTTGAAATTACTGAAATATTCGATGTCAAGTTTGAGTTCATCCTTACTCATCATTCTCAATTGTTTGGCTTCAGCAGTGACTTCTTTCATGGTCAAGCGCTTTGTGCTGACATGTTTGAGACCGTAGCAAGTATTTGTGTTTCTGGGATCTTCCACCTCACCCAAGTAGATGGCATTACATGGTAATTGATAATTGGAAATGTTGAAGTTCTCAGCTATTCTACTCGGACAAACTACTCTCTGAAGTTCTCTCACCTCCGGATTGTCATAGTAGGCAATAACGTAGTAATCACCATATATACCGCTATTGCGATTGATAGAAGCAACCTCCATAACGGTTGGAACAGCGAGGTTTGCTAGCGTTAGGAAAGATCCAATCTTTTGCAATTCGCTCGCTTTCCATCTTTCGAGAAACTTAGCCATCTTTAGAGCTCTATCTGTATCGGAGAGCGTTCCCTTTCTATCTTACTCTTCACGATCTTGTTTTGTAGGTATAATCAATTTAGGGAGAGCTCGCTTTTTTGGTGCTGACTCTTTTGTAACAGGAAATTTTTTTTTAGGAATTGATTTGGTTGTTTTGACTTTGTTTTCTGTTGAATTTATGCTAATGAGAGCTTCAGAAATTATACCCATAGTAATCTGAAAAATAAAGAGTAATGTTTGTATTAATAAAAACAAATAAAATAATAGGTTTAACTTTTCAAAAAATAGTAAACTAATTAGAATCAATTAGTTTTTTCTTTGACAAAAAAAGACAATCTTTGTCATTGTCAAAGACTTAGTAGACTTGAGAGCGCTTCAACTAGGATTTATGAACATATCTTATTTAGACTTTGAACTTTTCAAGTACAATTAAAAACAAACACCTAAAACTTAGATCTGACACTTCAAAATGTAACCAGTTGATTTGTATCAACTGCTGGTAAATAATAAACGTTTATTAAATTTTACCTTAGTAGTGAAAGTGCTCCTAGTTTTTGCTGAGAATTCTTTTAGTATTAGTAGTAGATGTTGAAGTAGATGTTGCTTCTTCGGATGTTGTTGCTGGAGTGGATGATTTCTGTGCAAAATAAATGCTTCTTAAATAGTTCAAGCTGCACTGATTGACCTGCTGTTACAAAATAAACAAGCAGTCTTTGTGCAAAAATTCTTATATGATGTAAAAAGGATTTCGCTCAAAAAATATTGTTTTTCGCGAAAAAAAATCTTTCTAATATATAACAAAAGTTTTCGCTTGGAAAATTTTTTTTTTCTTTGGGCGAAAGCCTTTATATATAACATAAAAAGATTTTTGCGGGAAAACACTTTTTTCGCGCGGAAAAAATGGTTTTTTCTAAGACAAAAATCTTTGTGCTTTTTCACACGAAAAAAAATGTTTTTGAGCGAAAATCCCTTAATAATATACATGAAAATTTTCGCGAGAAAAAAAACCGTTTTTTTTTGCGCGACAGTCTTCACATATAACATTAAAGGATTTTCGTGTGAAAAACTTTTTTTTTTGCGCGAAAATCATTGCTTTTTTCAAGAAAAGTATTAATGTGTTTTTTCACTCGAAAAAATGTTTTTGCGCGAAAATTCTTTAATAATCTATATGAAGATATTCGCACAAAAAACAGGTTTTTCGCGCGACAGTCTGCACATATAACGTAAAGGGATTTTCACCCAAAAATACTTTTATTTGCGCGAAAAACATTGCTTTTTCCAAGGCAAATATTGATGTGTTTTTTTTCGGCGAAAAAAAGTGTTTTCACGCGAAAATAAAGTGTTTTCACGCAAAAATCCTTTAAAATATGTATAAAGATTTCCACGCAAAATACAATTTTTTGCACAAAAGTTTCAAATACAACATAAAGGGATTCTCGCGCAAAAACAAAATTTTTTCGAGCAAAAAATGCTGTTTTTTTTATGTTAAAGATTTATGTGGTTTTTTTTGCACTAAAAACTGTTTTTGCCCAAAAACTCTTTGTAATATATATGAAGATTTTCTCGTTGAAAAACGTTTTTGTGCGATACATTAATATATAGCATTAAGGGATTTTGCATTAAAACAAAATTTTTCACGCAAAAACATATTGTTTTTTACTTTGAAGATTTGTGTTTGTTTTCTCGAGCAAAAAACAAGTGCTTTTGCGCGAAAATCTTTTTATAATATGTATAAAGGTTTTCGTGGGAAAAAAACGTTTGTCTTCATGTATAACATGAAGAAATTTTCGTGTAAAAGCAACATTTTTGCGAAAACATTTGTTTTTTCCTGGCAAAGATTGACGTGATTTTTTTTGCGTGAAAAAATGTTTTCACGCGAAAATCCCCTTATAATATATACAAAGATTTTCGCGCAGAAAATTTTTTTTTGCGCAAAAATAGCTCCTGTTTTTACACAGAAAGCATCCATTCGATCAATACTATCTGAACCAACAACATCCGCTACAAATACTAGGTTTCAATTCACAGAGCAATGACATTAACGTGATGAAAGGAATTCTGGGGCAACAATTAAAAGATACGATTTTGATTTTGTTGTAAAAAAAGGAAGCAAGATGCCGGTGATCGGTTAAGGTTCTTTTTTGTTTCTGAATTGTATAAAGTTTATCGCTCCCGAATACAGCTACAAAATGTATATCAAAGCATACAAATGAGAAGCTTCAAAAGGATTTTTTCCTTACTAATGGATGAAAGACTTGAGTCAACTGGAACAAAAACATCTACTTCCCAAAGAAGCTTTTTACAGTACATTAAAACAAAAAAGCATCAGTGAAGAAGAGTACATGATTTGTCAAAAAGCGTGGAAAGATGAAAACATGAATGGACACAATGAAAGATTTTTTAAAGTAGTACAACAACTTGGATGTAAAACCATTCGTTCAAGCTTTGGAAAGACAAAGAGCAATCTACAGAGAACACGGGATTGATATGCTGAAAGATGGTATATCTTTACCAGGTTTAGCAATTTGATGGACGTTTAACAAAGCCCCCCAACCAGCTCCACTGCAGCTTTCTTCATATTTGGATTTTGATGAACTTGCTAAATCCTTTCGACAGACTCTCTCAATTTGTCTGATTGACAAATGCAATGCAAATCTTTATTCCCCCATAAAGAAACACATCGTTGGTGGACAGATATCATGAAGTGGTTATAAATAAATTTAGAGAACATTGGCTCAGAAAAGAAGCAAAATTTTGTGACAGGATCTATGGCGTTGATACAAATGCTCTCTATCTATGGTGTATGATGCAGTTGATGTCTACTGATATTTTCGAAGAAGAAAAATGGAGAATTCCGTCGTTGCTGATCCAGTAAAATCTGGCAAGTCAGCGCATAATTGGCTACAGTATCAAATGCTTGCAAAAGAAATCAACATCAGACATCAGCTCAATGGAGGAGAAGTCTCTCTCGGACAACAAGGACTACTGGTTGATGGATTTTGTCTTGAAAACCGACTGGTCTTTCAGTTTCATAGATGTTTTTTGGCATGGACACAACTGCTCTTTGAACAACGCTAGACGTCAAGAGTTTCAGCCTACTGGTCCAAAAACAATGGCGGACCTGTATAGAGTTATGTTGGAAAATGAAGAGTATCTCGGAGCTCTAAGTTACACTGTCATCTCGGTTTTAGAGTGTGAGTCGTTGACTCATGTAAAAACTAAAATAAAAATCTACAAAAAATTTGTCAATACATCTTATGAAGGTTTTTATACCAAAATACTTGAACAAAACTAAATCAAGAAGAAGTGTTGGAGAGAGTTCAATCAGAAGATTTCTTTGGATTTGTCAAATGTGACATTGAAGTTCCTGAGGAAATAAAAGAGAAATTCTCTGAAATGCCTCCGATTTTTAAAAAACAATGCTGAACAGAGACCACTTGAGTGATGAGATGAGAGACTTTGCTGAAACCTAGGGATTCCTAAAAACCCCTCAACGATTGTTAGTTGGAAGTATGTTTGGAGAAAAGATATTGCTAATGAGTCCGTTGTTGAAGTGGTACTTGGAACAGGGATTAAGAATCACCAAAATCTATCAACTGATAGAAAACGTACCTAGAAAGGCTTTTGAAGCTTTCGGAACATCGGTTTCAGATGCTAGAATAATTAATTATTTAATAATAACCTTATGATCTTATTACAATCATTGTTTACATTATATCCAGGCTAGAATAACCAAATGATTGGAGCCGCTATATAGATCAACTCAATTAGTTAAACTGTGTCACATGGCTATGAAATTGCTGCAATTTGGCGTTTGAACCCAACACTGCTGGGTTGCTGCGTCTCAACCTGCGACAATCATGCGTCTCTGCCACAAGTTGCACAAATTTTGTGCAGCAGGTCGCATCGGCAAACTTCAAAGGAAAGTCGCCTAGTGTAAACGCGTGGCTTTACAAGAAGAAGGGACTTCCCCTCAACTATTGATGGATACTCACTTCTGATTGGCTGTCTTAGACAGTTCAAAGGAGCAGCAAATTGTTGATTTAGTAACTGTGAGCTTTTACCAACCGCTATTCCGCCTGCTTATTTGTAGCGAATTATATATTAGTGTTTACAACTGCCTTATTTGCATATTTTAATACAGCTGCATTTCCTGCCTTTGATTAGGACTGTTTTGATGCTAGTACAGGGAATGCTTGTGATACCTTTGTGCTATATTGTGAACCCCAGTGTTCATGCGGAAATATACTCAGTTTCTTATCTTATAAATAAAGCTTGTTAGACTGACAGGTTGCCATACTGAATATATAGTAAAGATCTGACTCTGATTTTACTTGGTACTGATTCCCAGTACCTTTGGTTGACAGCAGAATGGTTCCTGCTTTCAGCAAGTCATCTGTCTAGTAGTGTTCAGTATGGGTTGGCGCAAATCCTTCACAATATTGTATTACATAGGTAAAGGTAAAATAAAAAATTGTGAAATGTACATAGATGTATGTTATAGTAATAAATTTAATTAAAAATCTATACAATAAGTGACTATGAATATATCACAAAATTTGTACCTATAACTTATGGGATAGTGTTATGAACCATTGAGGTATAATCAGCTAGCGTGAAATACTAGTGAGGTTCATACAACACAGACAGAAAAATTTAGATGTTAAATGTATCTATTGATCTTATACATATAAATGCCATAATAATGTTTATTATAAAAAAGGTAGATAAATCACCCAAAATAAAATAATGAAAAAAAAGTTTGGAATAGTTGTAAAAGGGATGTATATCGACAGAAATGATTGTGGAGATAAATGTAATGAAGGTAGACACCTCCGAAATAGATGGCGATAGACCTGGAATGAACGTTGACAATGCTATCAAAAAGATAGCTATGAAGTTCATTCCCGGAAGTGTCTACATTCGTTCTTGGCGACATATAAAAGATCATTTATCTCCTTTTACCTCTTTAGGAGCCAATTTTTTTCCAACTCAGATTCATTTTGTGATGCTCATTTCAGAATATTTTAAAGCACACAAATCTTTACCAAAACCAATATACAAATTTTTTTCTGTCTGAAGTATCTTGTTACGAGATAAAACTCGTCTTCACCAAAAAGTTCCCAAAATGTTCGATAGCATTTGCTTTGATTGATGTATCATACTTTTTTGGATAATTATTATAAAGTGATTTTTTTATCAAAACACATTGACTCTAAAGGCCAATTTTGATGCAATGAGTGTACACAAAGTGTCAACTAAGGTTCTGTACATATGCATATGTACAAAACCTTACCCAAACCGCTAATAATTAATTTTTTTAACTTAAAGCCATTTGTATCCAGAAAATAAATACAGTTAAATGTTGTAATAAAATTTTTAAACTTTCAGAAAACTATTAATTAAGAGTATTTGCAGCCTATGCTTGCCAATCAGAATGCAACAAAAATAATCGAATAGCAGAAGATTTATTCAATATTATAGATAATCATTTTGTGCAGAACCCAAAAGCCAACCAAATATAGTGCTATGAATGGAAAAGTAATTAATGAGCATTTAATTGCATTGTACATGAGCCACGAATGAAACTGAACCCTGACTAAATTTTAACGAGCTAGTTTAAAGCCTGGTTCGCATACATATCGTAGATGCTCGCAAGTGATCGCAGATCATCGTACGATAATTTGCGATACATGTTCACATAAACTTGGCAAACTAACGATCGCAAGAGATATAATCACTCTCTTGACTGGGAGGTAATAAAATCTCCGAGCCCGTCTTCACCGACCAATGACTATATATATACTAAATGAATTATTTTTGTTCAATAACACCAAACTATTTATTATTTTTAACAATCTTAAAAAAAATTATTACATTGTTACTCATATTATCATTAAATATTATTCCATATTTTTTGATTAAATTTATAACTGTTGTTCAATGGTGCATTATTATTTTTACCATCTCTTAATATATCATTTTTGAATCTCAATTTATAATAACACACTAGTTATGCTATCATCCAACAATTTACAGAAAGCATAGATATTTACATATTTAAATCTACTATCATAATACTTCATTCAGAAAACTAATAATAAATAATAATAAATATTTATAATTAGGCAAAAATAATTTTATTATTCATTATAATTTTTTGATGGCAGTCATGTTTACATGAGTAACCTTGACCTAACTGTGGTTTTTGAGAAAGAAAATAAGAAAATTGTACGCCCTATCGTACGGCGTCGCAGGGATGTTTGTTCAGCTGAACTTTTCTACGAGCCTGAGCGACAGCGTGCAACGTCGTACGAGCTACTGCAAATCCAGGTTCACATACATCGCAAATGGTCGTACGAGGATCTGCGATCACTTACGAGCATCTACGATATGTACGTAAACCAAGCTTAACTTTTTCATTTTCATAGATCAGTTGTACATTCTGAAAACTTGTATGGAAAAGTATCATGGTGGAAAATATAGCATGTAAAAAGGGCAATTTTACCAGCCATGTTAGTTTGCAATGATGCTGTTTTCATTTTTTCTTGATTATTTAGCAAAATTGGTAGTTATCGTATTTATGATTTGCTCGGCAACCTACAAGAGTTTTTGAATAATTATGATGTTCTAAACTAAGGCTTCCTTCCATACATGGTATGTTGTCCTAAAACCACCTAATATTTTTAGTTCTTTGCTCAACAAACAACTGGTGAATACTCTCAATATTTTTAAAAACTCCATCACCAGAATAATTGCCAATATACAGATAAGTCTAGTGCCAATTGCATCTGTTAATTTCTTTTGGTCTGATAGATTTTGATTGACTTGTATGCACTTTGTGCTCACCACCATAGAATATGTTAAACAGTGTTGAAAAAAACAGTAATCCTTTGGGAGAGTTCAACATGGTCCTTTTGGATTTGTAGCTGAGCGCTTTACAACTGAACTGAGAAGTTGATGTGTTGTTTGTAGCAATGTCAGTAGTGGAAAAATACACCCACTACTTTTCCACTAATCAGCTGAGCCTGGCAGACACCCTTTTTGCTCTTACAGAAAGTCAGTTAGCCTATTCAGGCCTTACTACCTCCTATCTCCTCTCACCAGAGAAGAATCTGGGCCGATATGGTTCAAGAAATTAGTACAGAGAAGTTACCTCAACCAATCAAACAATGGTCAGCTGTAATCATTGATGTACAACTCAGTGCTATGAGTCTATAAATTCAATTGTCTTATACATGTCTCAGCATAAAACATAAGGGCATATGCAAGTGGCGCAAAACAGCAACGGTAATTACAAGTAATGGCAAATTGTGGCCATGAACTAGGCAAAAGCTAGGCCTTTATTGGACCAAGTCACGGAAAGCTCACAGGAAGTTCTTGGCCCATTTAGTGCATATACCAATCACCCAATACACAAAATATAGATATGCGAATACAATGGCAAGTTAAAAATACCAGCAATATGCATTGGTTAAATAAAGCTGTCACCCGCAGGTCATTGGCAGAATTACCGAGTAACTATCCGATATAAACTGACGCTAGAGGTATTTATGTCTTTTGGTAGGCTTTCGGTCTTTATGTAGCATTGAGCTTATAGTCGCTTGTATCTACAGTTATCAAATAGGTAGATAGGGGCTCCTAGAGTACTTGGGCTATCTTTTGATCCCTTGGCTACGGCAATCATCTTGCTGTATTGTGTTGGTACTTTGGTGGTTCTGTTATATATATATTATAATGAGTTACAGCACTTCCTGCTCATTTCATGGTCTGGGCAAGTGTTAATGCAAGCGCGCCTGATGCCTAGCGGCCATCAAAGACACCTCTTCAACACACTTGTTACAACAAGGTTCCACCAAAATAAACCACAGTTATAAGCATCAACATAAACACCACAATAATGGTGCTAGTAGTTAGACAAGAGCTGAATGATTGACAGGTGGCCAGAGATACAGAGAACCGGTGCTTCATCAACTCATAATTACTAGTGGTGGCAGAGCTAACTTTTGTACAATATCAACCAGTTTCATTGTATGTTTTCATCCTATTTATTTGCATGGAATTGTTTTAAACGCACAATTAATATCTCAAACAGAGCTTGTTTAGATTGTGTTGGGTGCTTATTGTGATATTGTAGAAAGAGTGTGCAGATTAGAAAATACAGAGCTTTATACTTGTAAAAATGGTGTTATTAGTCTAGCAGGTTGCCATATTTGAGCCAGAAAAGTCTTCTAGAGTGACCCCGGATTTACTACAGTCTATACAACTCTAATGATTAGTTGGTAAAATGTCAGATCAACTCCCATTTGGAGTCGACTGTAGCCTGAGCACTCCAATCATAGTTGCAAAAGTTGTGTCTCACAGTAAAGGCATTACAAAAAATCTGTAGTGTGTTAGCATTATCTTAAACACAAATGAAAAAGGGCATTGGTTTGGTTTCCGAGTCTGCAAAATAAAGATCAATTTATATTAGATTTTGACCATTAGCAACCAAACATGCGTACATTCCGATAAGCCAAATATCATTTCCTCTTGTACTTACATTTCACCTGACAGATGTCTATGATCTTTACATAAAACTTTTTCACAGGGCTGTTAGTCTTTTTGGCTGTCTGTGATCTGATCTAAAGCAGATAGTTGTAGTAGAAAAATGCTCCGAGTTGGTAAATATAAACTTAAAATAATTTATAAGGCACTGAGAGCATTATATTTATTTACTTACATTGATAGAAAACGTATTTGTATGTGTAGAAACTTGGGTATTTCTCTTTGTTTTGTGGAGCTACGCAATATATTTTTTCTGCAATAACGGGTTAAAATTAGTTTTGATGAACTTCATTTAGTTTACATACTTTTGTCTATTTTTACCAAGATAACTTAATTAAAAGTTTTTTTGCTTATTTCTTGTAGTGCATGATTTTTGCCTTGTATCATTTTTCCGAAGTTGTTACTACATTTCCAAAGTAGATAAAAAATGAAATTAATAGTTAGTTATAAGCGATAATTGAATCTATTTTTTAACCTATTTATTATCTATACATATAGTGTGTATTGCAAAATTTCTTCATGCTGTCTTTACTGAGAGACACAACTATGTGAACTTCTGACTGCATTGTGCAGGCTGTGATCACGTTTGACTGGAGTGAGTAGACTTCAAAATAATTTTGGATTAGATCTTTTCAATTGCCCCTAACCCTTGTTTAGGCTCAATGCAATTAAAGAGATTCCGGGTCAAAATCCACTCTACAAACTGTTCTGAATGCAGGTATGCCAAACGTGCCAGATTAACAACACAAAACTTTAGCAAAAAAATACAGTTTATTGCTTATTTATACAGTGGTATCACACACACAGATGTGTAAGCTATCAAATCCAAGCTAGCACTAAACACAATGAAAATGCATAAAGTGTTTATAGAAAATATATGCAAATGAATGAGTGGAAATCACTTATTGGATTATATATATAAATGTTTGTGATGTCAGGTGTTAAATAGATATACTCTAAACAAGCTTAGGCTTTCCAGGAAAACCAGTGCAAAAAACATGTTTTGTTTGCTTTATATATGAATGGTTTTGAGAAACAAATTTAGTGTATCTAGATCTCTGAACATACAAGATTGGATCTTAGTGGTGAGAGTGGAGTCAGTGAGCATCAACAACTACACCTGTAGTTACTGCTGACTTACTAACTAAGCTTGGTCCTGAGGGTGACACAGCTAACTGGTGAAGTGCAGCTGCATCAATAGCTCACTTGGTACACTAGACATAGCCGAATAAGCGTAGCCTCTATGTAGTGCAAGTAGCTGGGAAAGTAGAGCTGTGTCACAACTCTGAAAAACATATTACTATGGGTTGGTAGCCAAAATGTCTAGCCACACCCAAAAATTACAATTTTGTCTCTAGCTCTCTCAAGAGAACTACCTTACTTCAATGATGGCAGCAGTGGGATTTCACTGGGTTGAAATCGGAAAACCACAATAAAGATTACGATTGGGGAAAAGGTCAAAGCTCTCATCAATGTTACCCAGTTGCTGATGGAACTGAAGGCTAACCTCGTTCACCATTATCCTATCCCTGACTATGACGCCATTTAAAAATGCTCTACTAGGAAAAGTCAAGACTTAATTAGATGGATGTGACACTGAGAGGGAAATCGTGCTTAGATTGAGGGCTAGATATGAACTCCCAGTGGCAGGAGCTTGCAAGTCTTTGCACCAAGTGGTGTGGAAGAAAGGATAAAATGTGTATCAGTTCACTGACTATCTCTTGAAGCTATTGCCCGAGCTGACACAGACACAGCTTTAATGAAAAGTCAAGAATCTGGTACAAGCTTTGCTCACTTACCTCAAACTGGTAGCCAGGAGTGGCAAAAAAACGGCCTAGTTGTTGCTCTTTAGCAGCTGAAGGCCTAGAAGGAGCAAATGTAAGTAAGACTCAAACAGTGACTGGCTAAAAGCCAGCAGCTTTCGCAACAGCAACTGAGTGAAATGGCACCCTCATCTTGCAACAGACCAGTTACTCATAAAGGAACAGGCAACATATAATTAATATTCCTAAAGACAAGAAGAACATCTCAAGTGGGAGCGCAAGAACAAGACTTCGGGGAAACTAACAAGATCAATGGCCTTAGACTCCACCACTATTGGTTCACCAGTAAAGATAAATGACGTACAGAAATAATCAGCCAGTTGATTGCTGCCAAGATAAATGGAGAGTGACACGCTTCCATGCTTGAAAGTAGGTGTACAGAGCCCCTATTGTACTATCACATCTTCGAAAAATTACTGGAGCAAACTTGAACTCCTATGAGAGCCACTTATTACAATGGCATCATTGCTAATGGGCTTTCAGTTCAGTGTTTTGGGACTACACAGCTCCCTTACAGCTGCATTCTTTGACACTCCATCAGGTGGTAATCTTCAGCAATATGGCCCAACACATCCTCTTGGGCTTAGATTTTTTTAACCAGCTCCAATGCGAATTGGACATCCAGCAGTGCATTTTGCATTGTGGAGAAGAACAGATACACCGCTGGTATGAAGATGATAGAACTAGAAAAATTATGATCAAATTAATGCAGCAACTCTCAAATTATAGGCAAATTGAAACAGTTGTGCCAGGGTGCATCAACCAGCTTTGGTAAAGAGAACCTGCTGTGTTCGAAGACAAGCAACAAAGATAGAAAATAAAAATTAGGTCCGTTACAGTTAGTGCCGCAAAAGGAAAGGTTATACAAGGTAGTGGCCATGTGTATAGCCTCACAAAAAGTGGAGACTATACTTTGGAAAATAGACCTGACAGAAATCTTCTGAGCAGTATGTAGTGGAATGGTGGCAACAGCTACTCAAGAATATCATAGGACAGGCTAAAAAAATGCTGGTACTGCAAGCCAAAGCAATCAGCCAACACAAATACGACTTGGGGCATTTAAAGGCTACCTGGCCTCCATTAACTCACACAAGGCGCTCGACCATTTAAACAACAGCCGTAAACTTAGGGAGACGGCTCCCTGAAACCTATGGTCAACAGGCAGCAGTAAGGCCATGAGATCCTGGAGGGACATTACCTTTTGTTATAGCACTGTAGGAGCAGACTCAAGACCCACTGTGTTTCAAGTCTCAAATGTACAAGATAACACGGTACCATCTAGTTGGCTCACTGTGGTAAAGTGAATGGTAGGTGGATAACAACCCACACTTAGTCGGCGGGAATAGCGGAGGTCAAGTCCATTTTCGGTATTGCCGGCAAACCAGCAAGGTTGACGAAAATGGTCAAGGTTCATATACTCATAGCCAAATGGGGTATGGATCAAACTTTTGGATGTCTCTGGGGGCGTAATTGGCCTACCATATCAAAGAAGTTGCTATCAACTAGGTCACCAGCTCTTTGTTTCACATATGCACCAAACCTTTAAGGGTTGCGTGACCAGCTCAACAGACAGCCAGGTCCGTGTAAGCCATAAGTGAATGTGTGAGTAGGCAAGCTAGGTAGAATGGTACTCAGCCTTGAATTGAGCCCATGATCTGAGGAATGAGATGAGAGACCAAAGATAACAAACAATCGCCAAGGACCTATTCAGCAGGCAGAAGCTAAATGATAGGTAAAGGATCTAAAAGAAAATGGGCTTAACAAAAAAAGGAAGGCCCCTGGTGTTTACCAGTGGTCTTGGAACAAAAAAGGGACAGTTGGAGGTTTTTTGTGGACTATCACAAGCTAAATGCACTCAATGCCCAAGATGTCTCTTCTCTGCTGAGAATGGATAAATCATTGAAAGACAAGGGAGGAAGCAAGTGGCTCACCATGCTGGATCTCAGCTCCGGTTATTCGTAGGTTGAGTTGGATGTGTAAGCAAAGAAGAAAGCAGCATTTGCGACATGGATTGGACTATGGGAGTGGCAGGTGTTGCCATTTGGGTTGAACTGTGTTCTCTACACTTTTGAGCACCTAGCTGAGGGGACTGTATTGGTAGACACTGTTAGTCTATCTGTACATGTTATCTTTTCAAAAAATTCCGAAGGGATACCTGACGAGACTGGTTTAGATATTCACCCCCTGCAAGCCACAGGGCTCAAACTGAAGCCCAAGTGAATATAACCTGTTCACACAGAAGGTGAGTTATCTCAGGCACATACCTATTTTATGCAAATGAAATAGAAATCGATCCTACCAAATTCCCAGTGGTAAAAGATTGGCCTACTCCTAAACATAAGAAAGATGTCTTAGCCTTTTTCGGGTAGCTATGGATATTATCAGCAATTCATTCAAAGTCATTTCAACATAGCCTTCCTTTGGCACAGATCAGCTGGGCAAAGCGGACTTGCTACTAGGATGATGGTGCCTGTACCCAAGCATTCAGACTGAAGCAATGGCTTATCTAGGCCCCAATGCTCACTTATCTTAACCATGAGCAGCCCTTCATACTAAACACTGATGCTAGAAAATTTGAGGTAGGGGCTGTGTTCTCAGGAACAGATTGGAGTGGAGAGAGGAGTGGCATACTGCTCTAAGATGTACGGCGAAGAAGATATTTTTCCTGTGATGCCAAACAGGAGATGTTGGTCATTGTAAAGGTACTAAAACCTTTCTGGCAACCTCTGTACAAGAGATGTAGTGCTGTGAAGACTAACCATGGATATCTGGTATGAATGATAAAAAATTTGGCCCAATGAGGCAGTTGGCCTGGTGGTTAGAGACTTTGAATGCTTTTCAGTTCAGAACATTGAAAGAGAAAAGTTCACAATAAAATAAATGTGCTGAGCTGCCAGATTGCCTGGCCTGTAAACAGAGAGCGAGTGAGAGGGAGAGGGAGAGGGAGAGAGAGAGAGATTTTTTAGTTTTCTATACATTCATGTATATATGGATAATTATGTACATATTTATGGGTACATTTATATCTACATTGAATAATATACATTCATTACATAATAAGTATATTGAATGATATAAAATATGTTGGAAAATCACCAAATTAGTCCTCTAGATGATTAAAATTTACAGTATTTGGGAAATAACTGCAAAAGAGGAGAGAGGAGTATTTGGTAAATAATTGCAATAAAAAACATTAAATATAGTGTATGAAGATATATAGTGTCTGCAGTAAATGTTCTGTAATGCATAATGACATATTTTGAAATGTGAGTTGGTACATTGCCTTCTCCTGGACAATAACATCTTCTCTGATGTATTGATGATAGATCTCCAGGAGGAAGACTTTTACTCTTACTGCTTTTGATTTCATAATGAACTAAAATAAAGAGCTATGTATTAGTATAGGTGATTAAACAGTAATGTAAAATAATTATAAGCTTTTCTACTTTTTCAAGTCCTACTAAATAGAATTTTTTATTAATTCTTACCTTTTCACTAGTAAGGTCTATATTGAATAAGGGAAATCTCTCCATATGCACCCAGATTCAGCAAATGGTGTGTTATGAATAATATCATGGGTTGGAATGTGAGTCGATACATTGCCTTCTCCTGGACAATAACATCTTCTCTAATAATAACAAATGATTAAAACATAAAATTAACTTTCTGAAGCATTATAGCAAAACTAGTTGATCTTTTTGTCAATACATGTTAAATAATTATTTGGTGATTCTCACCTTATTGACTGGAAGTCTTTCTATCGTTTCAAGTAGATATAGTAGTTGCTATGTAGATGTTGCTTCTTCGCTAGCTGTTTTAGAACTGGATGCTTTCTGTGTGAAAACACAGGCTCTTAAATAGCTAAAGTTGCACTGATTAACCCTATGAGTACCATCTTGTGACAACCTTCTTTATAATATATCTATGAATCAGCATTTTTTCACGCGAAGGAAAACCAATGCTTTCGCGGGAATAAAACAATTATTTTCACGCGAACAAAACATGAAAAACAAACCAATTTTTCCGCGTAAAAATTAATTTTGTATTCCCGCGAAAACATTGGTTTTCATTTGCGTGAAAATAATTTTGTTATTCCCGCGAAAGCATTGGTTTTTATTTGCGTGAAAAAAAATTCTTGATTCCCGCGAAAGCATTGGCTTTTATTTGCGTGAAAATAAATTTTTTATTCCCGCGAAAACAACGATTTTTATTCGCGTGAAATTAATTTTTTTATTCCCGCAAAAACATTGGTTTCTATTTGCGTGAAAATAAATTCTTGATTCCCGCAAAAGCATTGGTTTTTACTTGTGTGAAAATAAATTTTTTATTCCCGCGAAAGCATTGGTTTTTAGTTGCGTGAAAATAATTGTTTGATTCCCGCGAAAACATTGGTTTTTACTCACATAAAAATAATTGTTTGATTCCTGCGAAAACATTGGTTTTTACTCACGTAAAAATAATTTTTTGAATCCCGCGAAAACATTGGTTTTTATTCGCGTGAGAATAAATTTTTTATTTCCGCGAAAGTATTGGTTTTTAGTCACATGAAAATAATCTGTTTATTCCCGTGAAAACATTGGTTTTACTCGCGTGGAAATAAATTGTTTATTCCTGCAAAAACATTGTTTTTTTTTATTCACTCGAAAATAAATTTTTTATTCCCGCGAAAGCATTGTTTTTTATTCGGGTGAAAATAAATGTTTTAATCCCGCGAAAGCATTGTTTTTTATTTGCGTGAAAATAAATTTTTTATTCACGCAAAAACATTGTTTTTTATTCACGCGGAAATAAATTTCTTATTCCCCCGAAAACATTGGTTTCTATTCGCGTGAAAATATATGTTTTATTCCCGCGAAAGCATTGGTTTTCCTTCGTGTGAAAAAATGCTGATTCATAGATATATTATAAAGAAGGTTGACATGAGATGGTATTCATAGGGTTTAATCAGTGCAACTTTAGCTGTTTTCACACAGAAAGCATCCAGTTCTACAACAGCTAGCGGAGAAGCAACATCTACTAAACCTTCCATTGCAACTACTAGGAGCTCTCCCTCTTCAAAAGGTAAGAGTAAAAAATATTTATTTTCTGTTAGCTAACACAACTAACTGAAGGTTTATGACCTTTATGATCTTTAAAATTAATTACAAAGAATTAAACAAAGTCTTTGTTTTTTTCAGAATGAATACTCAAGACGAAGGAAGCCAACCGATGAATGTAAAAGCGGAATCCCAGCAAACCCTTTCCCCATCACCTTCTCCTATCTTTCATATGCCAGAAAGTCAATTGGTGGTTGATGAACTGGAATCTCAACAAGATTTTACTTCAGTCACATCTCCTACTAACAAGCTGTCTTCAAAAAGAACATCTGTGATGAAACGACCTTTCATTGATTTGACAAAAGTTAAGAGCCACTGTTTTCACACAGAAAGCATCCAGTTCTAAAACAGCAAGCGGAGAAGCAACATCTACTACAGCTACTAGGAGAGCAACCAGCATCGAGGTAAGAAGTGCTAAAATAATTATTTGTCTTTAGTTAATTAAATCATCTAGTTTTTTGGAACTAGTTTTTTATTATTATTTTATTATTTAGATCAATGTTACTTTATCCCTTAAACCACAGTTTGACCTCACTTTTTGCATTTAGTATACCTTGGTTTTTAGCGTAAAAACAGTTGCATATGATAGCATTAAAATTTAATAGTGTTTATAAAAATCTTAATAAAGACTAATACATTTCAAGACTTGAACGAAATTCAATAAAGTAATAATGAAAACCAAATAAAATCATCATCATAATAACAATAATCATTTGATTTTATTATTATCAGAACTTAAAAAATTATTTTTCATTTTAAATACAATGAATAATAACTGTTTTATGCTGATAATGAAGTAAAATAATACAATATTGAAAGTTTTTTTTTATTTTTTGGCTGTAAAGTTCAAAATCGACCTGTAGTTCAAGGCATCATTTAATGCTAACCTATTTTTTCTCTCGGACATATGGCAATTCTGTCAATCAATGTCAAAAGACTGCGCTCTTGGGCGGAAACAGGACAGGTTCTATGAGCATAAAATTATCTAGGAGAGATACTTCTATGGTCAAGAGAACGACTCCATATCGTAATAGGAGGGTAACTCCATAGTGCAACTAGTTGAGTTCTTCAACTAGTGTTAAATAATTATTTATCATTTCTTACCTTAATACAGAAAATCTCCTAGTAGTTGTAGTAGATGTTGATCCTTCAGTCACTGTTGTTGGATTGGATGCTTTCTGCGTTAAAGCGGTGCTTCTTAAATAGCTAGGTTGTACTAGGTTGTACTAGGTACTAGGTACCGATTGACACGAGCTGAGTCCAATGAAAAGCCCTTGTAATATATAAGAAGGTCTTTACGCGGAAAACTCATGCGAAAACTAAAAAAAATAAAAAACGTTTTTCGCGGGAGTTTTCCGTCTTATGTGTTATAACAGCTTTACGCAAAAACTCACGCGAAAACGAAAAAAATAAAAAAACTTCTTCGCGGGAGTTTTTCTTCTGTATACTATAAAGGCCTTACGCGGAAAACTTACGGTAAAAATTTTTTGCGTGAGGTTTCTGCATAAAGCTTTTATAACATCAGAGAAGGAAAACTCCCGCGAAAGAATTTTTTTCATTTTTTCCGTTTTCGTGTGAGTTTTCCGTGTAAAGCCTTTATAATATATAGAAAGAAAACTCCCGCGAAGAGAATTTTTTGACTGTTTCAATTTTTGCGTGAGTTTTCCGCGTAAAGCCTTTATAACTTATAAGAAGGAAAACTCCGCGAAGAACGCTTTTTATTTTTTTTTAATTTTCGCGTGAGTTTCCCGCGTAAAGACCTGCTTATATATTATAAAGGCTTTTCATTGGACTCAGCTTGTGTCAATTGGTACCTAGTACCTAGTAAAACCTAGTACAACCTAGCTATTTAAGAAGCACCGCTTTTACACAGAAAGCATCCACTTCAACAACAGTGACTCAAGGATCAACATCTACTACAACTACTAGGAGATTTTCTGTATTAAGGTAAGAAATAATAAATAACTATTTAACACTAGTTGAAGAACTCAACTAGTTGCACTATGGAGTTACCCTCCTATTACGATATGGCCTGACCATAGAAGTATCGCTCATAAATAATTTCATGCTCATAGAACCTTTCCTGTTTCCGCTCAAGATCGCAGTCTTTTGGCATTGATTGACAGAATTGTCGTAGGTCCGAGAAAAAAAAAAGGTTAGCCTTAAATGACGCCTTGAACGACAGGTTGGTTTTGAACTTTGCAGCCGAAAAATGATTACAACTTTCAATATTGTATTATTTTACTTCATTATCAGCATAAAACAGTTATTATTCATTGTATTTAATATGAAAAATACTTTTTACAAGTTCTGATAATAATAAAATCAAATGATGATTATTATTATTATTATTATTGTGAAGGACCGGCGCCATCTTGTATCCATGGCACACGCAGTGACAGTCTAAATTACATTCTACCTTCTACAGCTTACTACATTGCATAGTTCTATGTTTACACTCTAAGACAATCGTTCTATGAACACTACCCTTACCTTACCTTTTACATTTAATCATATATGTTTACCATGTGCGACTAGTCATGCATTTACTCAAGTACCACCCTTTGTTTGTGATTTGCCCATGCTAGCCAACCAGTTGTGCTAGGTGTGGTTTCCTTTGTGTACTGATTTTAGATTATGTAACCCTTTTTATAAATAGCCGTGTTAGGCAGCAATAAAGTCAGAGTCAGCTTGCACACTCTCAGAAGTTTCTTTGTTCTCTAACAAAAATAACTTCACTGCGCTAAGTACATGCTCGTACGACACACACTATTACTCGAGTAGTAATATACAAGCAGATCAGCCTGGACCTCTGCTGGCCGAACCTAGCTCTAACTAGTTCGCCCTTCAAAGTTCGGCCTCTGCCTTGCACTGGAATAGCTAACGCAACCGACAGCTAGACAGTAGACTAGGATGGTAATGCACCACTCCCAAGGATACTAGTCGACCTGTGGGCGGGTTGTATTGCTCAAGCGATAGACATAGTTTGCCATCACAGTTCGGGAGGTTGTGCAGGTAGGCCGAGCTACCAACTCACACCCCCACAGTGAAATCCTGCACATTATTATTATTCTTGTTATTATTATTGTTATTATTATTATGATTTCATTTGGTTTTCATTGTTACTTTATTGAATTTTGTTCAAGTCTTGTGATCTAAATAATAAAATAATAATAGATATTTATTTACCACTAGTTGAAAAACCCACCTACTTGCACTGTGGAGAAAATAGTCTCTTACAACCAAATCCGTTTGTGTTACAAACCCTGTCTTTGGATATTGATAAAAATGTTATCTTCTTTGAATTATGATTAAATAATAATAAATACCTCACATTGGTTAAAATATTTTTTATTTTTTGTCTTTTCAGATTGGATAGTCAAGATGGCAAAAGTCAATTGGTGATTGAAGAGTCAGAGATCCGGGAATTTTTTTCTCTACCTTCATCTCCCATCTACAATCAAAGAATGCAAAACCCAACCAAACTGAACTCTAACATCTCAAGTGATGAAACAGCATACTGCTGATCTGAAAGACCGAAGACAAGATGATGAAACTATGGATTATGATGAAGACTTGAACTGCAAAATAAAAGTTGTGATGTATTTTGAAGACGACACACTTTTCAGACACATCAAGAATCCTTTCAAGCTATCAACATCAACAACCTGAGATCCTTCATCCTCAACAGCACCTGTCTGCTAAATACTATGACCTCACACCAGTGAAAAAGCTGTAAAAACATCAACAGATCAAGATCTACGAACTTCCAAAAGACTCCATTCACACCTATTCCAATCGTAATTCAAACCTCTGATACGATAGATGTTGCACAACATAATGTTCTCTCCTACTTAAATGATACCAAACCAATGAAGACTCAAACCACACGAATTTTGACGACAGCACACTTCTCCGACATACCAAGAACCCCTTTAAAAAAAAACCAACAACCAGCATCAATTCAAGATCTACCAACGCCAATGATAGATGTTACACAACATGACTTTCTTTCCTACTTAAATGATACCAAGCCAATGAAGACTCAAACCATATGGATTTTGAAGACAGCACACTTCTCCAACACACCAAGAACCCTTTAAAAAAAACCGGCAACCAGCATCAATTCAAGATCTACCAACACCAATGATAGATGTTACACAACATGAGTTTCTCTCCTATTTAGATGATATCAAACCAATGACCAACACACCAAGAATCCCTTTCAAAAAAACCAGCATCAACTCAAGATCTACCAATGATAGATGTTACACAACATGACTTTCCTACTTGTATGATACCAAAACCAATGAAGACTCAAACTACATGGATTTTGAAGACAGCACGCTTCTCCGACACACCAAGAACCCCTTTAAAAAAAACGGCAACTGGCATCAATTCAAGATCTACCAACACCAATGATAGATGTTACACAACATGACTTTCTCTCCTACTTAGATGATACCGAGCCTGAAGACTCAACCCATATGGATTTTGAAGACTGCACACTTCTCCAACACACCAAGAACCCCTTCAAAAAAAACCGGCAACCAGCATCAATTCAAGATCTACCAACACCAATGATGGATGTTACACAACATGAGTTTCTCTCCTACTTAGATGATACCAAACCAACGACCAACACACCAAGAATCCCTTTAAAAAAAACCAGCATCAACTCAAGATCTACCAATCATAGATGTTACACAACATGATTTTCCTCCTTAGATGATACCAAACCAATAAAGACTCAAACTACATGGATTTGAAGACAGCACACTTCTCCGACACACCGAGAATACTTTTAAAAAAAGGCATCAATTCAAGATCTACCAACAGCTATGATGGTGTTCACCGATGAATTTTGTGATGATCCGATGTACACCATAACCTACCAACTTCCAAAAGACTCCACTCACACCTATTCTGACCTTCATTCAAACCTCTGATACAATATATGTCACACAACATGATGCTCTCTCCTACTTAGTTGATACTAACCCAATGAAGACTCAAATGTCATCGATTCTGAAGACAGCACACTTCTCCGACACACCAAGAATCCCTTTCAAGATCTACCAACAGTTATAGTGGTGTTCACAATGAATTTTGTGGTGATCCGATGTACACCATAACCTACCAACTTCCAAAAGACTCCACTCACACCTATTCTGACTTTCATTCACACCTCTGATATGATAGATGTTACACAACATAACGTTCTCTCCTACTTAGATGATACCAAACCAATAAAGACTCAAACTACATGAATTTTGAAGACAGCACACTTCTCCGACACACCAAGAACCCCTTTAGAAGAAAAGCAACCATCATCAATTCAAGATCTACCAACACCAATGATAAATGTTACACAACATAATTTTCTCTCCTGCTTAGATGATACCAAACCAATGAAGACTCAAACTACATGGATTCTACTTCGATGATGCTGAAAAAAAAAACTGTCCAGAACAAGAGCTCGAGAAGCTAATCTATAACTCAAGGGAATCATATCACTATAGGTGAGTTTTATTAATTTTTACCATAAACTAAAAAAAATTATTTTGTGAAAGTTTTGTGTATTCTTACAACGAAAAAATGCTAAATTTCTCACGTAAATAACAACAGTAAAACGATTTATCACGCAAATGATCAACTCATGAACATTTTTTGTAAAACATTTTTAAATTATATATATTCCGGATGAAAAAAAGGACTTTTTCGTGTGTAATCAGTGTATTTTTTTACATAAAAGTTGAAAAAGTAACAAAAGTTTATAATTATTTTACAAAAATGCTTAATTTCTCACGTTCAAAATTGTGTGAGACATTCATTTTTCTACGTAAAATACTTTATATTTATTATATATACATTTTCCAGGTAAAAAAAGGACTTTTTTGGTGTAATTAGTGTATTTTTTACAACAAAATGCTGAATATATACATTTTCCAGGTGAAAAAGGACTTTTTTGGTGAAATTAGTGTATTTTTACGACAAAAATGCTGAATATATACATTTTCCAGGTGAAAAAAGGACTTTTTTGGTGTAATTAGTGTATTTTTTACAACAAAATGCTGAATTTTTTCATGCACATGAATAATCAACTCATGAACAAAATCTCTCAAGATGTCATATGAGTTCAATTTAAGTAAAAAAATTATCAAAACTTAAATGCCACTTAAATGCCACTTAAATGCCACACAATATTAACTCGGCGACTCTATTCAACGCTGTAACCCATTGCATCAACTCCGGAGTCAAACCCACAAAAAAACACTTGGTAGAGAGATCTGCTCATATACTACTACTGCCATGGGGTGGGAAGTGAAGTGTCAACTGAGGGTAGGATTGAGGCACAACTGTGGTGTGTACCTCAAAACCATATCACTTTTTCACTTGAGTTCTGCTCCTATTATACTACTCTCACTGATTTACAGAATAATTACATGACAGGTCTGTTTTACCCTTCAATGCATGGTCTGTTGGCAGGTCTGTCTTTTACGGAAGATCTGCCCCTGTTATACTATTGATAAATAGTCTAGCAGATCTCGCTGAACTAGCGAGATTGACAAAAAAAAAATACAACATAATGAAAGGTTGGTGCTATGTCTCCAATTTTAAAAGATAACTCTTAAAAACAACATTTACTCATTAAAGAAAACACTATTGTCACGTTAATTTGGGAGTTTGTAAGAAATAATCAATTTAAATTTTTGAAATTAAGTTAACGATTGGGTCCTACATTTTTGTGTTAAAAAATGGTTTTGATTTAGCAAAAAACTTATCATTAAAATTTCCATTCTTTTTATCATTGTCATCTGTATGAGACAAATTACTATGCCCTCAGTTATTGAATGAAAAGTGTTGAACAAAACAATTCCTAAAAGTGACAACTCCTAAAAAGGACAACTCCTAAAAAAGACAACTCCTAAAAAAGACAACTCCTAAAAAAGACAACTCCTAAAAAAGACAACTCCTAAAAAAGACAACTCCTAAAAAAGACAACTCCTAAAAAAGACAACTCCTAAAAAAGACAACTCCTAAAAAAGACAACTCCTAAAAAAGACAACTCCTAACACCAAAATTCATACTGCTATTTGACTGATGGTTCCACAGTGGCAAAAAAACACAAACAAGTGTCAAACCAACATATACTGTGACAAAAGGGTCTAAATTGAGAATCTTACCAAAAAATGTGATAACGACTGCTGCTTCGTTACCCAACAAAATAACGAGCTGTACAGGAGCTTCCACAGACAGAAAGAGCTGCTTAAGAATAAGTACAAGAGATCTGCTCCTACTAACTATACTACTTGCTTGTAGGCAGTTGGAATGATCAAACAAGTTATGAACTTTGAGCTCATTTGGTATGCAGCTGTTACAGAAGCATTCTGCCATTTTTTACAAGCAATTATTTTTTCCAATTTTTATTATACCTCTGCGTCGTTGCTTTAGCTGTTCAAGTGGTAGCAGTTGATAATCAATTTTTTTGAACTCTTCATGATCTGGTTCAACAGCTTCTGATTCATCGACTTCATCCATTTCTTGTTCTCTCCACTTGAGTTGTTTTAAAGGTTTTTGATGTGGTCTTCTCATAAACTTTTGCCAAAGTTCAAAAACCATGTCAACACCATTGTCTTTTGCCTCCTTCAAGTATCGTTGCAGTGTCAATTTAAATTTTGCTATTTCTGCATAAAACTCATTGAGTGCAGTATTTCTCGTTGCATTGGCTGGTATTCCTGCAAAAAATGTGGCCAACCCATCCATTTTGCAGCGGGCTAGAACTGCCATGAGAACTCTGTAACAAATAAATAACAACTTTTGTAGCTTTATGTAAAATTACATCATTGAATCACCTGTATATTGCTAATCACCATTACTTAGCAACGCCTCTTATGTTATGTACACTTGAGATAACCAGCTGATTAAATCGGCCCCCACAGGGAGTGTTTGAAATGTTTAAACTCAATGTTTGTCACAAGCACAATATTTGCCAGCTCGTAGTTCTAATCAAGACATGACAGAGTATAATTGGTATTCAATAGTCACCATAACCACAACATAATAGTTCATTAATTTCCATTGTAAAACATTAATCACACATACATTCAATAGTTTATAGACTAAACTGAACACTTGTTTCCTCAGGCGCTATATTAGTAAGCAAGTGACAGAGAATAAACTATGTATACTAGCGGTACTACCTGCTGTATTCGTATATTGTTATGCGAGCCCACTAAATTCTGGCTCTATCCCCCCCCCCAACACACCCCTTTGCCAACCCTGCTTAAATTCTCACCCATTACCGTACTCTATCTCTTCTCTCTCTTCCACCACTGCCATGCTCTACCCTCTCCATCTCTCCCTTCATCTCCCTTTCTTCCCGCTCAATTCACTCAACTCACTGTCACACTGCATTCACTACTGAGACAACTAACTTGCAAAAGCCAATGTTATGAAAGAATGTGGCAACCTCTATGTTCTGGAACTAAGTAATGTTAGTCATATACTAACACAAAATTGTTTGATTGACACGCCAACCACTGTATATTAGCAAATGTAACTGTTTCTGATTCGTCCCCACCTACATTATTAAACCTTTGTTTAATAAAAAGTGGCATATTTAAACTCCTACCACACATTTAATTAATCCACTGAAATATTTTTACAGAAATTCTTGTTTCTCTCAGTTTAGCAATTTAGGCATCCATTCACCTCAAATGGCACGCAAATACATACATACTGACGCCAAGGAGAACACAGTCCAACGTTTTTCAAATTTATATCTATAGATAGATGCATCTGATTTTTTTTATAAAAAATGTGGTTAAATGTTGTTGTATGGTTTGTTTACGTTAAATCTTGAACAAATAATTTTTTGCAATTACCAGGCTCATAAGTTTTCCAGATGTTACAGTTGGAGGTTTTACTCTGGGACAACAGTATTTAGTTACGAAATTAATTTTTTGAAAAGTACAACTAAATCCTTTCAACTTTTGAAAAAAACAAAATAATAAAACTTACATACAGTTGCTTTAACTCAAAGCCAGAAAAAAATACTTGGAAATTGTGCCAAAAAACAACCTTATCGCAAGCCTAGCAAAAGAGAAAATTATTAGGTGTATTCGCGAGCTGGATTGATCTGTACAATAAATTTAATAATTAATATTTCCAGCAATTTATTTAATGCGAATGGATTGGCAGCAATATTTTTGATGGATCACAAAATACCATCCCCACGGGCAAAAATACGTTAATTTGTGAGGCATACTCGTAGGTCGCGAACACTACTGATCCATAATGTAAAAATTAATATACACCAACGTTTATTTCAAAACAGTTTATTCTCGGTATTATTTATTATTATTTATTAATAGCATAAATTTCATATGTTGCTTATTATTGTTAGTTACTATAAATTTCATGTACAATATTGATACATTGGAGAAAAATTGATCATAATAATAAAAAGCAGAGCCATTTTGTTAAAACAATAACGAAAAATGTTATTGTTATAGTTAATCAATCCTGAATTACCTCAAAATAAACGTCACCAAACGCACAAGTGTAAAGCTGTTTATTCTTTGACTCGCTACCACTATCTGCTACATACTAATGCATCATGCTGATAGTACCAGTAAGGAATCAACAACATGATAACCGTAGCTGATAAATTTTATACCCATGTGAAAATACCTATGCTCATTACACTGCATACTAAAATTTTATATCTTCACCATCTGATCCGGATCAAAGATTATTATTTCTTATTATTATATAATAATATGTAAACGCCTGGACCGAGGCATTCGTGGCCCACCGATATGAATCCAAAATATAAATAGTAGCGGATGTTCATTGATCCAGCTCGCAAATGCACCTATTGTGATACCAAAAATTAATAAGTATCCTTCAAGCGACTTAGACTGACCATAGTTCTTCCCCGGTAGTATTTAAAACTGAAAATAATATTTAAAAAAAAACATGGTATGAAAATCCATATTACTTTGTTACTGAAAGCTTTTCGGATTCAAGATTTTTGTGATCGTCAACAGAGAAAAATAAAAACTTCTTCAAATGAAAAGTAAATTTAATAACATAACAACTATGTTATTTATACATGCAGTCACCTTTTGCACTGAAATAGGAGTAAATTTACTTTCTGTACCATTCATACAAAAAAAGCTGCGAAGTATTTAGTATTCATAATCACCTATCAACAAGCTTAGCTTGAGCAAAATTACACCGGAACAATAAACAGTTGGTTTATGAAAATGGTTTTTGTATTAAAAAATGCAAAACATGTGCCTTCCACTTTTAGCAAAAATATCACACAAGAAATACGAGCCGAGTGAGAAAAGCACTTTGATATTAAACCAAACAACATTGTTTCTGAAAAGAAAATTAAATGATGTGAAAATTGCAAAAAATTGTGTCAACGTCAAATTCGAAATAAATACTTAGGTCAACGAGCTTGTTTGTCCATCAACTTGCATCCAAGTTGTTTCGATGTAGTGTGGTTGCTGACAAAAAAACTTACAGCCTAGTAAGTTTGTTTCATTTGACACAAAGGATAATTGTATAAGTAACCAATAATAGTCATTGATAATAATAAGTAATGGTTGAATACTAATAATCTGATAATGATTTGTTATGTAATTGACTCTAAAAAAATAAATACAAAGATTGTTGACATTGTAAAAAATTGAACGTGCGATATTTGTGTGTTTTATTATTGGTTTCATTGGAAATTCGATAAAGTTGGGTATCTCAATGCCTGAACAGCGGGAATGCAACAGCTGTTTTCTAAGTCGTTTAATCTCAAGTGCCACCAAATATGAAGGTGCACACAGGGTACAGCAGTAAATTCAAGGCCACAATGGTGTAGCACGACATAGCGAACTGTTCACTTCAAAGATAATCTGCATAGTAATGCAGCTTTAAAAAATACCCATCAGTTAATTTTTTTGTTATTTTTTAAAAAGTCATTCAAATTCATTCAATTGGATAATGACTCATTGTGTTCATATAGACTAGCAGTGAAGAAAACTTCATGGTCTCTAGTTTACAAAATAAAGCATTAAAGTTGCCCTTAATCATTTAAATCATAATATAACACCAAAAAAAATATTTTAATCAGAAATCTTTTTCTTATTTAAAATTGAGCAAAAATACAAGAAAGTGATTTAAGATTGATCTTTTTCGGGAAAGAAGAAAGATAGAGGTTGAAATATTTACATTTGAGTTTATTTGAGTTATCTGTACCAAACAGAATGTTTTTTTCACATGGCAATGACTTTCTGGAATTTTTTTGCTTTCCACAATAAAATAATGACGGTTTTTGGCAACACCGCATGCCAAACACAGCTGAAAACTTTTACCAATTATTTATGTGGCACTGCTTGCTTGACCATAGCTGCTTATCTACCATTTACTAACAACAATATCTCATTTGACTTGCCACAAATTCTATTTGAAATAGCAAAAACATTAAACAAAATTATAACTCTAGGATCAAATTATAATCAAAAAGAAAAATTTATGACTTGCTGGTTTCTTATTTTTAATTTAATTGGTGTTGAATTACGTTCTGGTTTGTTATTTATTTCATAGGCTTTGGCAAACTTATCTCAGCAAACACAGTCTGGTGACCTTCAGTTTAATGTCAGTTTAATAAACAAAAATCTAATAATAGTATATCAAATCATTTATTGCCAAATTTGCTATTTATGAGTTGTTATTGCATGGCCAAAATACAGCTCGATAAAAACTTTCTTGCAAAAATTGTTTGTAATTTTAGGCAAGTATCTATGGTTTCTAAACTCAAGTTCATTTGCCAAAATTATGGAAAAAAACAAATTCAATCAAAAGTAATGCATTAAGAATAAAGTCTGGATATGAAGTCGAATATCGGCGACTTATGTTCGCTGAATAAAATGTAATAAAAATATTCAGATCGGCAATAGATTTAATTAATTGATAACAATTTTTTTTGGAAGTCGAGGGTCAAAAAAATTTGCCCCACTAAACAAAAAAACAACACGAGCACTTATTTAAATAGTTTGTAGGTCACGAGTGAAAATAAAGACGAGATAAGTAATAATTGGGGAATCCTATTTGTTCATTTTCAAAGACCAATTTTTCTATTCTCAAAAATATTGTGGAATAAAAAACATCATGAAAAATTTAGTAAATAAAAAGGGCAATTTTGCAAACAATCCCGATTTTATTTTTTATTGATTAATTTTCAGACTGGGAGTTATCTCCTTTATAATTTGTTTGGTAATCTATAAGAATTCATTGAATAATGATGATGTTCTAAACTAATGCTTCATTCCATACACAATGTATTGAAATACGAACAGCTATTATTTTTTTGCATTTGTTCAACACATCACGAACACTCTTATTATTGTAAATGTGAATAATAATAAAATACATTGCTTTGATTTATGATCTATAGATAAAAAATTTATAGGGAAGTTCAGCCAAAATAAATGCTTGAAAAGTTCAATAATTAACTTTTTGCTTACTCTTAAAAAAAATTGTGCAAAGCTCATTTTAAACTGATTTCAATATTCTTTTCTTTCTGCTATTGCCGCATAATTTGGCCGCTGATCTCAAAACACATACTGATCTTTTGAGGAGAGTACTCACTTGAACTTCTATTCCATTTCCTTAAATTTTCTTGAGAGTGCAATGTTCATTGAAGCTGTTTGTCTACAAATAAAAAACTTAAGAGTGAACAAAAACGAATTAGCAAAAATAATTGAACTGCCTTCCATTGTAAGTAAACAACTTCTTGTACTATTCATTTTGGTTAGTCAACAAAAAGTTTAATCTGTTGACGGTTTGGACTTGATACGGAGCAAAGTTGAGAAAGTGTCAGACAAATAAGTATTATAGAAAAGCTTTATGGTATGATATCACTTGATAATCTGTCGGATTGCATGCAGCCACAACAGGATGTTTACTGGAAGCCAATACAAAAATTGCTTTTAGCTTTGAATGTCTATGTGTTTGGTTGCAGATAGTCTAAAACTATTTTTCAACTTTAGATGCATAATGTAAGATGAAAAACATGTTTTCAGATAACAATCACCAGTTTACACAAATATAAAACGAGATGCTTATCTTTCAAATTAAGTATAATATAAAACGAGCTTGATCAAGCATTCTGTATGCCAGTCCTTGTTGATAAGTCAAAAACAAATTCCTTTCACAAGATTGCTGGATTTTTTGTTGAGTGTGCTACAAGGATGTCAACTCTAAGTTCCTTCCCACAGAAAAGTTTTCCACCACGATAAACAAACGTGATATTGGGTCATGAATTATTTATCCAAGCTGAACTTTGACAATATCGTGTTTCTAAAGCAACAAAGGATGTGACTTGAGATCTCATCGCTATATACATATGGTAGGAAGTTTCTATCCTAGATGTTGCAACACATCTCAAGACCTTTGTAATGTATGAATGTTGTTGATGGCAAACGATTCCGGAGTTGAAGCTGACTGTATAATTTTGTGGAAAAGTTCAACGACATTGAATTCACGTCAGCATCTACTACATGACTTTGGTATGGCACAAAGTGTGACAAAATATGAAACCATTTGCAAGGCTTATTTTATTCATGCTTGTTTTGTTGAAAGTGCAGGTAAAATCTCTTAGTTCTTACAATAGAGTTCAGTTTTTATAACAAAGGGTTGGTTGTTATTAATTTTTTCGCGCTGTAATTGGAAAACGAACTTTGCTAAAACTAGGATTTTACTTTTCCCTGAAAGGTAAGGCAACTGATGAGCTGGTGTCAGGTACTGCCGTATTTGTTGCCTTGGTCTTACTATACAATAAAATATATCAACTTCAGTTTAAACTCTGTAGACGAAAAAGCCTATAGTTATTTCACAGTTTTCAGACTAGACGCACTGTCCAGCTCTGATTCTATTTACATCCCATCGCCAACCTGTCAATTTTTCAACCGGGAGTCTTAGCATAAAATGAAATCTGAAATCAACAGTGAAAAAAAACCTTTGTGAAAAAATAATTGAAAGAAAACAAGCTTTACCCATACATAAATAAGGAAGCTCGAAAAAAGAGACTATTCTCTCTTCTCGTTTCCCTATTTAAAACACTTTCTACCCACAGTCCCCTTTTAAAGTCCCACAGAGCCATATGCACGCGACAATATAGTGCATGTCAACCTGAAACCACAAACTTTCAATAATTCTGATGATTAAGGAGAATGTTTGGCATTAAACCCAAAATGGTACCAAACAGTGGAAATGTTAATAGGAGTCTTGGGTGCATTCGACCATCTAAAACCACATTATTGAGGCCAAAAAAAACATGGCGGAAATTGACATTTTGGGGTCAATGATAGAAGTGGCAAGTGAGGTAGATAGCATCGTTGAGGCATAGAATTGTCTCCACCTAGCCAACAATTTTAATGAGTCAACTTATTATCACTGTTTCTCCCTGCTTTAAGTTGTGACAATACATTATAGCGTATATGAAAAATATAACAAAGAATATCATCATAGTAATTAAATTCTGTTTGTAAAGAAACTAAAGTGGGCTCGCTTAAGCTATAAAGTTATCACAGACGTTGTTGGAAATAAAGATGTCTATGGTTTGAAGAATAAATAACTTCCATTAAATGACAGTCATCGATGAGCCCTCAACGACTGTTCAACAACTTTCCCTTTGCGTAGGGTATCCGAAAGCACCCTTAATTGTCCTCTGTGAATGCAATGAAAAAGACGATGATCACTTGAGCCAGATAAAAGCAGTAGAATTAACAGGTGCCCAGAGTACAAAAATACCATTTTCTTTGAGTTCAAGTAAAGTTATAAGTCATTATTTTCTTCATCAAGTCCAAACACAAGTCACCAACCACTTGAAAAGAAAACCGACAAGTCAAGTCAACAGTCAACTTGATTTAAGACAACTTAAATCACTAGTATCTGACTTGTTTTTAGTTTGAGTACAAATCATTCGACTGGACAAAACTTTCTTGGCTTAGCACTATCTTAACTGTGTGTCAGTAACTGCTGATAGGAGACTGTTAAACAGCTGAAAATCATGAACCTTCCCATGAGCCATGAATCAACACTAATGCAATTTGGTTAACTATGAGCAATAAACTGCTTTAGTTGCTCTCGCAAACACAAAGCGACAACTGTTGTTAGGTCGATAGGTCTATGGTAACTACTTCTGTGTTCACAAAATTGGCTGACTTGATAGTCGATAGGTAAACATGGGAGTTTGGGCAAACGCAAGACAACTCTGGAAGTTTTTCTCATGGTTCCGATAACACTTAGTTAAACCGATGCGCATTTTGCGCCCTTCAATGGCTGGAGGACCCATCTAATCTTGCATGTTATTCTAATCCATATGTAAACACAAAAAATGATGTGAAGCTTACTTGACTTCAAGTCAAATCTTTTATGTCGCAAGCCAATTCAAGTCAAATTCATTCTGGAAACAAGTCAACTCGCGAGCCAATTTTTTTTAGCAAAATCAGGACAAGTCAAACCATAAGTGACTCAGTGTAACTTATGAAGTTCTCTACCTGTGCCAACACATAATCGTTGCCCACATAGTCAGAAATGGAGACGAAAAAAACAATTAACCTATTCATATTCTGTGAAGTGAAAAGAAACTTAATTCTAAGCAGGTATGCGTAGGCAGAGTTTTCAACTTTGCTTCTATCACCTTTGATCTGCTTGATATGCATCTTAGAAATCTGATACATCATAACTGCTCACGAGAGATAACGCAAAATCTTTACAGGTAAACTTGAACCCTTTCACCAAGCGCCTCACTAGTGGTAAAGATCATAAATCTCTCAAAACAAAGACAACTCACAAAAGAATTATCTATTTAGCACTGTCAAAGTTCCAGATAAATTATTAACCACTCATGAAATCACATCTCGTGTTTTTTTTTTATCAGCAAATTTGATAGACAACAATTGAATGTGTAATCAGAATAACAATTGGCATGTGTGTGAAACCATTGGGTTTTAGGGAGGAAGAAGTGGTAATACATTTATAGATAAAATAATAGTTAACTGACTCATTCCAATAAATATTTTATGTTTATGCTCGTTGGGGATGATTAAGATGTCTGGAGTTCATCGACGATTTCAATGTAGAAAAATCCAATCACTTTATTCTTTGTGATCTCCTTTAGGATAAACTGGCGCTTTAACAATACGCAGTCAAGTAATGACCTATGTAACATTCTTTTGCAAATGAATAGAGTTGTTGATAAGCAATTCAAAAAGCTCCAAGTTCTATTGCGCTTTTTTATACATGGAGTTTTAGCTGGTTAGCAAATCATAAAGCTTTTTGTCATTATTTTTGCTTGTTGATTAATTACATATACTGTACATGTACATTGAAATAGCTAAGAGTTTGTTGCATCACACAATTTGGTCGATACTGAGACTGCCATACCAGCCTTGCAACATGTATAAAGTAATATTTCTGTTTTATACTAGAATTAGTTTCATGTTTTGCCCAAGATTTTTGTGTAATCAAACAAACATGAGCTTGTCAGCTCACCCTTTTTGGCAAGAAAATATATTTTTGACTGAAATAATCAACAGAACCACATAGTTAAGCGGCATTTCAATAAAAATTTGTTATTGACACAGTATGTATGTATGTATGTATGTATGTATGTATGTATGTATGTATGTATGTATGTATGTATGTATGTATGTATGTATGTATGTATGTATGTATGTATGTATGTATGTATGTATGTATGTATGTATGTATGTATGTATGTATGTATGTATGTATGTATGTATGTATGTATGTATGTATGTATGTATGTATGTATGTATGTATGTATGTATGTATGTATGTATGTATGTATGTATGTATGTATGTATGTATGTATGTATGTATGTATGTATGTATGTATGTATGTATGTATGTATGTATGTATGTATGTATGTATGTATGTATGTATGCATGCATGCATGCATGCATGCATGCATGCATGCATGCATGCATGCATGCATGTATGTAACATTTGGCTCTCAGGAAAAGATAAAATGTTGATAAGATAAGAGTGGGTCAGATAATAGGGTGGTTACACAATTAAATATGCAGCAGACACACAGACAGCAGACTACCAAATCTCTTGACAAAACATTAAATAAACACAAGAAATTTTAAATGGCCTTTCAGAGTTCATTGTTGCAAGATTTGTTAATCATAAAAGTTTTTCAAATTGACAAGTAGTACGTTTAATTTGGTATTTTAATTTGAAAGCTGATCAAAATCGTATCAATTACGTCTCACAGCTTAAATAAACATTGCTTGTTCGATTGTAAATAAAGGTGAACGCTGTGAACAATAATCTTAACTTGAGCATTACCTTTCCACAAAGTCATCAAAAAATAAATTCTCATGAAACACGATGGTGTGGCAATGATGGCGTGACACAGGCTTAGGTAAAAATAAGTGTTCCCATGACCAAGCAAATATGAGCCTAATATCACTCCTGACCATAGGGTATCAGCCTTTTTTTATTTAACAGTTTGTTTGCTTCTATGTATTTATCTATTGATTCAACTGTTGCTATGAAACGAGTGATTGTTTTAGATCGATAGCTAGTTACATACGTACACAGTGGGCACACTTGCTATAAGATCATGAATTTAGTTTTGATAGCAATTCTCTAATTCTTATTGCATCAGTAGACAAAATAACTTACCTGGCTGGATCAATGTGTGAATGTTGAAAATAAGGCTTCCGAAAAGCGCTGTCAAATACATATACGGTGCTGGAAGGTGAGATAAGACAAAGAACTGAGCTAACAAAAATCAAATACCCGAACAAAGACATATTTGCAAAAACACAAAAAAGTTTTGTCAGGATAAATGATTTTTGTTTGTTCTGCAGTTTTGGCTTACCTCACCTGTCTTAGTTGTGCTGTTTTGCGGTGTCATTTGATGTGACATAACTTTGGTGAAACTAGGCTGATTAACTGATATGCAAATCAATAACAGGAAAATGGATTTCCCTGGTTAGTCATGGAAATTTGATAACCTTCCACAGTATCATTTACACATACACAAAGAGCTTTGAGAGAGTATAATAAGTAGGTGGACATAAAGGCTTGAGCAAACATGGCGACATAAACACAGGCTAACAAACCTGTCAGCTAAATTTAAATAATTGCAGAATTTATTTTCATGCTAGGTTTGTACAGGCTCACTTGATTGAGTGTTTTGGCTTTCATACACACCATGTGCAGCATTTGTAACATCTATATTGCCATGAATTGTACTAATCAGATACTTAGTTTAGCTTGGTAGCAGGATACTGCTGGGAAATCTGACAAATCTGAATAATTGGCATTCAAACTTCAGTAGAAGCAAAGATTCCGGTGATGCAATACATGGCTCATCTATGCAATCAATCCCATTAAACACTCAACAAATATTGCATGATCAAGTACCTGTAGTCAGCAGTAACAGCTAATCTCTTTGTGAAACTTTGCTGCTCAAGTTTTGTAACCTAATCGTCAGATAAAACATGACAACTTGATTTTGTAATTTTAATGGTCAATGGAAGGAGTCTCGCACAACAGCTTCTTTGACTAGAAAAATTGTATTTCATTCAATAATACACCCAAAAACTACTAGAAGTACATGTGCTCAGACATTGGATTTGTCTTTTAGAAATGCTTTGAGATAAGGTTCTTGGGTATGTATCAAACTTAAATATATATACATGTATATAAATTATATATTGTTCATTTATTTTATTTTGGTACATAATTTAAATATACATATTTACATAAGAATATCAACAACATATCTTAAATTGAATATTTTAAACAAAACTAAAACAAGGATAAATGCACTAATTCTAAAAAATGCTGATAAGGAAATGTGGTCACCTGACACAAATATTTAACAAAACAACTAATTATGATGTAAAACCGTTGAGCTGTACGTCAAAGTAGACTGAGATGGCTCTCTCTAGATGAGGGAGGGATTGTTCAGCTTTGACAGCAGCAAGGTGTCATCATTTAAAAAACTAAAATTTATTCATTTTTCTAAAAAAGATATGTTGATACTAAAATTGTAAGAGCTATCCTGTTGCATAATATTTTTTGATCAAAAAAATTAAATATGTCAATGGCCGTCAAAATTCTTTGTATACTATGAAATAGACTGACTACAAGAACCTATCAGAAAAAACGCTTAGCTAGCAAAAGCGTTTTTGTTAACTTTATCAAGTCTATTGAAAAATGAAAATATTCACAAGCTGCATACAAACTTTATTGCAAAGAATATAACTACATTTAGTTATGACTTGCACCTGTCAGGTGCTTGAAGGCATAGGTTTTACAACACACAAGGGTCACATGATGGACGATAGTATTCCAGCAACACCTGTGAATATTAAAATATAATACATTGAATGCATGCCATTTTCATTGTGGCTATATACTTCAACACATTTTGTTAGATGTAAACATGCAAGACACAAATGCATGAAAGGAAACTTGTCGTATTTTGAGATTGTGCTGTCTGAAGGGAACATTAACTTGATAAATTTCTCACTACTGCGCAAGCCAAGCGTGTACAAAAGTGATGTATTGAAAGAAGCTTTGTTAATCTGTTCAGGTATTACATATGATGTTTTTGATATTTGCTTGGTGTAACCTGCTCTGCTACTGCTGCTTTTGGCGTCAGGCACTGTTGTCTACCCAGTCAATTGCTGCTCCAGATATAGCAGGATTTACACTACCGATAAACCTTGTGCAAAAATCTATTTAATTTCTCTATACCTGCGTGTGCTGCATTTTTGTTATCATTAGCAAACAATGGCTAATGATAACATAATGTGGAAACCTGCTTGTTTTATCAATTTCATGATTGTAATGATAACCTTTTTTGTCTACATTGACTGCATAGAGCATTGTATACTAGCCACTCATTGTAATCAGCACAAAAACAGAGTGATTAATTTGTTAGATGCTGGATAATGGGTAACCAAAGTATTGTGTACTGTAAAAAAATGATCATTTTCATTTCTAATATCATTTTTAGCAAAAGGCTATTTGGATTAGCTATTACTACCCAGGATCTAACAAAAGAATCATTCATCTATTGTGCTGAGCACCATCAATAGCTGATATACATTGCTTGTAGGTAATCAATGTAGTTTACATACCATTATGATCATCGAATTGATCAAACAAATGGATTTTCACAACACAATTCCATTAGCCATTGTTCTAGAATTACACTGAAAACGAGGCTCATGTACTATGTAAATAACGCGTTAAACAGACTTCTGCATAAGGCTTACTCTAGATGAACCATATCTAATTGTAAACTCGCTATGCATTTCCAGCAAGTTTCAAAATCACCAAGTAAACGCTTCAAAAAATGTGTTAATCTTAACTTTTTTATAAAAAAAAATTCATTACGTAGTAAAGTTTGTATAATGAAAATAAATATTTACATCGTTTACATTCACATGCTCATGCTAAAAATACACAATGCAAAACTTCTTTATTTTATGTCTTCTGCAAATACAGTATGTACCAGTAACATTTATTTCAATCATGTTGTAACAAACATTTAGTACAGAGCTGTTCAAAACATATATTCACAATATAGAAAAGTATACAACTTGCAATACATAATTTCAAAGATGCACTTGCAGCTTCTCCAATTTCCACCAGAAAGATTCACTAGCTTGCTTGAAATTGATTCTTCCGATGTTGATGAGCATTCCTTTTTGTGCGGCAGACTTCGTCAGCTGTGCCATGATAAATGATAAAACAGAGAACTTCCGGAGTATAAATCAATTCACTAGAGAGCCTCTTAGGCTCATAAGCTGCTGAATAATAAAATTTTCCCGTGGCATCACTGTTTTATCTAGTGTCACCTTCAATACCGCTGAAAAAGTGATAAAGTAGGTCGGTGTGATTGACGTCAATGTAATTGGGTGGTATTAATAACCAATCGTAATCGTATGCTTCAGATCTTATTACGCCCTCGAAATGCGTGAGTGGAATTTGCGTTGGGAAATGTAATTCCCAACTAGTCATGGAAAAGTTTTGAGTGTTGGCAATTAGCAACTCACGCCATATTAGATTCTTTCATTTAAAATAATATGTGTTGGGAATCGTTTTAGATCCAATCACTAAAGCCTGCTATTGGCATTTCGTGCATTTAGGTCAATGTTCTTATTATAGCACTTATTCCTTTGAAGTGTTAGGTTCAATAAACAGAATTTTTATAATGCGTGATTCGAGGAAAGTATGTGTAAGATCTTTTTATAACAAATTGGCAATTGCATAACGTTGTTGCGCAATATAATCACACTTTATGACCCTGTTATTGATTTTAGCCTTAAAACTACTTTAGGCTTTGGCTTGCTGTGGGGGACAATCAAACATTAAATAAACTTTTTTCTCGCTAGTGCCAAAGAGCTACCAAAAACAGTAGTGCTCACACGAATCTTTTAGCAGCCTTTCAGTTTCTCAGCCCAGTAGGAAACTTTTTGGTAATCCGGCACACATACTTCACAAAATACGTTGGAGATAAGAGATTTATCAGCCTATACAATTACAATCCAAACAAAAAGAAAAATAAGCCAGACTATTCTTGTGTAGCGGTGCTCCGACAGGCAACTGGTATAATAACTAGCCAGTTCAAACTAGTGAAGTCCAAATCTGATGTGAATAAATAAAAAAGGCATCTCATTACTTATCCATGCACTGATGTGCCAATTTGCATCTGCCAAACTCAATTTTTTTAATTTCCTGTACTGTTTGTTAGAACTGTTAATACTAACCCTAGTTACTACCTAGCGAAACCGGCGCCAAAAGAACGAGCTTGACAGCGATTAACAATTGTTATACTCTAGCAGAATTCGGAGAAGACAACTCCCCAATTTTAAATATTTACACCACCGAAGTTGACTGATAGTGGCATTTTATTATGCATAGATTGATTTTTATTGAAGTACATCAGGGGAATTTGAGGAAGAGGTGTCAAAAGAATTTGTAGTATGTCTTAGGGTACTGGTGGAGCAGGAGGAAGAGGTGGATACAGCAAGGGGTAGGGAGTTATTATTATGTCAGGGTTCCCTATGTTTTAGGCTGTAATCTGGTTGACGAGAGATTGAGGTAAAAAAATGTTGGGGGTCAATAATAACCAGAGACATAGAATATGAAATAATGAGAGAAGTGTACATTGTCGGTAATGGAGCAACTCCTAAACTATCTGTGGCATGAGGGAACAACTCTCATTCATATAGCTTTTAAGTACACATGGGCTGTCAGGAGCGACTATGTGAAAGTGTTTAGTTGAATCACAACCAGGCCAAATCAGATCAATTCGCTAGAAAAAATCCAAAATAAAATCAAACAGCTGAGGCAGATTTAAGAGAAAATCCAACCCTGTCATTCCATAACAAAGGTCAAATCCAAAGTTACGCAGCCAGCGTCATTTTTAACAACCTCCATTAATTGTTACAATCATACAACAGCAGGTTGAGTGAGATGCCAGCTGATAATTATTGTTTACAGCGGGAAGATATGCTAGCAGCTTGGAAGTTAGTAGTTTTCCAAAAAATTGTTTTTTATATAATACCACTAGCAGTATTGTCTGTCATATTCAAATATCACCAGGCTAGCCAACTCTATTCTCGTCCTGCTCTCCCCCACCCTGCCCTCTGCTCTGCTTCTCTACCTCACCCTGTACTTCCACTTTCTCGCCCTACCTTATCCACGTCTAATTGTCACGCTCTACCTTATCCACGTCTACTTGCCACGCTCTACCTTCTCCATGTCTACTTGCCACGCTCTACCAGCTCAATTTGAAATGTGACCCAGATGTGCTCAGCTAACATACTTGCAAAAACAATAATGCAATCTATGCTACCGGGAGGAAGTAATGTAACTCATAAACCAACCTAGGAATAGCTTGATCAACACTCCAATCACTGCACAACTACGTGTGAACAAAACTGAATTGCTTGTGAGTTGTCTCCACCTAAATTATTGAAAATATCATACAAGTATCTAAAGCTTGAGAAGTAATGGCAAACTTAAACCCCACCAAACATCAACTTACTACATTCAGATGTTTTTTTACAGCCATTTTTGTTTCTCTCACGGCAATATTTTAAGCAAATCTGAGACTTGAATTATTAAACTGTTATGGTCTTCACCTACATTATTGTGAGCGAAAAGATTTTAAATCTGCAAAAATTTCCAGCTAGAAAACAAATGGCACATTTAAACAGCTGTCATACATCAACTTAGGCCAATAGAGTATTTGTAGAGCAGTTTTAATTTCTCTCAGTGTGGCAGTTTTGGCGCCTAGTTTAATGGAATCAAACACAAACAAATACATAAACATACAGATAGACATTTGAGGCGCTTAGATACATAGAAGACTGAGCTTCCTGTACAACAATAGTACTATATACAAGTCACTGAACACAGTGAAAGTATACATTGCTGCAGCATAATTCACTTGATCTGGTAGATATATCGGCAAACATAGCAATGCATGGTACTGCGCATGCTTATTTTGTGGTCTCTGGTGATTATCAACATTCGTTCAAAAATTTTAAACCAAGTTTTACTGCAAAGTTCATCCTCTTAACGCAACAATTTATTCCAAAATGAAATCATAGATATTCCCACAAACATTGTTACAAATTGTGCCTATTGTGCCTATCAACTTTTGAGAACATCATAAAAAAAATTTCAACGAATGGTGGCTCATATGAAACAATATGGATTTCAGCTCCAGTCCAGGTATGTATTCTTATATGAAAATATGCTTGAAAAAATTGACTACTTTTTGATCATTACACATAAACTACGTGTCCATATGGCAATCGCTTAGCAATTAGCTTAGCGATTGAGGGAGTTTGCAGCTTCTGTTTTCAGAGAAACCGCTAACTAATAATTAGCATTTTATTTGAGGTTATTGCCAGGTTTTGATCCACATTAAAAAGCCAATAGTCAATTTCTTGATCAAACAATTACAGTGCACAAATGTCATATCGCCATTTCCAATAACATCATGTAAGCTGCATCGCCCCGATCTATCAGTGATCGTATAAGAAGTTGCAGGCTATACTTTGTAACAACGAGTTTTACCGGAATCACTAAAGAAAAGATAGTGGTAAGAAGTTAAGCAATTTGGAGAAGTATTCCCTCTATCAATGTATGTACGCGAGGTATTAGGTTGGTATGAGTTATAATTGTCCGACATGGCAACTGGTTAGTGTGTATGCAAAAAAGTTTGTTTATCATCGTTAAAACAAATATTCAAGGGTACAAAAACCGTGGCAAGCTGTTTGAGTATCTTCAATGAAAGTAATTGTAAGCAATTCCATGATATAGGTTTTGGAAAGTCCACATAAGCTGACGGAAGAAGACAACTTCAAGTTTGGCTTGAAACGAATATTTAGCTTATTGCATAATGTTACGATATATTTGCACGCAATTTGTGCCGGAAACAGCAAAAATTGCGTGCAAATATATCACAACCGTATGCAATAAGTCAAATATTCATTTCAAGTCAAACTTGAAGTTGTCTTCTTCCGTCAGCTTATGTGGACTTTCCAAAACCTATATCATGGAATTCCTTACAATTACTTTCATTGAAGATACTCAAACCTCTTGCCACGGTTTTTGTACCCTTGAATCTGGGCCAATTGCTTTACAAATGAGTGCTCTGTTACTGAGCCGCACTGGCAATAAGCTTACAATAGAGTGTGTTAGTTAAGAAACGCCCAAGTTGAGGGTATTGATTGTTACCAAATAAGAATACGCTAGCTGAGAAGCAGGAGTAAAAAAAGCTATTAATAAACTAAATATTATTTATTGCAGTTTGACAATTCTTAAATATTTAAGAATAAAAACATGGCTGAGGGCACTGAATGGAATGAGTTATCAAAGTTTTAACAAAAAATTATTATCTGCATTGATCCAATATGACAAAAAGGAATGTGAAACCCAAGTTCAATGGCCCTAATCAGATTACTAACCAGCTACTAAACAAACAGCAAATTGATATTAAAACTTTCAAGTGGCCTGAACTGTGAATGGTTTGCCGGTACCATATCAAAATAAATGGTGAGAGAAATCAACCTGTAAATGTCAGTTTAATAAACCACACAATTCTGAGACAATGAAAATTATATAGAAAAGGGGCTGCGGTTTCCATTTTTCTTTGCACCAAGATGGCTACTTGTTATATACTCGCCAATGATATCATATTGAAAGTCGTTACTCCGTGTTTTAAAGAACTTTGGGTCAGATTTAGGAAAGTGAAATTCCCCACTAGTCATGCAGCCACCATCCACTATTCGAAGGCTTTGTGTTTGGTCAGTGAAGTGGAACGTACGTAAGTAAGGCCATCAACGATGTGACCAGTAGCATTGCATCAGTCAGCTGTTGGCGAGAGCAGAGGTTGAGTGAGGTAGGTGACCGACTTTATGATAATGTACAGTACAAGTGAGTGCATTATGCTCAGTTTTATTTAGTTATTATAGTAGTAGTACATTCGTTCACATCAAAACACTTGAACCTTGATGAAATTACTGCACTCTTTTAAATATTCTCCCCCCACGCACATTGAGAAACTTGTATAAAAGAACTTAAACAAATACCATCAGCTTTGTCATTTTAATGTTGAAACTTGGCTCAATAACTATCAACTATTATCTAATGCATTTTGTTTTCTCAAGGAAATTTCAGTTGCTTTCAACTAATTTAATACTGCTACAAACCTTTTAATTTTTTTCTCTGTATCATAAATCCTACGATTAACTTAAACTTATAATAAATAGGTTTAACTTGAATGAAAAAAAGAGCTTAATTATTCTGAAGAAACAGCAGATCAATTTCTCATTTAATTGGCGAAGACCTGGTCCATTGAAAAGAAATAACATGTCATCGCCGGCTTGTTAGGAACCAGGAGTCAAAGAGACATCAGCTATGGCGACAATTCCCTCAAAAGAGATCTACTCAAGAGCTGGTATTTCAGGCTACTTCTTTTCTAATAATCCTATTGAGTGTATATTCTATGCAGTTTGCTGTGTAGTGTATAGGGAATTTGGAATGAATGTAAACAGGAATGAACGTCGACAGTAATGAATGCAAACATAGCTGGAATGAATGTGGACACTTCCTGGAATGAACGTCGAAAGACCTGTAATGAATGTCAACTATGCTAGATAAAAAATAAATTTGACATTCATTCTCGGAATTGTCAAGTTATATAGCTTAATTAAGATGGCAAAATATTGATTAGCGTTTTAACTTTCGTTTCAGAAATAAAAACTTTTATCATTTTTGTCATAGTAGGCAAATCTTGGAGCGGAAATCTAAATGACATTTTATATATTGCCAGTGAGAGGATGGGAGGTGTACTAGGGGAGTGACAGGATTTGAAAAAATTTCTTCTTTATAGTATAATCGACATTCGTTCCAGGTATTTTGGCGCTTACTCCAGGTTGTGTCTACGTTCATTCCAGCTGTGTCTACACTTATTTCCGTTGATGTTCATGTATTTCTACTTTCATTCCAATCCCTACATATAGATCTATATCAAATTATTTGATAGTAATCATGTACCACCTCACTGCTTGGTTACCTGAGCACATCGAAAACACCTATTGTCTTTAAACAAAAACATAAGCGAGAGGTTTTTTAAAAACTACCATGTTTCGTAAGTATGTACATTATACCGAATGGCTGAACACCCCCCCCCCCCCCCAAACAGATTGAACCGTGAAAATTTTTTTCTTGGGGATATAAGTTTATGCTTTTATTTTTTGTGGAGTTAATTTTACGGACCAACAGAATGCACAAACAAATCATATATTGTAAATAATAAGTAGTCATCATAATGTCCAAAACACCAAATTATTTGTACCTAAATATTGTTTTAACAGTTGTTACAACTCTCAACCACTATTATAGTGTTTCTTTTTTTATCTTATACTACAATGAAAAATGTGTTTAACAAAAATAATATTGTTATTATTATTAGGCAAAGATGATGGTAATAGTATTATTGTTCAATATGATTGTTACTGATGATAAGTATAATTAAATTTATCATAATAAGAGAAAAATAATCAGTGTTTTTAAAAAAACAATTTCTAACAGCAAGTGATAATTAAAATTGAAAGTTATTTGTTACTTTATTATTTTTCACCATTAAAATATTAATAAATATGAAGAATAGTATAATAATCAAAATAAGAAACATCATTATTATCATAATCTCATTATGACGATGATTATTATTGTTATTTTTTTCGGTCGTTTGGCGTGTTCGGCGTGTTCGGCCGTTTGAAGGATTGTACATACCTACCATGTTTTAAAAACTGGCATCCATTTGTGAAAATAACATTTATTGGGTATATTTTGTCTTTGTTTAGCTACAAAACATTGTACTTGCTCACTGACATAGTCTCAAGGTAAATCAGTAAATAAGTGCAACAAGTTTGCGGCAGGGCATAGCAGAGAAATGACTGGTTTGCTTCTTTGTGAAATGTGCGCCCCAGTTCAATTTTTATTCTTACGGTGGGTGGGGGACGGCTTGAGGTATACCCTCAGGCATCATATACTCTGTTGAAGTAAGCCTTTACTAGGTGCAGCGTTGCTGGGCTCTAAACCTCAAAAAACTCTTTTTCTGTTTATTTTTATCTCGATCATTTTTTGTTGTAATGATTAAATGCTAACAAACATTTTATTAATGCTGCTCAATAGTTGTTGTGCCTTGAGCTAAACAGTTTCGGCTCCATTTATATTCCATCTTGTTTAGACTGGATATTCCATCCACTTCGATATGGAGTATCCAGTGCCACACCGTCTGTCCCAACAGAGATCATGTGCTACCTAGTGCCTCGCTGCTTGAATGACCAGGATCCTTTGTTGTTGACTGCTTTACTCAAAATACTAGGTAACTTGATCAAAACTATGTCATTTATAAGTCATGTAGAAGAAAAATTATTTTCTCCTGCTTGCGAAAGAAGCTTCCCTCATTTGACATGAGTTTCAACAAACTGTTGCATATAATTTTAAGCCAAACTTCATCTGACATTTTTATAGCTGAGATGAGCCCGGAAAATCTTCTTGTGACCGTTCTTTGTAAACTCTCGCTAGGTAAAAGAGAGTCCGTGATGAAATATGAGAAATTTAGAAGAAGAACCTTTCTTGCAAATTGGCCTTATGGTGGTAACGTGTCTGGTGTGAAGATGGCACAAGCTGGATTGTATTGCGTTGGTTAGTAAATGGCACATTAATTAAAGATCATTAAAACGTTAAATGCATCAGAGAATTGACTGTATGATGCCTTCAAAAGTTAAAGTCAATCAGTTAAGGTTGTACCTGCAAATTGTGGATCACAGAATGACAGAACAAGGTCGTAAAATATGAAACAGCCTGAAGTTTTGGATAAACCACATTTGCCAAGGACTCTCTAAAAGAGACATAGTTTCGGAGCAAAGCTGTTCTTTCACTGAGCGTTTCAAAATAAAAATCACAATAGCTGCAATAAAACTAAGAAATTTTTATGAGCGCAAGAGTTCTATGGCACATATACATCTATGAGAGACAGCATCAGAAAGATTAAATTGTATTACGTACATTAGTTATACTTTATAGAAGAAATGGCTATACATTTGCAGGATCATTGTAGGATCTGTTTGCGGTAAAAGTTTTCTATAAACATATTGATTATTACCAATTAGCGCAATAATGTTTGTCTCAGTAACACAGCGTGTAATATTTGGTGGTTAAAAATTGTGGGTCTTACAAAGTTGTTACATTTGCTTAATAATAAAAGCTAATCTCCTATTACTTTAACTTTTCATTGTTTAACTGATGTTAACTTTAATAATATGTAAATATTTTTTAATTATTTAGGTTTTCATAGTTAATGTAATTGCTTGGACCGGCCTCTAGGAAATGTTATAAACAGAAAAACAACTGCTGATTCAATTTATTTAATGCATATTAAGCTTTTGAGTGAAAAAAACCAGAAATTATCAATCTTTGGGTAATTCTGCATTTTAATAACTTTCTGTGGCTCATTTGCTTCTGCAGTTCTCCAATTTGCATATGTCTTATGATTGCTGATATGTGAGCTAGTTTGGTTACATTCAGCGTATCCTAAAAAGTTTAATTGTTTTTCCTGTTGAACCAAAAGGGCTCTGGTGAAGATACTTTCTCTATGAATTTATAAAATATTGGTTTAGATAATGGTGACCGAGTTCAGTGTGCGTTCTGTCGAGGAAGTCTCCACAAGTGGAAGCAAGAAGATAATCCGTTGCTAGAACATGCCAAACTGTTTTCTTTCTGCCGGTTTGTCAAAGGCCTCGAGTGTGGAAATAAGGAGTACAATAATGATGAGCTTACTGCCGAGGAGTCGGAACACATCACCTTGTTGACCATGCCAGGTAAGATTGTGCTGTCACACCTTTAGATCTGGTCATGTGGCTTAAATCTGCAGCAACTTTGTACTTATTATTTATGGATATTGAACTACTATCGGCAGTAGAGATGTCACAGAACAGAGATGGAAATGCCTCAACCGATAGAGGTGCATTTGGTATATCCACCAACAACGCTGCTGATATCAAGTTTGCTCCCTATGAGGCCAGAAAGAACACTTATGGTAGATGGCCTGCTACAAATGTCTTGCGCCCTGAACCACTTTGTGAAGCAGGTATATGTAAGATAATTTGCTTTAGTTAGTCATATTGGTGTTAGTAGTCGCCGCAACAGCAGCGACAGCAGCAACAGCAGCGACAGCAGCAGTAACATTAGCATCAGGAGCAGAAGTGGTTCAGGAGCCGTTATAGATGTTGTTTCTCCTACAGCTACATTAATGATGTACAAACAGATGAAAAAGTTTTGCAATATTGCGAGTAAGTTATGTTTTTTATTATCTGTAGGTTTGCTTGCTTATAATACCGTATAAGATTACTAACTGCATTGCGACCAACATCAACTGAAACAAAACCAATATCATATATTATTTGCAAACCAATTCACATGTTATTGAGAACGCACCGCGACAAACTTTTCAGTTTTCCAATATAAAAAAACAATACCAAACTAAGTCGTACAATGTTTAACAACTAATTAGGTAAGAATAGATTTTCCCAAATACTCACAGGCAATACAATCACATCACTAGCTTCCTTCCGTTCAGTAGGTTTTAATTATCACTTAGCCGGCAGCTGCAATAAATATTGCATCATTGTATGCTGCCTTGGAGGTTTGAGTTGTCAGCAGCCAGCAATAAACATCGCATCAATTATAATCGACTACCAATGACTCATTCTGATTTCAAAGTCCCAATTAACTACTTAAACCAACAGTAAAGGAAACAAGGGTGCTTGCTGAAACTGCTGCTAATATGAATGGAATAGTCAAGCACCGATGCAGCAAATTCCTCTGTTTTTGATGATGCTTTATAATGGTCGACTTTTACACTTTTGTTTTATACCCTTTGATAACATATTTAATTTAATTATATACACAGCATGTTCTATCATTATCAAAAGTCTCCCAAGTAAAAGTTCAAGCTTTCAGGTAACCAAGCAACGAGATGGTACATGGTTTGATTACTTTCACCTAAATTGGTATAAGTGCCAATGCTACACTGTGAACTGCATAGAATATACGCTCCACATGGGTATTAGGAAAGTAGTAATTTCGAGCAAATCGATTACTTACTATTTGAATCTACAGTCGATCTGATTATTTTATCGCAATGAATTAGACGAACATAGCTAGCGAATGCTTTTACCGTAGATATGCATGCTGACATGGTTGGTTGAGTGGACATATAATATGTTCACTTAAACATTTAAGTTAACAGCAATTGTAACATCACCTGTTTAAAAGCAGCATCCAACTTTTTTTTTTAGAAATTGGTTCATTTTCATCAATCCTTACTTAACCTTTTGCTACCTACGATTCAACTTTTATGCTTAGCTAGCTGATGGTTATAGAAGATGAGCAGCGGTTTCCTACTTCTCATATCATTACTAGGCTAATAGCTAACCGTGGCAATATGTATTGTAGCTGATAGTTACACAACATGTATTGTTTCTAGGTTTTTACTACACGGGAGTCGATGACCAAGTGAGATGCTTTTTCTGCTCCGGAGGTATCCGAGAGTGGAGTTCTCAAGATGATCCTTGGGAGGAGCATGCCAGGTATAGCGAATCCATTTTAACCATTTATTTTAGTTATCAACCAGTGTTTCTATGCAGTAATCAATTCAGCAAAACCGAATGTGTGTGTGCTTGTATAAGTTTAGAACAAAACTGTTTTTTGTATAGAAAGATAATGGTTGGAAAATGTAAAATGATTATAATAATTTTTTAAAGTTTGTTATTGTCTAGTAGATATACTGATACAAACAACCAAGTTATTAGACATCAGCTTTTCACAATCAGTTGGATAAAGTTATTCGAATCTTTTGCCAAGAAAACTAAAAAGCTTACCAATAGATTGGACAGTTGCCAAATGTTGCAATTATTATCATATTATGATAAGAATAAGTAATTATATTTATATATAACTTAATGCAAAAGCTCTCGATTTTTTCAAACTATCCATTTTGGTTTTGTCCATTAGATGATGGACACATGAATTTCTGCTTTATTTAACATATTTTAGCTCTCTAGTTACTTCAGCTGGTGATAAAGTTTTATGTGAGATCACTGAATATTCGTCACCAGATGGCAATATTGCTGAAGTGGAAGCAACTTAAATTGCTAAACTTGATATTTCACATAAATACGAAAGGCAAATAAAATTATGTACATGAATGCCTCAGAAATCAATCAGAAAACTATTCTCTTCTATAACAACTTGTTGAGTGGCTATGCTTGTTTCTGTGGCCTGTAGGTGGTTCCCTGATTGCACATTCTTGATACAACAGAAAGGAGAAAGCTATGTTAATGAAGTCTATGAAAGAACTCCTGCTGATAAAAAGGTGAGAGATAGTAAAATAATAAGTAGGTGTTAAGCAAGAATCTAAAATGTGGGAGATGAAAAGTTGTTGAAGATACCGTAATCTCCCGCAGATATGTTCAGCAAACAGTGTTATGGCATGACTAGAGAGCAACATAGCCAACATAGTACAGTTGTTTAAAAGTTGAAAGCCGAGAACACAAAATAATTTAAAACACGCTACATTACTTAAAAGGGACAAAAATGATGCAAAATACATGTAGGAAGGTTTTTCAGCCAAAAACTCTGATCTTGAATGTAAGAAATGGGCTGTTTAGTCTTTTCAGTGCGCCTTGTACACAACCCTAATCCGCTTGCCACATAGCCTGACTTGCGTACCTGTAGTCAGAACCTGACTATGAATAGCATGCCACTTGAGCGTGACTGGCAGCTGAAAAGACAGGCGTAGTGTTTTATCGAGCGAATAAGAACAGTATTATTTCCATTTAGCTTCCATTCTCTGATTATTCTTAAAATATTTATTTTTGCAAAAAAGGTTGTTATTAATTATTAAATTTATTGTACCGATCGATCCAGGTCACGAATATACCTATTAATTACTAAATTTATTATTATTGCTCAAGTAACTGATTTCTCTTCTTGAATTTATGATTTATTATCATTTATAACTGTTATGCTTTTGAGTTATTCATTTATAAAAAAGATTTTTGTCACATACAATAATTGTTTTAATTATTTATCCGCGGTAATTTTAGAAAAACGTCTACAATCATCTAGTTAATCTAAAATATACTATTATATAACTATCAAGATAATCTCGACCTAGGCACTTTTTGTCACACGAAATCGCTGTGCAATAACAGGCGAAAAATCGATCTTGTTGGTTTTTACTTCACCCCGCACTGTATGTATCACCTTGTGCGACGGATACCAATGATATTCTGGATCGTGTGGCAGGCCCATGAGGGGTTGACCTCACAAACTAAAAACTTGTATGAGTAACACCTTATACACATACTTGCCATTAAACAGGCCTCTCTAAAAATGCTAAGGGTGATCTTTTACGAGAATGACCATATATATATGACATTGAGGGTGCAAATAGACTGAGGACCATTTCATTTTACCCACAATTTCCAGTCAGGTAAAACATGTAATGAAAAACCAATTGATATAGCTTGCTCAGCAATAACCCTCGTAAGAATCGAACCGCAGACTTCGGTTTGAAGCGCAAACTCTTCATTCAAACGTTAGACCGCTAGTGTTATCCTGTAATGGATGATACCAAGCGGTATATAGTATTTTATAAAGACTAGCTTGCACTTGTCTGAACAATATAGTTGTTTGTTTGCATCCGCTGTTATCAATCTTTAGAAATTGTCTTCTTTTTTAAAAGGGAACACAACTCCAACGAATTTACTGGTATTCGAATAGCCGGGGCGGCTCTCAAGAGGCGGAATTTATGATGGTGGGCGGGGTTTGGGGGGGGGGGGGGGGGGAGAGTGAAAGAGAGCCCCCTCCCCCCTCATAGAGAGCCACCCTGGCTAGTATTCGCATTTCACAGAGTTTATTATCCTTCGCCATTTGTTTTTCGATGTTTTCATTTTGTAAACTTGCAGTGTGTACGAAAGGCATTGCTTCAAAAGAAAGCTGAAAGTGAGCAGCCACAGAAAGTCTCGAACCATCAAGGTATGTTTGAAGGTGGTAAACACCTTCTGCTCGTGATTGATAACTCTATCGATGGCTTTGTGTAACTCTATGTTTTATTTCCAGCAATGTATGACCTTTGTGTCAAGCTAAACCACCAAAAGCATGTTGTTGATATGGCCATCAACAGAAATGGTAAACCATTTGATAGTGCCAAAGACCTGATAGAGGCTGTTTACCAAATAGAGGAAGAGGAAGGCGGGGACTTAAACATCATGAAGGTGTGTGATTGGTTACCAAAGCAGCTAAATACATTTGATTGGCCAGTTCATTGATTGGTGACGTGTGATGGTCACAGCATTGGTAGGATAAAAATGATCGAGCAAAAACCGATGAAATTAAATGATCAAGTTTTGATTTGGCTAATTCACCTCATGAATAATATGATTGGTTAACTTTCTTAAAGAATGGCTTTGGTCATTTCTATATTTATCTGATATGTCATTGATATGTCCTTATGAAGTGCTTCAAATACCAACTTCGTCAAAACTCAATTGATTTTTATATTTTCTTAACACAATTAATAATAAGCATGTGATGAGTGTTGTCTCCCCTTCGAAATATTCTGGGAAAAAATTTGACGTACGCAAGTGTTTTAGCTATCACTAAACTTTTGTTTCTACTACTACTAACCACATGTGCCGCTATTACTACTTACTAGTTATAACAATCCCTAGGCATGGATGAAATATACCAGGATTGCCAGAAACCCGAACGGGGTGTAGCCAATTTTGGTCAACGGGAAGTCATCCATGGCGCCCATATTGAATTGGTTGTTCGGAGAGGAAACATTAACTACTATAGCAGCTCGCAAAATAGTCGTAACTGTTTCTATTAAAGCAATGTTCTGATTTCTGCCACACGACAAGAGTTTTTTAGCTTTGGAGCGGAAGCTGCGTAAAATCAATAAATTTCGAAACGGCATACCAAAGATTACATATCTGTTATCGTTGGCATATTCAATTTTGTTCTCGGAACGGATATGGTATTGTAAGTAACAATACTTGAATCGTCAAAGCTAATGAAGTATGCATACGGCGTGAAATCAGCGTGTAAAAATTAATAAGAAAACGACATTGATTACAAGATCCAAGTGGTCTTGAAAATTTCGGAGCAGTATGGCGGTTCCCACAAACGGCTACATTTGGCTCGTCACAAAAGTTCTATTACGCAGCCGCAGCTGGAAATCCTGGTATGTTTCATCCATGTCCCTAGGTCACTGGTACTGTTCTTTGCTATGCTTCAGTGATTTCGTTATCCAAAATTGTCAAACAAAAGTTGAGCGTTCGCTAAAACACTTGCGTATGTATGTCATAGGTTTTCCCAGAATATTTTGAAGATGTTGAAATGGGGAGACAACATTCATAACATGCGTATTATTAATTGTGTTAAGAAAATATAGAAATCAATTGAACTTTGACGAAGTTGGTATTTTAAGCCCTTCGTAAGGACATATCAGATAAATATAGAAATGACCGGAGCCATTCTTTAATTGTGTGATTGGCTTACGCAGGACGGAGTTCCTACAACAAGTATGGTACCAAGTTTCACTTTCATGTCTGCAGAGAACCAACCAATCACAGAGCAGCAGAGTTCAGCTATGGCAGTTGAGTGTGAGTTGCATTATTTTGTTGTTTTCGTTTTATAGGATTTATCTCACATCGCTCATGTATTGAACATCTGCTTTATCAAAAAGTCAGCAAAATATATTTTGTCAAAATAAAGACGCCTTTCAAATTCAAAATTGTATGTTTAATTTTCAAATGATTTTAAAAATTCTTATCTATCTATCATTTTGTGTCCAAACTGCGATAAACAAAAACTGTGTGCCAATTGCATAGTTTCAACTGTCCATTTGCAGCAAAAACTTGAAAAGTGGATAAAAATAATTTTCCAACGAAGCCAATTACTGCACAAAAGAGCAAATAAGACAAGGCGATAACTTCTGCATTGCTCAATGCCAATTATAAATTGTTTGATAGTTTCATCATTTCAAGCAAAGGTACAGAAAACAGTTCAAAGTTCATACAAAAATTCTCACTATGTTCTTTTTGCATTTTATTTTAAATTACATCAATTCTTAGCGACATTTTTTAATATAATTTTTTATATCTTGTCAATTTTCTTCATTCAGGTGTTGACGGAAATTTGCTGGGAGTTGTGGACACAACTGATTCCGAAGTGCTAGACACTTCCTGTAGAAGCTGTTACAGGAAGATCAGCCAGGATGTACCAGTGAGTCTCAGATCTACTTTTGTACACCACCATATGATAGCAATGCAATTAGAATTGGGATAAACTGGTTTATGATGTATGCATAGGATGCTCCTAAGTTCGTCTTATAGAGAGGGCGCAACTCCTATTTTAACCATCTTTTTGAAGTTTCACACAACTGCTCCTACTTTAGGCTGAGCAGATAGGCTTACCCTGTGGCCATCTGATTTACTGTGCCAGCTGCATCCAAGAACAGGAAGTGATGAAAGACAAGAACAATCGCTCTGGAGTTACTTGTTCGTTTGCTGGTGGCTCTGCTGTATTTCCTGGTGCAATGAAAACTGCTCTCAAGTAAACACAGGTATGTGCATAAAGTTGTACCTTTTACTGTGAATGGATAGCTCTATGTACATAGAGTTGTACCTACTACTGTGAATGGATGGCTCTATGTACATAGAGTTGTACCTATTACTGTGGATGGATAGCTCTATGTACATCGAGTTGTACCTACTACTGTGAATGGATAGCTCTATGTACATAGAGTTGTACCTATTTTTATGCATAGAGTGACACCTACTGGTGTGAATAGATAGCTCTATATCCTTAGATTTGTACCTACTGATGTGAATGGATAGTTCTATGTCCATAGAGTTGTACCTACTGATGTGAATGGGTAACTCTACGTACATAGAGCTGCGCTCAACGATTTTAATAGATAGCTCTATGTGTATAGAGATGTATTTACGACTTGTGTTATAAATATTAAAGCTTACACTTAAAAGCACTGTTGTGAAGGAAATTAAGAATCTGTTTCTACTACGGCACTGCGGTGATGCAGCTTAGTTTACATCGCTTTGTATAGCCAGAAGCGCACTTCATCGTGAAAATATCTATCGTAAAAAAAGTAATCGACATGATGTCTAGATTAGTTTTTGTGCGTATCATTGAGTTTTATGTCAAGGTTGGCTTGTGGTAGCAGAGAAACACACTTTGCAAAGATATATGATATTCGTTATTTTTTCTCTGTTTCAAATTATAATCATCTATCTAGAATATATAACCAGCGAATAAGATTCAGGATATTCATACCTGTAGTTGATAACTGATAACTGATAATCATTGCTCAAATATCCTAACAGTAAAAATAATTATCGATTCCAGCCAACAAATGAATTAATACTAGTCGATGTTACTACTTGTTACATTTTCGTGAAGAATCAGTGACTTGAAAAGTTTAGCTGTCAGTTGTTGTTCGTATGGTAATTATTACATCAGACAAACTGCAGCACGGTTAAAAGAACTGATTATTTGTGTACTATTGCTATACATGGTAAATCATTCACATTACGACAAAGCATTGATTACCGTAGTGGACACAAATCCTAAATAATTGGTACCCGTAAATTTGTTCACATTGTAAATAAAAATGATTTGTTTTGGCTTTGATTAATATTTGTTTTGTCAAATTCATTAGGGCTGTTTGTTTAAATTATAATTTTTTTGGCCTGTTTTAGATTTGACTCCAAGAGTATTGGAATGATCGTAGACATGAACAAACATAGACAGAAATGAATGCAGGCACAGCTAAGATGAATGTCGCTAAATCTTAGAATGAACATGCACATTCTAGCTAGCTCGAAATAATTTCTAAATGTGTAACAAAAGAGATTTCAGTGGTTATTATATAATGTAGAAACTGGTTCTCGGCAACATATAAATTCCAGCCTTTTGGTTTGGAAAATATCAGAATCTTTCTCATTTGATCAAAAGAGAATATTTCTGTAACCAAACCTAAAAATGATAATTTATATATTGCCAAAAACTGAATGAATTTTAGAATGTTCTTTTTTTCTAAAATTGTCAACATCCATTTTAGGTCTGCCAGCATTTATTCCTCTCCGCGTTTGTTCATGTCTACGTTTACTCCAATTACTAGTATTACAGAGGAGAGTCAACTCCATTTGGGTGAGTAGCAGAACCAATAGTTTACTTAAATAAGTTCCTGAATGAAACTCACTTTTTTAGTTTAATTAGTGCTGGGATAAAATTAAACCACATCAGAAATTATTTTTCAACAAAAAAAAAAAAAATTTCCGAGTTGCTGCTTGAAATATAATTTTTTTAGTTGTCTGAAGTCGTTTATAGCTAATAAATTTAATCAGCTGATGTTTTTTTTAAGAAAAAATCTATTTATGCATATAGCAACCTCTCACTGTTTGTACTTCCTTGTATTTTTTCTGCGGGACTGAGTCACTATTTTGGTCACGCTTTCCATGTGGAGATAGTTTTTTTTACTGCGTTTTGTGATTTAGATTAAAATATTAAAAAAAAAGATAAATTTATCAAAATAATTTGCTGTGGACAAACCATAACAAGTATTGTCTTTAAGTGATGAATCTCTTGCTGTTGACTATTTTTTGTGTTGTATTTCTTTTATTTTGTGTTCATAAGGATAATCAAGTTTTGGTTTTTTTTCAAACAATGGATGATAGTGCGGAGTTTCAATGAAAAGAAAAGCTCTAAAAATTCCCTGTACTATTTGCTTGGATATTAATCGGAGTTATTTCCCTCAATAGAAATTTTTACTAGGTCATATCATTTCTTATTAGAAGTGACAACTAGCCTAATTATTATCCAGTTTTGAGATATGTACAGCTGCACATAATATGACAAAAAAATATGTTGTTGATAAGGCTTGACAGATGAGCTTTATAAAATAATTTTGACTTCAAACATTTGAAAATCATAATGCTATGTGAGACAAAATTTTAATTCTGCATAGCAGGGCTTGTTTCTGGCTTCTCCCAGCATAAGTTATTGATGATGAGCACCGTATATTAATCAGTGTGGTCTTCACCCATGATCCCAGTTGGCTTGTAAAATGTAAATACTTTTCGTGCAGGGCAAAAAATCATTGTTATACATTTAGCATCCCTAGATTCCTTATAGTTGCATTGACCTCTCTGATATCCATGATTATTTTGTAGCATATTTCATAAACCCAATATAATAAAAAATGCCCTTCACTAAGGGGCCAAGCAGATTCTATTTTAATAATAAATTACAATTATTTTGTTTTTTGTTGTGCTTCTCACTTTTTGGAGGAACTAATTATTATTATTACAGTCGTCACAGTTAAAAATAAACTGAATTTCATTTCATCGTTTATAATATTATCATAACAGTTTAATATTTATAGGAAAAAAGTGGTTTATACTTTTACAACAAAACGTATAGAGCTTATGTAAACTGTACTGTGTACATAAAAATGATTTAACATTTAATTAAAATAAGTATGAACCTTATTTGATTGTAATATAGAACAATTGAATAATAGTTATAATTGCTTCCTGGAACAAATAGTATCAAACGATAGGAGACAACTCCTACCAGGTCCTTATTGCGATTGGTTGCTCAATTTCCATAGAATGTGTTGTTTCGTTGTAGGTAACACCACACAGATTACCAGATAAGCTTGCAATATAGTTCAAGTGTACAAGGAAACCAATGGCTTATTGTTACCAAGCTATACAGACTGAAGCATTGTACTAAATATGCATTGCACTTACTGAATGTCCTTATTTGGTATTATTGACTCTGTACCAACATAACTACTGCCACTTGACTGGTCTTCCTATCAGCGACAAGTCAGCTAGACTTGGAGCTCATAGGGATACTGCTGACCTGCATTGTCCTCCATTTTAATTTGTATTCAATTGTTTGTGCATCTTTGCAAATTACTTTATTTTTGTTTAAATAATCATTAAGTTTATTGTTGCTGAAATAAAATACTAAAAAAGTTCTAACAACAATAGGATTGATGGAAAACCTTCTTTGTGTGTCGGTTGAGTTAACATGATGAAGAAATACAATTGTGCTTACTAATAATGCAACAGCCTCATCGAAGATAGTAAATTAGAATCAAGTTTAGTCGACCAAAAATGTTTGCATGAAGCATTAGTATTTCTTACATATTTCATCTTTGAAGGAAATCTCCAAAATTCATGTCAAAACTAGTGATTTTTTTATAAAAACAAATTTGGCATTTCCACACGATCATTTCATAACCTTTTGTTGCTAAAGAGACGTGAAGTTATCATTAAATTGTTCTGCAAGAGTAAACTTAGCTGGCTCCAGCAATCCCATTCAAGCTCAACGATAAACTACATGAAAAATGAACTATATTAACCTCAAGTTGTGATCCTAATTACATAGTTTTGTTGGAAATGGAATAGTCATGAATCTCAATATTACCAAAGGAGTTATGCTCTCTCTACAGCAATGTTTTATTGACACAGTATGTGAAAATTTGTTAAACAGTTGAGAAATGCAAAGTAGCTGACAGCCATACTGTACATTGCTTCAGTAGATGCTGGCAAGGTTGGTGGAAAAGGACGAAACTGAACTGTCTTACCAAACCAACAACAACCAGCGACTGTTGATGCAAGAAATCCAAAAGCTGGACCACTTCTAAATGAGGAAATAAAAGAGTGTAGACTGGTTGTTGATCTCAAGGAAACTAATTGCTGTCCTTGGGGGGGAGGGGGATGTTGTTTGTTTTGGTCAAAGATCGCTCTTAAAATTATTGATATATCTGCGTCCTTATGGCTTGACATCACGATTGGCGGCAGATGGGCTCTCTGTGCAAATAGGTTAATCATATTGGCTACGCATTCACCACATATATACTACATATACACTACACATATACTACATATACACTACATATACAATACACACACACTACACGCACACACACCTTACATACACACACTAGACACATTACACATACACTAGACGCACACACATGCATGCGCGCATGCCCTGTCGCACACTCACATGCACACTGTCACACATGCATACATGTATATATATAGATACACTCTAAGTGAAAAATAATCAAAGTGTGGTCAGCCGTTTCCAGCGCTATTTTATATAAAGAAAACTCCACGGGAGTCAAATTTCACAAAAGCTTATACAAGTCATTACTGGCGGAAATAGTTTTAATGCATCTATTCAATATTTTTTGCATAAAATGAAAGTCTTTTGCAATATTACCTGTGTGAGCATCTTTTGTTTCAATATAGCACGAATATTTATTTAATTATGCCGAATTTCGCAGCAAAACTTTGTATAAAACTTTTAACCGACAGTGGAGCCAGGAATAAACAAAGAGTGATCTCCCTTGGAGGGATATTTCTATGTGATGTGAATCTGTGCATGATTTTATTATTATTATTATATGTATAAAATCCGAGGTTTATGTTTGTCGTAACCTACTTATTTACTTTAACTCCTCGAATCCTAGGCAATCGGGAGTTATTTACTCCATCAAGTTTTAGGAGAAAGAGGGGACAACTTTTATTAAGTTGGTACACATTTTTCAGTGAAGAGAAATGTTAAGAGTTGTCATCTCTACAATAATTTGAACTGGACAATTTTATAAAAGATACAGGGAGATAAAAACTAACGATTTTGTCTAACTAGGTGCAGAACTGGCGATTTATTGCAATAATATTCTTGGGGACAAAAGGTAGACAATTTTTGTTAGTTAGATAGAAAAATAACATGGGTTACGCCGCAAAATAGCCAGTTCTGCACCCACCTCATTGGCCAGGAAACATCCCTCAACCTTTGTTTGCTAGGCAATGTTCAGTGTTTAGTTTGCTTACTCGATTAACTTTCATTTGCAGGTAGGCAGTGCTGATTGAAATATCACTGTTGCAGACAAATTCTCACATGGTTCAACTGTACTGTGAAGCCCAACAAATGAGTGGTTTAGGAGTTGATACAGGAGAAGCATTTTTTGATGACATTGACGCTGCCATTTAGAATGAGGTAAATGCTTCATGTCACTTGGCGTTTGCTAGACAATCATTTGTGAACATTCAATTATTACTTCAGTATCTTTTTTAGCAAACAGTAAATTTTAATAAGATCGTAGTTCAAAATGTTTATATATACAGCTGTTACAACCCCTAATGACATTGCCACATGTCTGACAATTTTTATTCTCTTTCCAGCTCTACTTTGAGTTCAGTCACCACAGCATTAAGACCACAACTTGGCTAGAATTTCCCCAGACTCTTTTATACTCTGCTGTAGGTTTTGAGGCTTCTTCAACCATCCCGTAAAGTGCTTAAAGAAAGCCATTATTGTTCGCCCCGCACTCTTGTCCAGAGAATGCTGCGTAGCATGACGCACCATCTATACCATGACGCAGCTTGCAGAGAAACTTCTTGGTCACCCCATAATTATATTTACCATTGTTGGAATACTTGTTGTTCGCCAGCATGCAAAGACATGTACCCTATGGAATACGAATGAAATATTGATTTGAAAATGGATACAGCGTGAAAACGGACGAATGTGATTGCACCACTACCCAGAAGTAGCATTGGATAGGACATATCACCTCCATTGCTATAGATCAAGTGAACGATAACTATTTTAGCTTTATTACCGAGCATCTTCATACAATACGTGTATTATTCAAATAGCGTAAGTAGTAATATATGAGCAGATCTCCCTACCAAGTGTTTTTTTGTGGTTCTGACCTTGGAGTTGAGGCAATGAGTTACGACGTTGGATGAATTCGCCGAGTTTATATTGTATTTTATTTGAGGGGTAGTTGAGTGGCATTTGAGTGGCATTTAAGTGGCATTTGAGTTTTGATTATTTTTTTACCTAATTTGAACTTATAGCATATAGATTTTGAATGCATGACATTCAAGTTTTGATAATTTTTTTACATAACTTGAACTCGTATGATATTTTGAGAGAGAGGAGAGAAGAATGAGGAGATATAACTACATTGAATCAATATATGATTATATACATTTATTACATAATAAGGCCATCACAACTCACACTTTAGATCTGTGTCCGAAATTTCAAAACATGGGATGAGGCAGGGAGGCATTTTATTTTATATTTTTTTATTTTATGGCTAAGCATCTCAGCCATGAGGGAGGTATTTTATTTTATCCTTTGTCGGTACCCCCGATGAGGGAGGGTCATTTTTGAATTTTATATTTTACCAGATTGAGTGAACAGATGCGAGGGAGGCATTTTATGAAGCTCGACGATTTTATACTTCACCAAAATGGAAAACCAATTGCGGGGGAAATAGCTTTTGACTCTGCTTTCAATTGAAGGGTGCCGCTAGAGTCCTAACGAACATGGTCAGGAATAATTGGCTATGGCCTATAAATCATGTGCTCTTTGGTGGGGGCGGTTATAAAATGAATGCGGGCTGAATTATTTTACATTTTACTATTTTAAATGGCTGGCACAGAGATGTGAGGGAGGTATTTTACCATTTTCTATTTTATTATTTTATTTATCTTACTGATTCCGTGCGTGCGCGCGATTTTGCATTTTATCCTATCCTTGTACCACGTGCGGGCGTTGACACAGATCTAAAGTGTGAGTTGTGATGGCCTAAGTAGGAAAATATCCTTGTATAATATAGCTAGAGTTAGTAAATACTAAGTAATACAAAGCACTACAACTTGTAATGACAATCAATGGATGATAGTCTTTTTCTTTACAATGTCGCCATTGTTGTACTGATGTTATAACTTAGGAAGGAAGACTTCTGTTCTATGTACTTTTGATTCCATAATGAACTAAAATAAAAAGTTATGTATTAGTATAGGATGATTAAACAAAAATGTAAAATAATTACATAAATTTGAATTATAGTTCTTTTTACATTGGTTAGTTAACATTATATAGTAAAGGGAAGTAACTCACCAAGTTATATTGTTCGGTTTGTTTTTTCTTGAGCATAATTTTCATCAAGTGTTTTTGATTCTCTCTCTTCTATCTAAAGCAAAACAAAAAATAATTGCTTTATAAATAAATTTTATCTAATTGGAAATATTACTTATATCAGTTAGTTTACATTAAATAAAAAACACTCACTGGGTTGCGTTGTCTGACTTGCTCTTCTTGAATATAGTTTTCACCAGGGGGTGTTGGTCCTCTCAAAGATGCAGAAGATGTGTTTCCAGCTCCCATTGAAAGCACTAAGACCTTGTTCTCAACAACCTCATCTGTAGTAAAGTACTTCATCTGGTTGGAATCATCAAGTTTGTTGGATAGGTTTTGAGCCGTTTCTATCGCTTGTAATGCTGTGAATGTGATTATATCATGTCGATGATAACCAAATCTACTAACTTCACGATTTCTTACAAGTATGACTCCTGTTCCAATTCGTTTGACGTCGCTAGCATGTTTTTCAGGTATATATAGAACTCCCATCATCAAACCATCGTATTGCAAACATCTGTAGTTTACCAGTAGCGCATCCATCACCACTTCTCCATTAGGTAATGTTAACTGAGTTGATATTTGAGGAGATTCAAAACTGATTACACTTCCAACAGCAAATTGAGAGAGTGTTGCGATACGAACCATACTGATCAACTGACTGGGTGTTTTTTTTTTATTAATCTACTTAGCTGTTTAGCTTCCTCAAGGGAAATATTGGATGGGAAGTTGATAGGGTGAAAGATTGGATGCTTGTCTGAATCGAATCCCATAAAAACCACCAGTTTTGGAACATCAGGTTGTGTTGGAGCTAATTTGTTGTAATCCTCATTTAACACCATAGATCTCACTTGTCGTCTGTTGCCAAATGTTTTGACATTGTAGCGGATAATGCATAAGTTTTTATATACACCCTCAGTTGGTCTTTCGATGGAGATTATCTCGAGAAGTGATGGCGTTTGATTTAAGTGAAGTGGTTGAAACCTTCCAATCATTACTCTGTCATTGGTATCACAAGAATTGAGCAAACTAGCAGCATTTTTTGACAAGCAGGAAAGATGAGAAAGAGATGGTGCTTTCAAAGTCCAAGCATAGTCAATCGTTTTATTTTTATCCGAATCCCATGGCTTTGGTCGAACTGTTTTCAGTTTCCTTCTTATTATATGTGAATCAGGAGGGATATTTTCTTTATCATCAGAGTATGGTTCGAATGTTGAGAGAAATGAGGTATTACGGTCTTCATTCATATTCAGAGCATTCAGTGAGAAGTTGGAACTGAAAAGAGAGTAAAAGAATATGTAACAGATGGTTGGAATTTGAAAAATATTTGAAAAGAATAAACTAACTAGATATTGATAAAATAAACTCATAATCAAAACCAAAATAATTTTTTTGATGCATTATGGTCAAACTATTTGATCTTTTATTAATAAGAACAAAATATTAAAACATAAAATTAACTTTTTGAAGTATTATAGCAAATCTAGTTGAAGTTTTCTATCAATATATGTTAAAGAATTATTTAGTGATTCTCACCTTATTGACTGAAAGTCTTTCTATAGTTTCAAGTAAATGTAGTAGTTGGTGTGTAGATGTTGCTTCTTTGCTAGCTATTGTAGAACTGGATGCTTTCTGTGTGAAAACACTGGTTCTTAAATAGCTAAAGCTGTACTAATTAACCCTATGAAAACCATCTTGTGAAACCTTCTTTATAATATATCTATGACTCGGCAGTTTTTCACGCGATATTCCCGCGAAAGCATTGGTTTTTATTCGTGCGAAAATTATTTTTTTACTTCCGCGAAAGCAACGGTTTTATCCCTATGGAAATAATTGTTTTATTCCCGCGAAAGCATTGGTTTCTATCCGCCTGAAAATAAAATTTTTATTCCCGCGAAAGCAACGGTTTCCATTCGCGTGAAAATAAAGTATTTATTACCGCGAAAGCATTGGTTTGTATTCGCGGGAAAATAAAATATTTATTCCCGCGAAAGCAACGGTTTCCATTCGCGTGAAAATAACTTATTTATTCCCGCGAAAGCATTGGTTTGTATTCGCGGGAAAATAAAATTTTTATTCCCGCGAAAGCAACGGTTTCCATTCGCGTGAAAATAAAGTATTTATTCCCGCAAAAGCATTGGTTTGTATTCGCATGAAATTAAAATATTTATTCCCGCAAAAGCAACGGTTTCCATTCGCGTGAAAATAAAGTATTTATTTCCGCGAAAGCATTGGTTTGTATTCGCGGGAAAATAAATTTTTTATTCCCGCGAAACCAACGGTTTCCATTCGCGTGAAAATAAAGTATTTATTCCCGCAAAAACATTGGGTTGTATTCACGTGAAAATAAAATATTTATTCCCGCGAAAGCAACGGTTTCTATTCGTGTGAAAATATATTATTTATTCCCGCGAAAGCATTGGTTTGTATTCGCGTGAAAATAATTTTGTTATTCCCGCGAAAGCAATGGTTTCCATTCACGTGAAAATAATGCTGATTCATAGCAGTGCAACTTAAGCTATATAAGAAGCACTGTTTTCATACAGAAAGCATTCACTTCATCGTTAGTAACTGAAGGAATGAGATCTACTACATCATCATCTACTACAGCACTCCTTCTTTATCATTTGAATTACATAGGAAACAGCTGAAGTTCAAACAACTATGTGTATAATTCATCTAATTCAAAGAAAACAAGTCTTCATTTGTGATGTAAGTATCTATATTTTGTTTTAATTGTAATCAATTTAAACGTGAAGACATTTTCTGAAAAAACAAGATTATTCACTATTTAAGATATCAAAAAATGTTGTATGTAAGTTTTAATTATGTTTTATTATTATTATTATTTCAGGACTTCAAAATGAAAAAAGTACTCCTTCATCCGAATTTTATAGAAAGCAGCTCAAGTTCAACCAACTAGGAATATCATTTATTTAATTCAAAGACAGACAAGTCTTCATTTCTGATGTAAGTATTTACATTTTATTACAATAGTAATCAATTCAAGTATATTGAAAAAAATTGAAACCTTAGTCTTTTTTTTATTTTTTGCTATAAAGCATTATCATTTTTTTTTTAGAATAACAACGAACTAGATCAAAGGGAAAGAACTTTCCAAAAAAACTTCAACTTGAGTAATAACTGAAGCTACTACTTATATTATATATAAATAATGTGTCGAGTAACAAACAACAGATATGTAGCAAACACTATTTATAATGAAAAAAAAGAAATGCAAAAAACTCGGAATTGCTTTGAAAATACTAAAGACTGCGTCGAATGGATAGATGATAGTTTACTCGTTACTTCATCGTTGTTTTTACAACAAACTTTTCCTGATACCACTGCAATAACTTATGTCGTCGCAACTTATCCGGATAATCACTGTAGTCTCTGGTCATTAAAATTACAAAAAACTATTGCGCAACTTTCCCCAACGGACTTTTTCAAGTTCATTTGCAATGAACTCTCTTTTTATGAAAGAGAGACTTTAATGCTTGATGAAAGTTATCGAAGAAAATCATTTCTTACAAATTGGAGACAAGTAGGTAAACATTGTGGTGAAAACATGGCTGGAGCTGGTTTCTATAACCTTGAAAAAGACAACGCTGTTCGATGTGCTTTTTGCCGAGGGGTATTACTAAACTGGAAGAATGAAGATGAACATCCGATGAAAGATCATGCTAAAAGTTTTCCGTTTTGTCGATTTGTTAGAGGATTTAATACTCACAATCGTGTGTATAGACCTAGAAAACTACTTGCAGATGAAATGAAAAACATCTCAATTGTCAAAAGTTATACGATGGAAGAACAAAAAACTAGAAGAGGAGATTTAACTGCAGAAGTATTACCTCTAGGTATATCAATTGATCGTGCTGGTACACCACGTTTTGCTACTGAAACATCTAGAGAAGACAGTTTCAAACAATGGAAGGGTAAAGTCTCCATGAAACTCCTTTCCAATGCAGGTTTCTACTATACTAAGTTCGGAGATAGTGTAAAATGCTTCTTTTGCTCAGGTGAACTTAAAGAATGGGAAGAGAGTGATCTACCGTGGGAGGAACACTGTCGATGGTTCCCTAACTGTTATTTTTTACTCGGGAGTAAAGGTGAAGAGTATGTTGAGGATGTTTACATGCGAACAGACAAAGGCAAAAGGTGTAAGCGAGGGGTTGAAAAATATCGAGAAAAAGTAAAACAAATAACGCTCAACAATGACACCGAAGAAATGAAACTTATTTGCAAAAAACTAGGATACAGTCAAAACGATATCGAACAAGTTTTAGTGTTAAATGGAAAACCTTTTGAGCGAATAGGTTTTATGATTGAAGCCTTACATACTTTTGAAAATGATTTTACATCTGTTGAGAATTCGTCAACACTGTTAAAAAATGATGCTAAAACAATTGATTCGTTAAAAAAGATAAAGATCAGACTAAGCAAAGCAAACTTGCTCAATGTGTGTCTGAGTCACATGAAAAAAAAAGTAATTGCAAATCATATCTCTCTTCCATGTGGTCATCTCATTTACTGTAGTGAGTGTAAGGAAAAAGCACTTACTGAATGCTCATCAGAAGTAAAACCTTGTCCAATTGATGGTTGTCAGGTTGAAATTAAAGCATTTATGAAGATCTACATGAGCTAGCATAACAATTAACCTCAAAAAAAAGAAAAAGTAATGAATGATTAAATAGGTATTTCAATTTGAAAACGGATCATTCGCGTTTTGTAATTTAACGGAATAACAACAAATATGTTACGTGTTGAAGACTTTGCTCACCAAGAAGCTTCCGATGCTATAGGATCTAAGACTTTTTTGGCTGGGGTTTCTGATGAAATGTTGAGGATTTATTTTACGGAAGAATGTGTATACTGTGTACTAGGAGGAAGTTTTTACAAGCAAGCAATCAATCTATCACTGCTAAACTGTTACTGTTCACACGTTGATGATAAATGTATCACTTGTAAAAGATATGCTGAAATGGTTGAAGGTGCTACACCTACCAAAAAAGAATTGGGTGATGCTATCGACTGGATTGATAGAAGACAAGTTTTGAAAAACGCTAAAATGGGTTTTTTGGTGCATGATGAATGGATTAATGCTTTTTTGGATCTTTCCTCTGATGATTTGAAGTCTCCCTTTATGTTAACAAGTTTGAGAGCACGATTAAATCCCTACCTATTACCTACTAGTCAGAGCAAACTGGCTTATCAACGTCTAAAGGATAAATTACTTGCGATAGCGGAAGGATATCCATATGCTTATACTCCTGATGAAAAAGAAGACTCAGTCAACCCGATAATACCTATTGATTCGACAAGTATATCTGAGGACTCATAAAAGAACTGCTACAAAAAATGTTGCTTCATTTATCTCTGAACTACACAAGAAACATGAGTGGAAAAACTGAAGGATTCAAGTCAATTGCTACATTGGCTGATTTTATTCCTAAGTTCATAAGGACTCATTTTGAACACATTCCTTTAGAGCGTTCGAATCCCCTTTTTGTTTAACTCATCACCGAAGAAGTATTTTATTTTGTGTTAGGATTCAATCTAGTTCGTAAATCAATACAAAGCATGCTTTTGAGCTGTAATTGTATTTCAAGAGCAAATCCTCTCGAATGCTTAAACTGTTCTAGGAGCTTTGATCCAAAAGTATGCTGTCCGCAAGACAAGTCGATAGATTTTGAAGATCTCAAAAGAGCGATCGAACTGATTGATATTAAGCAATGTTTGAAAGATGCTGAACTAGGTGATTTGATAGATATTTCGATTTTGAGAGGTTTGACTTCATTTCGCTGGACAGGAACACATGTTCTTTTGTCTCAATCTCGATTGGAACCATACTTACATTTTGGTAAACACTTTGATGAGATTGTTTTACGTCTTCAAAATCAGTTCAGAGAGCTGAACAAACCCTAGCCACTTACGTATAAATAGAAAGAACATCAAGAAAGAAAGTATTCAACTTTCAACACTGAAAGTAAAAACATTTTAAAAAATGAGCTGCGTATTTATCTTGCTATTAGCACTAACATTTCCCAATGTTAGTGGAGTATTCTATACCAATGAAATTGACAGAGGTGGGAATAAGTCGGACTAAGTCAAGTCATCTTAGAGTCAAGTCAAGTCATAGGTCATAACTTGACTTGACTTAGTTGAGCAGTGACTTGACTTGACTCTGACTTGATGCCTCATCTGACTCGACTCGACTTGACTCGAAAAGTTTCATGACTTGACTTGACTCGACTTCATAATACAGATGACTTTATTACAGTCATCATCAAGTCATTTGGAGTCAATCTCGCAGAGTTGTCTGCTCCTACCACAATTTCCTAAATTAACAGAATACCCGTGTGTCATTGCTGTTTGTATTTCCTGTTTGGTTATCGGAACCAGAGGTGTTATTTAGTGCACAACCCAGCTAATAGTTAGCCAACTGTATGCTTGCTGGAGTATGGTGATCAGAAAATTACATTAGGCCTTCCATTCAAATGTTTTCTACCAGAAAAAAAGATAGAATAATTGATGATTTTCTACCGTTTAAAAATATAAGAAGACAAGAAGAAGGTGCATATGCAGAATACTGTTTGTTTTGTCAACTAGAAATGTACTAAAAATAATTAGTGCACTCTGATTACGAAAGTTTGTGAAATAGGGAAGACCTTTTTTTTCAGTAGGATTGTTGTTTTTAATGCGACTTCTCGTCAACTGCATGTAGGTCAAATTCCCTGCTGGAAAAAAAGTTGATTGCAACTTGTAAAATTCCTAATGTTTTTTGACTTTATTAAACATGTGTTTCAAAATTTATTGCACAACTTTACTGCAGAGATTTTTTTGACAGAAAATAAAAAGAACAAGTAATTTTACAAAATTAAGTTACTAAAATAAAATGGTGACCTTTTTTTCAAGTAGGGAAGGAGGAAAAACAACTGCCACGCAAGGAATAGGGTTAAACCATTTAACTTACTGTGAAGTGTCTACTGCTTGAACTGTGAACAGAATATTTTATTGGCTGCAACATTCTACTGGTTCTGGCTTTCCATAAGTACAAATGCTATACTGCCAGACTATTGTTCTGAACCACTGATTTATCATTGCCAATATTTTTGTCATCTGTTGCTGTTAGGGAAATCTTTCAATAAAAATCGTCTGATTTCTGTGAAAGTTTTGTATTAGTCATCTATTGGACATCTAAATTACCCCCTCTGAAATCTGCTGATCACGATGATGTCTTTGATAATGCTCTATGACCAATAGACTCTGAGATATTCAAGTGACTTGATATTTGACTTGTAAGTCATTTGAGTCAGACTTGACTTGACTTAAAAGTTTTCATTACTCGACTTGACTCAACAATGTTTGTGACTTTACTTGACTTGACTCAGCTGAACCTCAGAATGGCTGCGACTTGACTTGACTCGACTCACAAAGTTCATGACTTGACTTGACTCGACTTTAAAGTCATTTTCTCCCACCCCTGGAAATTGATGAATGTATAGCCGGAGTTATGGATAAAAATGATGTCTTGGTTTTTTCAACTTTCGAAAGGACTATACGATATAAAGATGAAAATGGAACAAACTGTGTGCGACTCTACCCTCCTGACTTATTATATTGTGGTTTTTTCATCCCTGAAAGCGCTTCTTGGATCTGCAAGAGCACAACTTCTACAGATGCTGTGTCTTGTGATACTTCAACAAAATACGTTTTGAATCAAGAGGAATGTGAAATAGGTATTACAAATAATACGGAAGGACTTACTCAAAATACAAAAGTATATCGAAATGGGAATTTATGTGCATTTCAATACATTGGCGGACGTGTGATCTGTCCAATGAGAAGACAATTTATGACATACAAATTTGCATGCGTGCAATGTGTTCATTCCGATCATTCGATCAACAAGGAACCAAAACCAGTTAACATCATTAACATCAAAGATTCATCACTTTCGACTTTTGACAGTTTCAAAACTAGTGGAGTGTATTATAGCAACAAAATTAATAAATGTCTAGCTGGAGTTATGGAAAAAAACGATGTCTTGGTTTTTTCACCTTTTGAAAGGACTATACAATATAAAGATGAAAATGGGGAAAACTGTGTGAGACTCTACCATTCTGACTATATATATTGCGGTTTTTTCATCCCTCGAAACGCTTCTTGGATCTGTAAGAGTAAAGATTCTACAGATACCAAGGAATCAATTTCAGCTAACATCACTACCTTCAATGATATCGAAGGTGTAAATGAGGAATCAAATCCAGCTAACATCACTAACATCAATAAAATCAAAGGTGTGAATTCAACATTTTCGAGTTTCGACAGTTTCAATGTCAGCGAAGTATTTTATGCCGACGAAATCGATGAATGTATAGATGGAGTTATGGAAAAAAATGATGTGTTATTTTTTTCACCTTTTGAAAAGAGTATTCGATATAAAGATGAAAATGGAACAAACTGTGTGAGGCTCTATCCTTCCAACTATTTACATTGCAGTTTTATTATCGCTCAAAACGCTTCTTGGATCTGCAAAAGCAAAACTTCTACAGATACGGTGACCTGCAATACGCCAACAAAATACACTCTGAATCAGGAGGAATGTGCAATAGGGGTTAAAAATAATACGGAAGGTCTTACTCAAATACAAAACTATTTTGGAATGATGAATTATGTGTATTTGAATCCAACACCTCACGTTTGATTTGTCCACCAACAGAAGAGTTTGAGACAACCAACTTTGCATGTGTGGAATGCAATCATTTGACCAACGAGAAGCCGAAAATAGCCACTATCATCACTAACATCAATGGTATTGAAGGTGTAAATTTGTCATTTTCGAGTTTTGAAAGTTTGAAATCTATTCAAAACAAGATTATCATCAGCATCACATGTCAAGGAGATAACAAAGACAAATGCGATCCCAAAGTTATATATATAGAACTTTAGTTGGAGCATATTAACCAAAGTCCACCGAAATGCAAGACAGTTAACTCTAGACGATGAATAAAAATGAAATATCGAATCTATCTTCTATTATTCCCAATCCTAAGCGGTTATTGTCTTGCAACAGAGATTCAACCATTCACTTTATCTCAAACAGCTTCCGGATGTTTTTCGGGAATTCTTAATATGGAAGCGGTTAATTCAGCAACTCATATTTTAGGAAAAAACTTAAAATGTCGTATGCTTACACTCACATGTTTCATGCAGTTTTCTCTCCAACGTAGAACCTGTGACACTTATGATATGTGGCCTCAAGAATACTTTGTTTGCAAAACCGATGAAGCTTTAAATTACATTCGTTTATATGACAAGGGATTACTACCTACGATTTGAAGAACAACTTCAACAATCACCACAACTCCGCAGACAACGACGACGACAACAAAAATTACAAACGAGTCACTAGTTCCAGCTTATGAAGAAATCGAAACAACTACTGATTGTGTGTGTGATAGATACATCATATGCGAAAACAATTCAGCAGCAATTACAAATTCAACACCATCGATTTATAGAGTTTTTATTTATAATGACTTGGAGGATTTTTCAAAACTTTCTCTATCTATATTGGAAGATAGTAAACTTAAACTTGAAGAAAATTTTGTCATCGTGATTGAACCTGAATGTGATGATATTTCTTGTAAAGTCATCAAATACTTTACAAATTAAAAAGTTTTTATAGACTTTAACACTATATATTCATCCTATTACACTTTATTATGATATATATATTTTATTACATTCTCCAGTAAGCAAATAATGTAATACTTATTATGTAATAATAAAACTATAACAATAACTATAGCGTTGTAGATGGTTATATCATATACAAAAACAATTCAGTGGCAATTACAACTCCATCGAAAATGTTGTCATATGAGGGCCATACATTCAAAATCTATATGCCGTATAAGTTCAAATCAAGTAAAAAAATAATCAAAACTCAAATACCCCTTAAATGCCACTCAAATGCCACTCAAGTACCCCTCAAATGAAATACAATAACAACTCGGCGAATCCATCCAATGTCGTAACTCATTGCATAACCCCCAAGATCAAATCCACAAAAAAACACTTGGTAGGGAGATCTGCTCATATATTACTACTAGCGTACAATTGTAACAAATGAAACTGTAATAAGTTTCATTGTATAATTATATTTTTCATACAATCTTTGTTTGCCTGATCAGTATCTGTGGGAAGACCGTGGCCATCAATATTTTCAAACAATAACTTGCCTGCGGTTCTGTTTGTACTGTTGTTGAATTGTAAGCTTGCTTACATCAGCACAGGCTACACAGCGTTCTAAGTAACCTAATTCAACATCAAATTCTCTGCTATGTGCTAAACTGTACTCACCAATGGGATAAAAGAGCTTTTCATTTTGGGGCCTGCATACACCGATCTATTTGCCTGGCTACATATGTCCATTGCAAAGCCAAAAATTGTTGAGCACTAAAAATGAGACAACATAAAATATACCTACGTAGCATAAACCCAATCAATTTGCAAATATCCAGTTGTAACTTTTTTGTACGAAAATCAGTTTATTCAGAAATATTAGTTTATTCATGTGGTAGACTAGAAACTTTCAAAACACCACTATTACTTCGGGTGTTCAATAAGGTTTTAAACAGCAATCACATATAATTTCTTTATTTAATGTAGCAATACACACTTACAGCATTCAACTTCTCAGCATGAGTAATCTCTGGCGACTTTGTCACTCAGTATGGGCTTGCAATTGCTATTGTAAATACACTTTGCCAATGTTTAGTATTTTTCCTAAAATCATAATTTATTCCACTTCATATGAGCAGATAAGGTTTCATACATTTGGACCAGTGACAATACACTGACTGAGCAATAACTATAATGGTCTATAACGTACTTTGTTATCCATTATGTGTGCCACCAGAATATCTGTTTGCCCTTGAGTGATTAGAAATATACCATCTTCAGCAGTTTTGTTGGTAATAGTTTTTGAGTCGAAACTCGTTGATCCTGTGCTGGACTATGAAATTTATACATTCACATTTTAGCTTATAAATCATATTAACTTTCTCATGAATAAGTCAATAAAGCCTTGCCAGGTATATTTAACTCGAATTATAGAATAGGACACTCATACTTCAGCAAGTAATGCTGGAAGCTGTTGATCAGGTGAGCTGTTCTGTAGAGGTGGGGGAACAACTGTAGACAGAAGACTGAAACATAGAAGTTTTTGTTATCATAAAAAAATTATTAGTAAATAATGTTTTACAGATATTTTGTCAATGAGTTGCCTTGCATAACTTGGTGATTACCTCTACTTTTTAAGTAGTATCGGTGGAAATCACGTTGTGCAATGCTTGCGGCTTTCTTTTTTTTCAACTGCTGCTCCCACTCGCCCAGTTGTTTTTTTTTCTTCTGAGCATCACCTTTTTCAGCTGTTTATTGTGTGATGCTGTCGCCGAGGCAGATGCTTTGCGCTTGATGGTTTTCCTCTGGGTCTCAATCTGTAGCGTACTTGGACACAAAACACGGAACTGATATTTGATAATCTCATTCAGATCCTTCAACTGGTCTTCGCTGGCCATATAAGGTTGTTTAGAAATTTGTGTCAGCGAGTCTCTACAGTTTGCTCCAAGTGTCAATTTCAGTTTTGCTGTGCTTAAGAAGTTGTACTGAACCTTTGTCGTCTTGAGCTGCTACATTCATTTCATTGTCGACCTCATTCTCACAGTGTGGTAATTGTTGTGTTGGTTTAACACTCATTTGCTCTTTGTCAAGAGTGAGCCAGAGCGAGTCGATGTATTGCTTTGGTAAGCTTGTAATAGCTTGATTGGTTTTTCTCAACACTGCAAACATGTGCTTACAAGGACGGCGCAGGTACAGGTGGAGAAATCTATAATATGAATTCTGTAGGCTATAGATTGAGAAATGACATGATAGATGCTTGGATTCATCATAGCAACATGGTTGGATGTTATAAAACTTCCAAGCTCCATATTTGCTACACATTTCTTTACCATGTCTGCTGGTCGATCATGCAGTTTAGCGGGATATTTGAATGATACAGCCTTCGTTTGGTTGACGCCATGCCATTCACTGTCCTGTACCTAAAAATTTTTCTGAAACTTGTATATTCACAATAGAACTGATTGTCGTGGCTCCATCATACAATAAGCACTCGAACAATGCAAAGGGTCGTCCCAGCAGGAACTGGAATGAACATCAAAGGTAACGGATGCAGTCAGACCTGGAATAAATGTGAACTATCTGATAATGAGGAGCATTTCAACATTTGTTTTTACAACATATAAAATGTCATTTCAACATCTGTTCCAGGTGTTGTTTGATTTACCAAAAATAGATACAGTTAAATTTTCCAGAGAAAATGCTGAAGTGATAAGTTATGTTTGGTGTCACACTGAAGGATCTAAGAACGAGCATCAGAATATTCTCTTTTATGGTAGTATACCGTAAAAGAGAATAATAGCCAATAGTATGGTGGCTCATGACGTTTTGAAGCGTACGGACGAATTTGAAATAGTCCAGACTATTTGCAAAGCGTCTTTTACATTGAAAATAATTGGGTAATTGTAGTAAAATAGCCCAAGAAACGGGCTTGTTGGTTATAATAAATTGATCATCGGCCTCAGCAGTTGCGGGATTCATGCTATAAAACTGTATTTCCTGTCTGACAATCGTAAATTCTGCAAACCGTATAATTCTCTTGCAAATAATTCAGACGAGTTAGAAATGATTCAGATGATTTAGAAAATTACAAACCGTATGGACGCTTTAGAAAGAGTATGAACTATTTACAAACCATAGGAAATATTTTGAAATAGTCTGAACTGTTTAAAATAGTCTTAACTATTTTGAAATCGTTGGAAAAGCTTGCAAAGCACATGGCTTTCGAACCAAAAGCGATCGTCATCACTTTATTTATAGCCTCTATGCAACTTTATCAACTTAGACGTAGATCAAAAGACATAGAGCAAGTTACTTAACTGTATGAAACTGTTGTTGAATATAATTTCTAAAATTTATAATTAGGTTGTATTTATTATTTAAAATAATATGAAAGAAATAATGTTTAATAAATAAAAAAAAATTATTTATTTATTTGAAGAAAATTCAACTGTTCGGTGTTTAGGAAAAACATTATCAATCATAAATTGACTGTAGATCTATGATCAATAGAGCGAACCAGCAAATCGGCTCGGATTTTCAAAGCCAACGAACGATTTCACAAGTTTTCACAAGTTTTGCAAAAGTTCAGAATATTTCAATTTTATTCAAATGGTTTGGAAAGCGTTGAGACGTTTTAAAACGAAAAACACAAAACGTTCTGAGCCACCATACAATAGTCATCCCAAGCTTGTTGGCATTTTTTTCATTTTCTATCTATTTCTCTATTTTTGGTTTGCCTGCATTAGCTCATAGTGAAATTTTCTCTAGAATTAGTGCGTATCCATAGAACTAACCATTCAAGTATTGTTGGAATAAATATCTCCACCAGAATATGCACTGTTTTGGATAATGTGTTGTTGGTGCGAAATTTTGAAAATCTGTCTTTATAAACCCTGTTAATAGCTTCCACACCATTGTTTGTGTTGACTGTTAATAAAATGCGGTTGTCTCGGTAACATCTGACCCATCTCCATAAAGTAATGTGTAATTGTGTATAAGGTCTCACAAAGCTATTGGACTTGCACCTGCTGCTGGCAACTGATCATGTCTAAAATAAAAGCAAAAACTAACTTCATCTCTTTTGATTTTTCTTCCTTCATTCTCCAATTCGTGATCATAAAATTTGAAAGTCACGAAAATTATGAATAGAATAATCTGTAACTAAAACATCTAGGCTGTGTTGAGTCAAACAAATCTTGACGTTGGATTTATTTCTGAAAGTAAGCAAGCAACAATCACAGCTTCAAGCCTACTCGTAGCAGAGTTCTTAATTGCTAGCTAGCTGGAACAGTTAACCTAACACTAAGTAGAAGGCTAGTTCCTAGATAATAGGGCCTTCCGCCAGAATTGCACTGATTAAGGTTTACTGAAAGCAGCTAGCAAAGAAAGAAATATGTAGCAACGCATGGCATGGGACAGACAATTATGAAATAGAAATGCCGCATATTGAAAGCGCACTGCACTGCTTCAAGTTTTAGGTACAAAAATTTATTTTTCAAACTTGCCTAGTCAAAGAAATGTCCGTGAGGCATTCCATAACAGAGCATGCTAGTAGAGAGAGGCTTACTGTTGATTATTCCAACAAAACTTGCACATATCAGCATCAAACCGTTGATGGTTCACATAAATGGCAAACTGTTCAAGCCCAGTCTCTTTGCACCAATTAAGGAAGTTCTTCTGTTCATCTTTGTATTCCTCCTCTGACCTGTTAATCAACCAAAAACAATCCATAGATACAGAGAGAGACATCCAGACAGATGTTTGTCAGGTTCATACATATAATAATGTAATATTAATTACTATGTATAATATATTACCTGCTATATATGATACATTGCCTGCTATATATAATATATTACCTGCTATATATAATATATTACCTGCTATATATAATATATTACCTGCTATGTATAATATATTACCTGCTATATATAATACATTACATGCTATGTATAATATATTACCTGCTATGTATAATATATTACCTGCTATGTATAATATATTACCTGCTATATATGATACATTACCTGCTATATATAATATATTACCTGCTATATATAATACATTACCTGCTATATATAATACACTACCTGCTATGTATAATATATTACCTGCTATATATAATACATTACCTGCTATATATAATATATTACCTGCTATGTATAATATATTACCTGCTATGTATAATATATTACCTGCTACATATAATACACTACCTGCTATGTATAATATAATACCCGTTATATATAGTATAATACCTGCTACATATAATACACTACATGCTATGTATAATATATTACCTGCTATATATAATATATTACCTGCTATATATAATATACTACCTGCTATATATAATATACTACCTGCTATATATAATATATTACCTGCTATATATAATATACTACCTGCTATATATAATATACTACTTGCTATATATAATATATTACCTGCTATATATAATATATTACCTGCTATGTATAATATATCACCTGCTATGTATAATATATTACCTGCTATGTATAATATACTACCTGCTATATATAATATACTACCTGCTATATATAATATATTACCTGCTATGTATAATATATTACCTGCTATATATAATATATTACCTGCTATGTATAATATATTACCTGCTACATATAATACACTACCTGCTATGTATAATATAATACCCGTTATATATAATATATTACCTGCTACATATAATATAATACCTGCTATGTATAATATATTACCTGCTATGTATAATATACTACCTGCTATATATAATATATTACCTGCTATGTATAATATACTACCTGCTATGCATAATATATTACCTGCTATGCATAATATAATACCTGCTAAATGTGATGCGCCAGAGAGCACTCAGTGCTGGTGATTTACTTTGAGGAGGAACTAATTTCTTTATATTTCTATCCCAGCATTGTTCTCGGTGGAAATCGCAAATCAGCACAAAGGCGCCTGGATAAGTGAAACCATTTCTGGTTGATGCAACAATCACTTTAGTGTTGGTTTTCTACAGTCTGAGGCTAAATGGTCATATTTGTTGAATTATTTAGTTTTTGAGCAGGTGAAATAAGGAAAAAAAGTTAACACTTGATTAGTATGAGACACTTAGCAATACCAAAAAAACCAACTAAAATTACGAAATGTGGTACGCTTCAGGGTCAATGATAGTAGAAAATTTATTCGATGGCTGGGTACTACTTTCTCCCTTTAGCCAAAAACATGTTCAATGACGCTAATTTCCGCTTTGCAACCACCTGTCATCCAAAATCTTGGTTTCCATGACAGATTCCAAGCTCTAAGTATTCCTGTGTATTCCGATGTTTCAGTTGGGGCCTATTGGGATGCAGAATCTAAACAAAAGAAACATATCCACCAACCGAACGGAAGTTTTGAATTATATCAATAGCAATGAAACCACATACTAGGTTCTGTAGTTTGGCTGCAGACGAGGAGAACTGTCAATTTTTTTTTACAATTGTAACACCCTCACAGATAATTTCATATTGTGGCAATTTTATAAGCATTTACATTCGCATAAAGTTTTATATCTCCATTTGTATAAGTTTTATATATATAGTTTTCAGTTTTACCAAGTAATAGGGAGCCAATTTTAAGATTGTGTGCAATTACTTTACACTGTAAAACGATACTTAAATAAACAAAGTTATGACACATTTTTTCATTCCATAATTGCAAAGAAACTGAATACAAAAATCCGCTTCCAAAATGGAAACTACAGGTTTCAGATTTGGATATTTTGTCATCTACCTCTAAACTAACTTTTGTTAATAGAAGATTAAGTTATTTTAACCTTGCAGTATTGCAAAAACCCTGAATGCAAAAAACTGCTTCCAAAATGGAAACTACAGGTTTCAGATTTGGATATTTTGTCATCTGCCTCTAAACTAACTTTTGTTAATAAAAGATTAAGTTATTTCAACCTTGCGGTATTGTGAAAACCCTGAATACAAAAAACCGCTTCCAAAATGGAAACTACAGGTTTCAGACTTGGGTATTTTGTCATCTGCCTCTAAACTAACTTTTATTAATAGAAGATTAAGTTATTTCAACCTTGCGGTATTGTGAAAACCCTGAATACAAAAAACTGCTTCCAAAATGGAAACTACAGGTTTCAGATTTGGATATTTTGTCATCTACTTCGAAACAAACTTTTAATCACCTCCACAGCTCATTTTTGTTGATATTTGTAGTACTTTGTCAGCCAGCAAGCCACTTGTTCAACTGGAGCATATTTCTATCTTCAACACTGGGTTGAAGTATTTACTAACACTACAGTATGATCTGCCACCATCTCATAATAGCCTAAAGTTTGACACATGTTATAGAATGCAGTTCAGCAAAACAGATATACATGCAATTCATTATTAAGGTACGGAATGAACATAGCAACAATAAAAAGTGGGAAAAACCCATTTGCTGGATAAAAATACTTGAATAAACTGTTTACTCTAAAAAGACACAATGATTCCGAGCTGCCAAAAACATGGGAGGATAACTATTTCTCCAAAGGGAAACATTTCATTGATTACACTACTGTATTTACAATACAACAGATTCAGTAGGTGACCAGCAATGTCAAATCAAAAATACAATGCTACTAAGTTGAAAAAAGTTCAATAACTCAGCAAGTCAATAGAATAGTTGGTAGGTTGGCTAAATTATGAAAAATTAAATTGCTTGTAATCAATCGGTATTGAAAATATTTGGGATACAAAACTCTTTTGCAATCAGCGATAGTTCATTAATGCAAAGCCAAGTACGGAAGAACCATGGATGAAATACAACAGCAGTGCCAGAAAAACTAAATTAGGTGAGGTCAAAATTAGCCTATTTTGTATTAAAACTTTTGGAACAGAAGTCATGTGACTTTTACAAATGGCTGCATTCGACTCGTGAGAAGTAGAGATGCGATGCTGGGGAAATATTAAAAAGTATCAATTACAAAATGATATTTAGTTACGACATTTTCTATATGACCAGATATTACAGCTATATATTATCGTTAAAATGGTAACGCCCAAAAAATGGCAGCATTTGAATTGCTGTCAAAGTTATATTAAATGGCCGCCACTGGCAATATTGTTATACTTCATCTATGGAAAGAACTTTGCTCCGTTTTTAAAAACAAAAGTGAGTGCTCTGTTGATATTGATTGTCTATCAAATGCTTTTATAACTAATTCTCTTGTAATCTCATAGAAAAAGACATAACAGCAGCTACTGGAGCATAAAAAATCCTATAAATAATTTCGCTCCATAACTGGGTAGTAGAAATCTAATACAACATTTATTAACCAATAAAATGTTTTGTAAACAAACCAATAAAATTTCCAATTCAACATGAAACTTAATTTAGATGATGAAGAAATATTGATGTGGACAAGTAACTTAATCATAAAGAATTAAAAAAGCATTACTTGTTAGTTAATGTTCATTACGATGCTAACAAAAATTACATTTCATGAACTAAAACAGATTGTTAAACTTATAGCTGGTCACAAGAACCTATTGTTGTTTTTTTGACGAATAATGTACCCAAGCACTGCAACTTCTCTACCGTAACAGAACGTGGGCCGCGCTGGCTATGTAAAAGACGGATTGTATTATGGAACCAAATGTAGAGCAAACCAAACGCTTGAAGTTTTCCTCGTTGCAGTATGAAACTAGGCCACGCAGCTCACCCAATATGGCATTCGACTGCTCCGCTATCTGCAACATAAATTATTACGTAAGTTGTCCCTTTCAGCATGACTCGATGATCTCGTATAATAAAAGCTGCTAATTGAATCATCGAAAAAAAAACAACTATATTTGTGCATTCATATGATAAGCATTAAAAGTATCAATGTTTTACGAAATGCATGTTTTTCTCAAACACCCGTAATGACGAATCAAAAAACAGATATTTTGTGTCATTTCTTTTGATACAACACAATTTGATGCTTTTCATGCTGTCTTTGCAAACAGTTGCTCATACCTGAGTATTTACATCACCGAACTTGGCATCATTGCTCAGACAGTATCCAGAGCTGCTATCTGCAATCAAGCAAAACATTTAGAATAACTAGGGAAAGTTTCACATAATAAGCATTTAAGTTTACTTAAAAGGGCATTAACTTACAACAACCAATTAACATTGCCTAATTATAAATAAATGACTAAGAAAACATGGAAACCGCAGAGCTGGTGTATGCCAGCTCAAACATGAATCCTTGCCTTTGCGATTAAGCGTGTGGAATCTGTCCACTGCAAACTTGGTGTTCTTGAAAAAGCCAGGGTCTCTATTCAGACAATTGTGCAAATTGCAACAATTATCATAAATTATGACTGTTGGACCTAAAACAAACGAAATATATATCGATTCAACATAGAATAATTGCTGGGTTTGAGTAGGCATTGTTGGTTGCAGTGGATTTTAACTTATAAATACCCAAAATAAAGGTGGTTACCAGTCTCAAATCTAGTTCGCAGTATGCTAAAGGGAACATCTGGAGACTCGAATGATGTCATCGCCGAAAACCCATAGCACATGCCTGAAATAACACTAGTGGTAAAAACACTGCACATTTTACAATTGCATATATTACATTACTAATACTGAACAATAAGAAGTGAAAACCTAAATGTGTAGCATCCAGAGTAACTCATTCCATACACAAATGAGCATCACCTCTGAGTCTTTCTGTAAATTAAAAATGTAAATTTTGAAAATAACACTCCAATCGTAAATTTTGTCTAATGTCAAGTTTGTGAGCATTCTCAATCAAATGCAAAAAATAGCAAAAAGATGAAAATAAATATTTGGTTCGGCAAAGACATGTAAAAAAAAATTGAATTATTTAATTCTTCTCATTTCACAAAGCATCTTAAAAATAAACATTTTAAAACCGCAACTGCTGTATAAAAGAAACTCACAATGATCCCGCATTTAACTGACAATAGGTGACTTTGGTGAGATTTCCGATAGCAAAAATTAAATAGTGCGTATATGTTGACATACCGTGCTGGCAGCTGAGGGTAAAGATGCCGGGAGTTGAGGTGTTGTGTATTGGCGAACTTTTGTTACATATGGTTTCACTGGCTTTATCCAGCGCCAAGTTTCCTTGTTTATAGATTTGAGGCAACTTGGGCAATGTTGGTACTTCGGCTGTATCATGCTTAACACGTTGGTGAGGGACTGAATCATTAATGTGAAGCAACTTCTTCACTATCAGTAGTAATACATGAGCGGATCTCCCTACCAAGTGTTTTTTTGTGGGATTTCATCCAGGAGTGGATGCAATGGGTTACGCCGTTGATTAGAGCAGCCGAGGTAATATTTTATGGCATTTAATTTTTGATAATTTTTTACATAATTTTATCTCTTATGGCATCTTGAGTGTAAATAATTTTCTCTCTCTCCCTCTCTCTCCCTCTCCCTCCCCATCTCCCTGCCCCTCCCCATCCCCCGCCCCATCCCCCTCCCCATCCCCCTCAACATCCCCCCTCCCCCCACCCCCCTCCCCCCCTCTCTCTCAAGATGCCATAAGAGTTCGAATTATGCAGAAAAATTATCAAAAATAACATGCCATAAAATATTAACTCGGCGACTCTAATCAACTCCGTAACCCATTGCATTCACCCCGGAATTAAATTCCACAAAAAAACACTTGGTAGGGAGATCTGCTCATATATTACTACTACTCAATACTACCATAAGGATCTAACCTATCAGGTCTGATGACAACGTATTCCGATCTCTCTACCGATTTGTTTGTTGGCTCCGTAGCAAACACATCCAACGATGGATTTATGTTGTAGGAAGAACCTTCCAACTTATTACCCGTCGTTCCATTTAGACTAGCCATCTTTTGCGAGTGATGTTTGCTTGAAGCGTTATCACTTAATGAACATAAATATCAAGCTCTGATGTCTTTATACCTGATTCTGCCAGTATTAAAATATGGAACGTCTACCAACACCTCTCCTTTTCTTTCCACCTCCTGTTTTTCTCCTTTTCACACGATCTAAGTGAACCGCGCCGAGCACATCTCCCCCAAGATCATTCAACTCTTCCAATCCCCTCTTCTTTGCCGATGCTGCAAAGCTATGTCCATCGATGACATCTCGCGCTACATTACTACCTACAGAGAGTGCTCTCTTACCCAGACTAATTGTTCCTCTTTTCAGTAGTGGTGGTGGGGATTTGAGTATACTTGAAAAAATACTACCAAGACCATTTCCTCTCATATTAGAAGAGCTGTACATAATTCACCTTTTCAAAATTCAAATTCACTAGGATTCAGTTGGAAAATGAATGATTCGATTCAATTCAATTTTGTGATTAGTCTGCTAGCATGATTCACATGCAATTCACTCCAGTATCTCAATTCAATTCGACTCAAAACAGCTTGAGCTTTTCAATTAAGTTGCCGATTCGGATTCGATTCTCACAATCTTACAATTGTTCTGGAAATAAGCATGCAGATTTCGATTCAACTCCCCGGAAATATTAACTGCATCATTCAATTCAGTCTTGTTCAATGTGAGATTCCATTCACAATTCAGGGTAAGCCAAAATACAAATGTACATGAACATGCTGCACTGTATCTGTTATGAGTCTTTAATTTGGACAGATGGTGTTGTCACAGGTCTGGCTACTGAGCAAGCATCACCCTGGACGTGGTCGGCTATTGTGGCCATCATAGCCGACAAGCCCCATAGCCACATGCTTGTACAGTAAGCAACTTTTGCTGAAATAGTGTAAGGCTTACTTTATTTCTAGCAATGATGTTTACATCTAGATGTACCCTGACGTGTAAGCTTGTGTGCATAAATATTAGAAACATTACTTTTTTGGAGAATTTAATACAGTAAAACACAAACAGGCTGGTCTGCGTGAAAAATATACAAGTATATATATAGACAAAGGCAAAATCATGCCTAGGTCATGGCAGATTAACAGGTTTACAAACACAGTTTATCAAATGTAAACTGTTTTCACATAATGTAGCTACATGTGTGTGGAAAGATACATGCACATGCCTATACATGCACATGCAGGCCATCACCATTTACAAAGTTCACATTCTGCGACGTTTTAGTACTATTAGCTGTGATAAGTGTTCATCCGACATTGAAGCCCTATGAGGACAGAGCATTATAGAGCCATGGCTGAATACACGTTCCACTGGTGCACTTGTTGCTGGTACTGACAATACTCGTAAAGCGAGACGTGAGAGCAGGGGCATACATTCCTGGACAGTGCTGTTGGACCAGAAGTTGATGGCATTAATACATCGTTTCCATCTGCTTCACCATGATTCCACTAAAAAATCTAGACACCTGACCTTGGCACTAAAAAGATCTGCGGAACTCGACCTTGATGACCGAACCTGAGAAGAGTATCTTCCCTTCAACTTTTTCGTCAGTGGGTAGGGTGTTTGGGCATTGTCTTCTGCCTCGTTCACATAAGCTTACACTATTTGCAGTAACATCTAATTGCCCAATAACCACTGTGTTATGGTATTACTCCATTTTTATTTGTATTTCATAATTAATTATTATTAAACCAATAACAATAATCAATTACTATGAAATACGAATGAAATTATTATTATAATAATTATTATAATAATTATTATTTTACAATTATTATTAACTAATTATTATTATCATTTATGAAAAATGTTTCCTACATGACTTTTACAATGTTACAGTAGTTTGCTCCTGAGCGAAGCTAACGCCTTTTGCTATGGGTTCGATAGTGCCTCCGGTAGTTCGAGGTAAAGCTCCTATAGCCTGCCACCACAAGATTGCAGGCTTTGCTCTAGTTTTGTGATTCCGGTCAGCGCTTTCAAACGATGCATAGCCTACTTTAATTATTAGAGAGTCCGAGCTTGGAGTAGCATTAGCCATTAGTTAGCATTACTAGGTGAAAATAAAGAACTCCGTGTGACTTTGCTAAAATATTAAAACGTCTGCTCTGGTGGCTCCCTTCCTAGTCTTAGGCCTTGCTGCATTGCTGAATGAGACATCTTATCATTCACCCTAATTGTCTTACAGATTCTTTCTTAGATAATGGGCTATGGTTTTAATAACAGTCATTCCAGTACAACATGACTTGTCACTTTTGAAGTTATGCTCGCTTATCCTCAGTTGAAAAAATACAGTACGAGGTGCTGCTATGAAGTCCCAACAATGTACAACAACTTCAGTTCAGAATTAGGCTAGTAAAATGTTTATGGGAATCTTCAGAAAGAATCGGATTCTGGATTCTCTATATCTTTTCTTGGACTCTCAACTCCTTGCTACCTGCAACATCTGATGAAGGATTCGTTGCAGATTTATTTCATGTATTGGTAGATTCAATTCAACTCAATTCACCACCTCTAAGAATGCTAATAAAACAGATTCATACCCTTTGAAGATTCAATCTGGATTCAAAAAATGTGTGAATTGAATCGGAGTTGATTCAACTTCCTGAATCGATTTGTACAGCTCTGCATATTAGGCATCACCCGCCGTCCGCTATACACTCCAATTCCATTTCCAGCTTGCATCTTGTAGTACTCATCAAAAAATTTTTTCGAGTCCTCAGGGTTGTATCGTATCAAACTCATTATAATTGTTTTTCTCTAAAGTGAACCGTCAACACGACCTTTCCACCATCAAATGGTATTCGCTCACCACCGTCACTCGTTATAAGTACTTGGATCAGATCGCTATTTAGCGATGAAGCGTTGACATAGTGAGGATTTTTAAATTCTTGATACACAACACTATTCTTCTTTCCTTGAACTGGAACTACTCTCAGTAAAGGTACATTTGTCTACCATTCTATTATCAACAATGTTGGAATAGAGATATAGGGAGGTTAGTCCGAAATTTATATCAGGAGGTGTAACATTATTGTATCTACCACGAGGATACGTAGTTTTTGGTTCAAATCCAAAAATATATGCCAGATCTCTGGAAAAGCTCATGGTTGTATCAGGGTCGCTGTTAGTTAGTAAACTGGTGTTGGTGACTTTGTTGTAGGAGATGGCGAATTTTTTGTCTAAATCCATTTCACTCATTCTCTTTCGTATAATCACCTCCAACTCCTCCAAACTATCATATCTTCCATTACCGATTAATATGAAGGACTTTTCACTTCTACCAGAGACATTAGTCTTTTCTAGATATATTTTCCCTTCGGTAACGTTCTTCCAATTATTAGAATAACACATATCTAGCAGAGCTACCTCCCATTTACCACCGTTGATAACCAAATATTTATACAGTCTCACTGTAAAATCGGAATTGCTGTTATCAGGAAACTCTTCAGCGCTAGAGTTCGAGGGTAAAGTTATCAGCATCAAAATTTTTCCAACGTATGATGATTATATCAAACGTTCTTTCCTTATAAACTATACATCTACCCACTCGTTGAACTTTTCTCCGTACCCTAACCACTTAACCAGAATCTGTCTTTTACCTCTTCTCGTTCTTCTTCCCAATATCTTTTCAATTCTGAAACTCGTAGGTTTTTTTACTTTTTGCAACTCTTTTTCGTAAAAGGTGCCGTCGATCATCTCCTCAGCCAAATCTTTTACCCTATATACAACAGGTTTTTCATTGGTGAGCACATCGGTGATTATAAAAATCTCAATTGTCCAATTCGGGGTGTATCCTCTTTCAAACGCTCCTCTTGCCTTACTAATTCTCACATAATCCCCAATCTTTAATTTTGCTTCTTGAGTTAAACTGTGTTCACCTCCTTCATTCACACGATTCCATACAAGCTCCTGATTCTGAAAATTCACATCATTCGGTCTCATACCTATAACACTGTGAACAGTGTTGTTGTACGCGTTAACTATATCTGGTAAAACATTAATGTATCTGTCATCATCTTTATACGTCAGAAATCTGTAGATCTTCTCTTTTAAAGTTCTGTTAAAACGCTCCACCCTTGATGCCTTTATTGTCTCATTTTCGGTTGTAAAGCGTTTGATTTTTTTTTCCGCCAGGAGAGTCTTGACATTGACATTGTCAAACTCTTTACCTTTATCAGATTGTAAAGCTTTATAGTTTTCCCCTTCTAGTATTCTTCTCAATCCTCTGGCTACAGCCTGTCCTGATTTGGAGATGAGTGGTACGGCCCATCCTTTTCTAGATAGAGAATCAACAGCTGTTAGTAAAAATGCTGTATTATCGTTTTCTTCTTTTCGAGATCGAACATCCATCAAATCTACCTGAATCTGTTCCCCTATTCCAGCTACAAGTGTAGGACGGCGCTTAAACTTAGTTACAGCTCTTTTATGTAACGTGTAGGCATCCTCTCCACTCAACCATTCACGAATTCTTTTTCCCCCTCTCGTTTTTACGAGCTTTCAGTAAAGCTCTAGCTCCTCGTAGAGATGTATGTAATGCAGGATTGTAATACAGCTCTCTTAGCGTGTTGATGTCCATAAATTAGTACCGCGGACGACCAAATTTTTCTTCTGACTCTGATGTGTTTGGTGTGGGGATTTCCTGACAGTTGTGATTCCTTGATCAGCTAGCAAGCTTTCAAATTTACTGTAATTAATATTTCTCGATTGTATTTTACCTTCTTTGGTTAGAACATCTCGTAGCAAAATTTTGGAAGCCCTAGGATTCAACCAACAATCTCCGATTTTCAGCTTGTTCTTCTCCGAGTCGAATCTACCAATTTTACTCAGATTATTCAACATTCTGACACCAATCGTTTGATCACCTTTTTTTGTTGTTAAACCAGCTACCTTTTTTTCAAACTCTTCTAAATGCTCGCTTTCACTATCATACTCATCTTTTCCATCAGTGACAATTGTATTTCCAAGTAGGGTTGGGTCTTCACCATCAAACAGCTTCGTTCTTATTGATTCTGACCCGATGTCATCATCAACATTTGGTGAATGGGTGTCAGGTTTATCATCAATAACTGTGCTATCGGCCAAAGAAGAAGTAGGTTCTATCTTTTGTTTCTTAATGGGACTCCAACCAACCATGTGTCTGATTTTGATTATTTTTAATATTTTTGACTTCAGACAAATACCTACGTAGGTTTTGAACATTTTCATCTAACTTTTCGTGTGAGGATAAGTCAGAATTATGAGCTGTTTCCAGTAGAGCATCTCGCTTTCTCTTCATATCTCTCACTGTTATAGCTTCCATAGTATTATAATACAACAGGGGTACAGTCTTCTCCTCCCTTACCACTGTTTTATTCTCATTCTTTCCCATTAATCTATAGTATTTGTTTTCAGAGAGTATAAAAATACGTCTAGAGAATGTTAAAGGTTGACGATTCATCTTTTTATTGTGATGATAAAACATACAATAAGAGTTATAATAGCGTCCAAAAGATTGCCTCTACCAGTCTGAGTCAAAATTTTATGCTTATCATTAATTGTTCCTCTAGCAGTTAGTTTCTGTAGTTCCTTCTTGTAACGCTGCAACTCAATAAACTGCTCAGAATCAAGAGGAACATTACCTAATATAATATTTTTAACACTTTCTATCAATGATTGAAACAGATCCAAGTTGGCCTTTTCGACTATAGCAATTTTTCCTCTCTTACTCAGATCATCCAGAGCTAAAATCACCATTCTATTCCGCATCATTCGTGTTGAGACTTTCATCTTTATCCTCCCAGTCCTTCTATTCCTCCTATTACACTTTTCAGTATCCCAGGAACTACAGTGCTGATAATAGGTCCTAGTAGAGCAGATAAAAATCCTCTTTTTGCAATACAAATTTCTTATCATCTAACGTTGATTTTCTTACTAAAGCGCTAATATCCTTCGTGTTTTGCTGCAACTGATTATACTGAGATGTTGTCAATGGTATCGTTCCATTTATAATAGCTTTAGCGCATTCCATTAAAGTTATATTAAGCTCCTTTTAGGCTTTGGCTATAACAGACTTTTGAATAGCAAAGGTTGCATTGTTGAGCAATAACAACACAGCAGCATTTCCTTTTAATTTTTTTCCAAAGCTTTAGTCATTATAACGCTTTCGTGTTGCGTCGTTGAATAACAAAATATGTATGAGGTGAAACGAATAGTAATTGTATTTATATCCTTTTACTTGGGTACATATAATATCATAGGGAGATCTGATGTAAAGTTTCCCAATAGTCTGTGTTGATCATTCGTTTGCTGAGTCGTATCTATTCGTAGATAAGAGTATGGTTTCTTTGTTGCGTCTTCAAAAGCCTCTTGTACATATTTTACTCTTGATGGAAAACATTGTCGAGCCAAATAGGAAATAGAAGAAGCATCTCTAGGGTTTTAAAAAAGAAAAAAATAATGATTATTTAAGGAAATTTTTCGATTCCTTTTTAAAAACAGATTCTGAACAATAAAAAATACACTTATGTTCAAATGATGACTATGTTTTGTATACAGAGCATTGGCATCGGCTTTACCAGAAACTTCATCCATAAGATCATCAATTATCAACCATCGGTTTTGCCCATCTCTGGGGAAACTCACTGTTATATCTATCATGCCTTCATGAAAAATCACTCCTGGTATGTCATCAAAGGCTTTTTGATAGGCTCCATAACAGTAGTGAATTTCTGTTGGTGGAGGGTGAGCTAGTTTGACTAGCTTCAATCATTCGTAAAATAGCTTGTGTCTTCCCCGATCCAGTTGGTCCTGCAATCATTGCCGTAAAAGGAGAACGCATCCTGCGGTCATAATCTTCAGGTTTCCCATTCATCATAAAAAGATGTTCATCAACCAGCAGTAGTTTCATTTATGATTCCAACGGGAGAGTTTCTCGCTTTTTGTATTTCTTGCATAGCATCTTCATACATACTAAACTTAGTAACACCTCCAAAAGTAGAAAATCCTACGACAAATACCAAAATCATCATAACTATCAACGCTTTACGCTTCATACTTGGTAAAACATCTAGCATATCGCTCGTAGTACCATCAACAGTATCAACTTCATTCATCGGTCTCATCTCAACATCTTCCTCTGTCAACATCTTAGCTTCCAATAACAATACAATCATACAACGATTCATTTTTATACAATGTAAAAAACTATCAAAAAATAAATGCCATAAACTATTAACTCGGCTGATCTAATCAACGCCGTAACCCATTGCATCCACTCCGGGATTTAATTCCACAAAAAAACACTTGGTAGGGAGATCTGCTCATATATTACTACTGATATAGAACAGATTATCGGAACTATAGCAAACATTGGGGCGACGTCATTGTCTCATAATGACTTCTTTGTGAGGAATGCCTCTCTGCATTATTACTAAAAGAATTGTCAAATGATGGTTTAAACCCTAAGCACAGCTGTATTAGAATGTCAAACATAATTTTTATGTCAATTTTGACCGAAAGTATTTATTTCATACGTAGACATAAAAAAAACATAGCCAGGAGCATTGACATCAGCATTCTGTGATATTACTATACAAACTTAATTTAACTGCTCTTTTAATTTGTCTATATTGGTATTATTGGTAATAATCTGATTATGTGAAATACAATAGTTAACTGTATTGTTTGATGTGGCAAGTTTTCATATATGCATAATGATTTTCAAGCCATTATGTCTCACACACCACTAAAATATGATAATCACTTGTGTTAGCTGTGAGCTGCTCTATGTTTTTCTTTTCCGTGATACAAAGAAGTAAACAGAGCTCTATTTAGGTACTTAATTGAAAATAGGTGCTATCATATTACAATAATTTGAACATAACAAAACACTTTCTACAAAAGTGTTTTAGTGAAAATGAAATAAACCTGGCCGATGAAGCAACACGATTAAGGATACACCAATATGGAAACTTTGCAACATCCTGTGCAATTGGATTTAGATGTATATGATAAGTGATGAACCTGATTTTATCTAAGTACAGAGTTGTTTCCTTATTGAGTAGACAATCCCCAATTGCTTTGTCGTTAGACTATATATTTCAAAAAAAGCAACTTTGGCAATACCTGAATAAAAACCACTCAAAGCCATTGAAATTTGAATAAACCAGAAAAAAACCAAAAATTTTATGCAAAAATATATTTCCAAGTGATACTTAAAACAAAAACAGGTGAAGTCACAATGAAGATGCCATTTCAAATCAATAAAAGAGCATCAAGCAGCAAAGAGGCTGAACTTGAATTATCAAAACTTCATTATAAGCTAATTAGCAAGGGGAGAATTGTGTCATCAAGGAATTACATGAGCAGGCTGGTCATGTGGTAATCAGCGGTAGATGTAGCAATCAAGCGCTCGCTAAAATTATTGACAAGAGATGATAAGTTTAAATAGTATTGGATCTAGCTTTTCTATGTAACGAGTATTTTGTGTTTCGTATAATTTGATCAGTTATTGAATGCTTGTGAAATAAATATAAAACTACATTGTCACTTATTATTTTACGAAAGATCAGTATTAATTAGTGAATATTTAGATGATAACTATATTTACATTACAATATATAATACAGTACAAAATCATATGTCCTACATAGTAGTGTGTATATATACCTATATTTATTAGTTTGTTGTATATTTTCTTTATTTTTTTCACGTATTTATTGAAGGTCAATAAATTATCTTTGATCTAAGTTGTTATAACTTTTTTAAAACCTCAAGTGTGTAATGTTTGCAAAAATTATGCAGATGAATATAACATTTTTTTTTTGTCATTTATACTGTAAATTATAAATAATTATTAAACAATGTTTGATAAGCGCATTAGTGAATCAGCAGACATCCTGGTCTCACTCAACCAATAGAAGAGCTGGATTTAAGCCCAGTTTGTTCAATACCCTTACCCTCGTTCACTGATGGTATTAGTCAATATAATCTGTGTGCGACCTGTTCAAAAACAAAAACATTATGGGCAATTTTCTACTAAATAAAACCAGAATTGGCAACGAATTAAATCAATTTACACAGAAAACAGCTGCTCAAAGTAAAACAGGAAAGGACAATATTACGATTTCAAGTCATACAAGTTTGTGCGAAAGTAATTTTTGGTGGCCTTAGGTGCCAAATGACGGTGTTTAGCAGTAAACAAATTGATTGATTTGAAGTGAGAAGCCAATTTTTTTTGAGAAGTAAAATGAAATGTTTGACTCCTACTGGCTCTAGCATCCTCTTATGTACAATAGTGCACTAATAGAGCCATGCTCTGTCATCTCAAATAAAAAAAATTGTGGCAAAACTTGATACTTTTACACATTATGAAAATTTAGTAATAAAATAGCATTATATGATAGTTTTTTTGTCATTTACAGCCAAATTCACCCCCAAAAATTTGCACTTTTGAAAAATACCTGGGGCTTTGAAAGAAAGCTGAATGTGTTTTCCTCCAATGACAGCAATAATCTGGCTAGTTTAAAGTCATTGTTGAATATCTTGGCTTTGTTTGTACTAATAAAACCCGCCAGAATTATTGGACAATTTCCTTATTAGCGATTGTAGAGTATAATATATATATAACAATAAAACTTTATCATGTGACTACCTTCTAATCTAACTCCTTGGCTGGTGTCATTGCAATCGGAATGGTAAGCTACTGCAACACTGCACTATGAGAATGGGAAGTTGTCTTTACAATAAAGGAAGTGTGAAATGGCATTGTCTGAGCCAATCAGGTAGCTTGTGCAGCAAGGAGACTAACATGTTCATAAATCAACACAAATTGTTGTGTCAGCAATTTTTTTCATGAGTAACCTGGAAACAGCCCAACTAGCACATCGTTGATGACACACAGCATTTTCCTCTACAGATCAACCATCTGGCACAGGTACTTTCTTTTACGTTATTGTGTTATCATCTATTTCATACATTGTCGTTAAAAATGGGAAGCAAAAAACAAAGCAAAATAGTTCGTGAGTATTAAGTTGTTTTTAAGCCAATTGCTTTTTGTCATTTTTTAGTCAAGTATAGAGCAGCGTATTGACAGACAAATAACTTGTTGAAAGTTAATTAGGCCGTATTATACTGTAATATAAATGCTTATATTTCCATGGTGTATGCTACTCAGTTCTTGGTAATCAATTGGTAGAAGACTCTAGATATAGCAAAGCAGTGTATGCATAGTTTGGTAATGGGTTCTCGGCAGAGTAGTTTCATTTTAGCGATGCAACCGTAAGTAGCTTAGTCGATCATTGAATTCACCATTAGAAGCCACAACTTGCTGACTGTTATTCTGATGTGAGGAAATTTGAGCAAATAATATGACAAACATTATGTTGTTGAGAAAGCTCAAAGAATCAATAAAGCTTTTGGAAGTTATCTTTTGAAACAAAATTAGTTTATTCAGTTAAAAAAAATAATTAAATATCATGTTCACGGGTAGAACCATAGTTTCGTATTTCGGGTTTAATTGAGCTTGCCAGCGTAAGCTAATGAAAGCGCGCCCTTAAACATTTACTGTTGTTTGCTTTCACAGTGCCGTTGTAGTTTTACAATTTGTGTTGATGGCGCATCATCAGTATTATATACCCCAAACTTATCAGTTGCCGTGAATAAAAACTGTTTATTTGGTAATTGTTAAAATGAAGTGACTTTCGTTTTAATAGTATTGTTGGTGGAAAGCGGGCTTCCGGTTTGCTTAATAATAGCTCCGCACCAAAATCGGCCGGCAGCCCATTGTAAGGCTAATACACAATAACATATTGATGATACAGCCAACATGAATGTTGTTTAGCAGTCTAACTAAAAATCATAATTGCTCTTAGGCTTTTTTGCAGTCCGACAAATTAAACCTTACAATATTATGTTTTTTAATTCTAGAGATGCCAAAAGTATACAATTACACAACATGCTATAGCTGTAGCCAAGTCCTACATAAGGATGATCAACTTCAGTGTAATTTCTGCCGCAAAAAGTGGCATACTAGATGCATAGATGTAAATATATCAACACACACAGGGTTTTACTGGTGTGCAAAATGCTCAGGAACAGCGAATGAATTCAGATATCTGGAAGGATTGAGAAGGTTTTTCAAAAACTTTCACTAAAATAATTTAATGTAAACCATGAAGTGAATGTCAATTTATCTTCACAGTGTTGAATACAAAGCGTTTTTCAATGCGGGCGTGATCAGCTACTGATATAAACTTAACACATTAGTTTGAGTTTGGATTATGAATGTATCCAAGTTCTTGAAAGATGGCTTGTTTGCTAGCCAGCTGATGGATTTGCACCAACCATGGATATCCCGAAACTCTTAGCTTCTACATTCACATTAGATAAAGACTAATTACTCTGCACTATTTAGATTAAAAACAAGGAAATGGGATAAGGCTGCAGCAGAGGTAGATTTACTACTCCACAACAGTCGATGCAATTACACTACAAAAAAGCAACAAAATAACGGTGAGCAAATCCAAAGTAACCGTAATGTAAGCTTATATAGTGAGGCGGCGCTGCTAAAAAGATGTGGACTCTTTTCTCGCCTCTACAAAATGTCTATGTGTTTTAAATTGCCATCATGATAAGTTATTATGGTATTTGCGCATGTTTGTTATATGTGAAAGTTCAAACTTTGCATTCCACACATCCAATGAAGTGTCATCACTTCATAATAATATTGCCATCAGTGGACCTGTAAAGGTGTAACGGTTGCTGATTAAATCATGTACACTAACAGCATGCACACACTGCTGCAGGCTTAGGGAGGGGATTGAGGAGATGTGCCAAGGTATCAAGCATAAGGACACAAACTACAATAAGCTAATGTTATTTCAACTATCACAATAACAGAAAAATCCGGAAGGAAAGCAATGGGTAGACTGTTCGTGACAACGTATTGGTCTTTCATTTCACTAAAATCTCCCAAATTTTTCGTCTCTAATAGATAACATTTGTTCTAATTTTTCTCTGAGCATAGCGGTTTAAGGGTCCATTCACAAGGAAAAGGACGCATTTACATCGTTACATACAGACCTGACCTAACTTGAGATTTCTAATTTATTGACTTGCCATGTTAGCAAACTAGCACCAGCAATCAACTATACATCTGTATATTTTTTGCTAACAAAGTTTAATCTTACAATTAATAACATTTGTTCCAATCTTTTAAATTAACATTTGCAGCAACTCGAATCATAATTGTATATTCATGATTATAGTCAATGCAGTATTCCAACATATATTAATGTTCTCTGGCTACACCAATAAAAGACAGTATCAAACAATTTGAGTATTGAAAGATCATACATCAAAATTCAATAAGCAAACGATAGAACTGGTTCCACCACAGTTCACCTAGTGATTACCACCTTTGACGTAGTATAATAACAGATTAACGGCTGCCAGGAAGCCAAAAACATGTTGCAACTGTTTTTGTGGTCAAATATATTTATTTTTACAAATAGAATAAGTCTAAAATATCATATAATTACTATTATCATTACATATAGATTCAACATTATAAAAATGCTTATACTGGCACTGGAAGTGACAGTGGTCAACCACAATAATAGGCCAATAAAGCTGACGCTTGTAACTAGCAATAATAAGCCAAAGCTTGCACAGTTCAGTTTTACAACCTAACCGAGTTTTTTGTCCATTAAAAAATTGTGTGCAAGTCAGTTTCTGTAGCATTTATACTATAGACACGCTAGCAAGAGTAAAACTCCACAACATTGTTATCAATACATAGCCACTTGGAAACTATCAATTAAAATGAATTTAGTCTGAAATCTATGACAGAGCTTCTTATTTATAATTGAAGATGAATTAGGTAGTGCAAATGCACCTGTGCTTGACTATGCAAAGGTCTAAATAAACAATGTCAAACATTCATGTTTCCTTCAAGTATAAAACTTTTGTAGAAAAAACATCTTATAATACAGTAAAAAGTGCTCAAAGTATCCACCTATGAGAAAACACACAAATAATTGTACACTGAATACAACTAATTATTGTATTTGCTCAGCTTGAAATGAAAACATCAAATATCATAAGAACGAGTAGTTGCTCGACTCTAGATAAGAACATTTTGAAATTTTCACTTTTGCTTTTGTAAATTAAACATGCAAACACTTGTTTTACTGGATGACCAAGAATGTTTTTGTTTACCCAGAAATCTGCAAGATATCTATGAAATTTTTAAAATGGCTTAATATAAGGAAACTTGACAATCACCTTCCGATTCAAGTACAAAATGATGGCAATGACATCTTCAGATGCCTAAGCTATGATTTATATGAAACGGTGAATCACCATCTAAAGTTGAGATATCTGACAGCTATCGAGCTTGTTTTACACAAGTCTCTATCACTATGTTCCCATGCTGCGAATTCGTTCGGGTTGAACTCATAAATCGTCCATTCGGGTCATGGGAATTCTGACTCGTACGAGTTGGTTCGGATTCGTTCGTGTTGGCTCAGTGCGGTTCCTCAAACTGAATTTGTTCGGGTTGAGCATTGATTAGGATCATGGAAATAGTTTGTGTTGATGAATTCGAATTCGTTCGGGTTGCTCTTTTGAGAAAAAGGCATTAAACTGGCGATTTGGCAGTAAATCAGTTTTTGCGTATTTTCCAACTGCAGTTTTTACATACATATAATAATCCTCTGCAAGTTTAACAACAGGTAAGTTATAAATTATTTACTATTTGCTCGGGAAACTGAATCATAGCTCTGTTTCATAAATGGGCAAACTAAATTATTATTATCTTTATAATTGCCAAAAAAAATTATTTTTTTATTATTTGGAAATAATTTACTTATTATTATTAATATTTATTTATCATTTCTTATAGCTATCATTATATTTATTAATAATCATCTATAATGGGGTCCCGGCAGAGTAGTTTCGCTTTAGCGATGCAACCGGAAATAGCATGGTCGATCGTATAACTTATTATTAGAAATCACGACTTGCTTGACTATTATTTAGATTTTAGACAGTTTAAGCTATTGATATAACAAAATTTATGCAGTTTAGGAAGCTCAAGGAATCAATATAGCCTTTGAACTATTTTTTTTTTAATATTTTGTTTCATTCACTTGTTAAAAATTAATTAAATATTATGCTCGTGTGTAGAGCTATAGCTTTGTATTTCGCGGCTCATTGAGCTTGCCAACATAAATTAACGCCCTTGTTATGAGCCAGGTCCTGGCAGAATATTTTGGTGATCTGTCGAGCACGGGCCAAAAACATTCCGTGGCCGTGTTCACTTGCTATCTATAGGACTGTCTTAATTTCAAATCATTGGCCGCCATTGCATTAGTTGGAATCATCATCAAGTGTGATTATGAAAGCCTCACCCAATCTTGTTTGAAGGAATTGCTAAAAAAAAAAAAAATGTACGGACAACTGAATGAACGCAAGAAGGAGCTGATTGACAGGTTATAACTATTATTAGTATAGTAATAATAACGGTTGGAACAACGAACTACGAACAACAAGAACAATTATAATAATTATTATAATGACAATAATAATAATTAATGGCATATAGTTATAATTTTATTATCTTTTAACTTCAACTGTTGCGGTTGTTGTTATTTAATTAATATTACTGATATATCTTATTATTTTATCTATTAATTTTATTTTATAATAATAAATTATTATTATTTTATAATAATAAGAAATTATAAGATGACTTATGTTAGCGGCACATCGTCAGTTCTATACACCTCCAAACCCATCAGCTGCCGTGAATAGAAAAAAAAGTCCTTCAGTATCGGATAAAATGAAGCGACTTTCGTTTTAACAGTGCTATCGATGGAAAGCATGCTTCCGGTTCTTTTGATAATAGCTCCGCAGAAAAATCTGCCGGGACCCCATTATTAAAAATTGTTGATTTTGTTATTATTCATCTACTTACTAGTTTATGCTGTGAACATTCCACAAATTTGACTCATATTACTACTTAGTAATACGAGCGCGGTTGTTTACTAACTCACTACAATCAAGTAATTATTGCGCTCGCTACTCACTGTAAAGGAAGGACAACTCCCACAAAGTATTTCAATTCGAATTATCATAGGAACGGATTGGAATGCCAACCCGAATGAATGCTAACCAACTCACATGAACGCCCGATCCGAACGAATTCGCAGCATGGGAACATGGTGTATATGACTACAGATGAAAGTACGGCTAAGTACATTACTGGCTCAATTAAGAAAAATTACGAAATGAAATTTAAATACAGATATAACTAGGACGTTTATTAGATCAATACATTCAGTAAAATTATGTTGTTTTATAGTACTTACATAGGCAAGCATGAAGCTGGCCAGGCAGACATAGAAGAACTATTCAATGGCATTGTCACTGTGCAAGTGCAACTGCACATCTCTGCCTCCTATGCAATGAGCTCAGTGGTGCAGAAGCAAATCCACCACTATTGTCCCCGGGATTCTGTCCTGCAAAGTGGTGAAACCTTTGGCAACTGGACAGCACATGGTCGTGAGGTAATGACCTTGAAGGAAATACAAATTATGTGGACATCTACAAAGTTGGAGATCCCAATTAATCCTACACACCCTCTCTACTTGACAGAGATAAAGGTGAACTACGTCATGTAACAAAACTTGGAAATATATTAGTTTTTGTGTTTTCACAATCAAAAGAACTTAAAATTCAAGTCTCCCTAGCAAATAAACACTATGGCTTTTTGAAAATTTAACTGCTTTTTGTGTTATAATGCGAGTATGATGTTAACGATGATGTAATAGCAGATTTAACGACAACAAAAAATAAAACGACGGACTCCACCAAATCAGCCTCAGAAAATTTTAAAGCCTGCCGGTTTTGCAAAAAAAATTTAAAACGAAAACTGTTTAAAGGGTCCTCCATCTATGCAAGCAACCACGGATTAACGGCAACAACTTGGCTTTATGTCTTATGAGTTGTTCTTTTTGGGAAAAAGTATCTCTTGCACTCAAACATGCAAATTGGTTTGGAAGCGCACAACTACGCACAAGTTTGCAGGTACCTCATCGGAAATACACAAATTTAAATGAAATTCTGTGGATTAATAAAAATCAACGTTCAGTGTATATTACCGTGGTGATTTATACTTGGAACTTCCGGTTTGTTAACAATAGTCTAATGCCATCGCAATATCATGTCTGTAGCACTACCAATAAAGCAGATACCGCAAAATCAAGACCGATAACGCAGCAAAAGCATAAAAGTATGGGCATCTCAATAACCGCACCTAAAGGTATTGGTATTGGACAGCTGACAAGGTATTGGCTAAGCACTAATTTGAACAAGTAAATTTAAGAGTTTCATGAAGTTTTAAGCATAAAATAAACTTTTAAAAATTATTATTCAGTGCTTTTTAAATTTTGTTTCGATAAAATAGCAAGTATTTCAATTATACCCATTATCATTGTTGTAAAAAACGATGCCAGAAATGTAAACTCGGTAATGCCTTTTTTATCTCAAATTTCAATAAAAGCATACTTATTTTATTGTTGGATTAATTTTAAACTTGAAATTTTTTTAATAAAAAGATGCATCCGTTTTTTTGTTTTTGATCATGAAACATTGTCACGTGAAACCCGTTATGTACATGAGCGGCCTTACCAGAACTGAAAAGAAATTGGTGACTTGAAAAAAAACATCTCCAAAAGATATAATAAGAACTTGTTGCAATCTCATTTTTCGCAATCCCAAAAGTCTCTGTACAATGCCAATATCTGGGAGGTCTGGCTTCTATGCCAACAAGTCAAATTTTTAAAAACCCTCATTATAGCTCTACATAACTTGTTGCCTTTTGGGGACAAAACAGTGTTTAGGACAGCAATTGTGTCTATAGGATTTGCCTTACTGACGAGAGGCAGTAATGCCGTACAAGTTTTTGAATACCTTTCAATTTGAAAATTTAATTAAATCTCAACAAAATTGAGTGTTTTAAGATCGTTACCAATATTATGAGGTTATGTGCTTGCACATGTGCCACTCGGAAAATGTAAAAACCTTAAAAAATTTAATAGGTTGAAAGTTGAACTAGAGTTAACTAGAATTAAAACAGTCTCCTTTCAACTAGTTTCTTTCTCTTTTATCCAGGTTCCATCTAAGGTCCAACAACCGACGGTTGCCCAGAAGCATGGCGAACCTGATGCTCACAGATATGAGCAGCAAACCGTTGAGGTGTGTAGCAAACATCTGATTTTATCGCCAAATCATAAAAATAAAGAAAATAAAGCTCAATCTCTGTGCCTAAACTAAACTAAAGCTATGTCTATTTTAGATGGATCACAACACTCTATTGACAGAGACACTTCCACCACTAGTTTCAAGTGACCACTCATACTGCCAAATTGATCAGCTGGTATGTTGAAAACCTATGCATGACTGCTTGGGTTGCCAGAGGAATGACCATAATAATTGTTACCTAATAGTAGCTCATTGTCTACTAATGCATTTGGTATTGGGGCGTATTAAATCGGTATGAAAAGTTGGAGCAAAGTGATTTTGAATATTTAAAATCAATGAAGTTTGTATTATTGTTTCAGGAATCAGATTGACTTGAAATAGCTTTTAGCAAAAATACTCGATTCATACTACTAATTTCATACAAAACAATGAGTGATTTACTAAAGTGAAGTTTAAATAGCAGGATCGCAGTTTCATTGCAGAAACCATGGAAAACTTCTTGCAAAAAAACCTTTTCAAATATATCTATAATCGATTATTCTGGCATCAAGGCTTTATTGTCTTAGCGAGTGTTTGGTTTCAAAAAAAGTAAATAATGTAACAAATAACCAACTTTGTCTTAGCATGAAGTTTGTTCACAAGGAGACGGCCATCTCAGGTCCGGCACCGCAACCTCTGGTTCACCAGTCTGATAGTAGATAGAGTGCTGACCATAGCAGTAAGCAATGTTATACATGTACACTGTTCTATTTGTATGTAGACTGGACAATTCCCTCCAATCTTCATGGATGCGGACCCTGAAGAAAGGTAATAAGTCTGTAATTATATATATTAGCCACCACCTTACCTAGCAGGTTTGTAACAATGCACACACATACAGATGTAAAGCACACATTAGCCAACCATGAACCACTGCACTGGAGGAAACATATTTTTGACAGAACTATTAGTTGAACTTTGCTGAGCTATGTTTCATGCACTAAAGTTAGCTTGGATTTTCAGTCTAATTAGCCCCAATAACTTATTTTATTCTTTAACATTTGTTTCAAAAGAAATAACATGTTAAATAACGAAACAAATGAAAACCTGGCATGCTTGTAAAGTGCTTGCTTATAATATTACTGTTAAATATATGACATCCATACTAAAGAATCACAAATAATTTTTTTCACAGTTCCGAAGATGAGACAGCGAAAAATGCTTTTCCAGCAATGGAACATGAGAATGAGGAATGTAAGAGTGCTATCACAGTGATAAGTGGAGCTTCCAAGAGAAGCGAACCCATAGCTGTAGACAAGGTGCACGGCTATGCATATAACAAAAAGAGGACTACCAAAAAAGTAAGTTGTAATGACCGGAACTACAACGTTCGTTGACAATGATATGGCCAACCCAAATATTTTTGGAGATTGGAAAAGACAGACTAAAAAATGCAAAAAATTTAATTTTCAACTTGTTATGTTTGAAATTTTTGCATTTATGGACGACATGATGAACAAACCGCAGTTCACATTAACACGCCTTTTCCACACTGAAGGTGGGAGTCTAACCAAAACTTTTTAGGACTACAAAATTTGGCGGCAAAATGCATTAAAACAACTTAAATGTAGATCAAATCTGGCATACATGTCCTGCAGCATTAAAGATTGGCTTTCGAGAAATGCTACATTGACAAGTCATTTCTCGGATTAGAAAAGGTGAAATTAATCATGTTTGTATCGAAGTGAAAAATAGTACTACAAAATGAAGTATAAGGTTTCATTCCGACACATTACCTACATAACAAAGTGATATTGTGTGGGCTACCCAATGGTTGTGTCATGCAGATTTGTAAAATTAGTAAGATGACATTTGGGTAATAGAAAAATGCATGTTGGATTTCCCTGAAAGATTTCAATGAAGAAGTCGAGCCAGGAAGACATTTTCTATGTTGCAGAATTTGACAACATGGATATGCTCTAAATATCCAAACTACATTCACCATCATCCAAAATGACGATGGAGATTTCCTACCACCAACTAAATCACACAGTCATCCAGGCAATACAAGAATCCGTCATGACAGAACTTATAGAAGAGATGTAAGTAGCTATACCAAGTGTGCTAAGCCATCATTAACAAATAGGGTTGTGACTGGGGTTAATGTAGTTTAAATAATATAAACTGGGCGGAGTTAGTGGCGCTTCGCTATCAAACACCCACACCACAGTTTATAGAAATGGCCTCATGTATGGGGAATTGTCTTCTCTAACTATTTTCCTCTTTTTCTCTTACTCAGAAGTTCCTTTATGTCCTAAAATTATGCTCAATAAATGTATTTTGATGGTTATGATGCTATGAATTGGGTCGATGTTCGGCAAATAACTCAGAGTTAACAAACGGATGATTGCTCTATAACACCATTGTGTTCCACTGTCGTCCATATTTTCCTCAGTGCGGGTAACCACAACAGACCACGATTTGTATTACACAAAATGTTTATCGCTATAGCCTTGGCTACACACACCTACGTTTTGTAGGAATATGACGAAAAAAACGTTTCGTAGCGTCGCTCTGGTGGCTACACACACAGATGATTGATCACCGCAACGCTATGGAGTGTCCAGTGAGGCAAAGAGGACATAATTATTGAAAATAGTCAATGTAATAACTATAATTAATATAAATTATAATAATTAATTAATTATGATATTTCTTTATAATACTAGATAAATAATTTATTATCTGTGATAAATAATTAAAATTTATAAATAATAATTAGTTGCTTATAAATAAACAGTAACCTCTTTGATAAAAGTATTGTTGGCCAATCAGTAACGACCAGGTCAAGGTTAAATTATAAAAAAGTTCACTGGAGTCGTCAAATTTCATCCCTATGTTTTATCCAATCGAGAGTAGTTATTTAATAATAATTGTCCAATCACCGAAGCGTCAGGCAAAAAACGTTTTCGTAGACCAACATGTTGGTCTACGAAATTGAGCGTCTTTTTGTAAAAAACGTCGCTTGCAAAGAAAAAAAACGCGTTTTTACTGCATACCTACGAAACGTAGGTGTGTGTAGCCACGGCTTATGTCTTGTGCAGTGTTTTGATTGGTCGGATTGTTTGCTTATAAACATTATCCACAAGCTGTTAGTGGCGTTAGTAGTAATTAGTAGAACTAGTACATGTTGTCACAGTGAGTGAATCAGTTTAGATTTTTCCTTTGATTATAGTAAATCATACTAATAAAGATAATAATTTATTAATTAGTTGTATTTATTAACAAGTTGCATTTCAAGTCAGATCCGGCTAAGCTAGCTATGGCACAACAGCACAATAACATCGTTGAATGATGACCTGAAGCATACATCGTTGCATTTTGTGGTGTGGCATTTGCATTCTGTTTGATTTTGTGGTCGTAGAAATTAATGGAATGTTGAATTGTTGTTGTTTTAGTAACTCACGCAAAGACAGAAGTCAGATGTCAATGATTATATATGGTACATATATATAATCATTGCAGATATGCTACCCGCAACATGCGGGCTGGGTTCTCGGTACTTAGTCTACTTCGATGATTGTCTCCTCATGTTTTGACGTATTTGCGAGAAGACAACTCAGGCAAATACTACCCCATTTCTATAAACTGTGGTGTGGGTGTTTGATAGCAAAGCGCCACTAACTCCGCCCAGTTTAAATTATTTAAACTAGGGTTAATGTGGTGATAACCATTTATAATAATAAAACCAATTATTCATTTTTTTATCATAACTTATTTATTAATATAATAAATATAATAAGTTAATATTATTATTATTATTATTATAAAATTATAAGAAGAATCACATTAATAATTATTATTACCGTAATAACAATTCAATAATAACCACTAATAATTACAATAGCAATCATAAGCAGTACAATCATAATAATAAATGATTATAATAAATGAAATTAAAAAAAAAGTTAAATAACTGTATAAAAAATAGTTATAATAGTGATAACACGGGCATCAGAGGCTTGTCAAAAAAAGTAACGGAGACAATGCGCCCATTACTAAATGTGCTGGTAATAACCTAGCGTCTTCACTCAGTTTCAATGAATCGGGTTTGTGATATTGAGAGTTAGTTCTCTTTAAACTTTTCACAACCAACCGGATATTGCTATCAGCTATCGCTACGAATAGTTTTTATTACAGGACGCACCGCCTCTGTTACTTATTGTAGACCAGCCAATAACAGAACATAGAAAATAAACCTATTAATGAGCTTATTTGGTCGAATGGTCCAATCACATGCAAGCATCGCAACCGAAGATTTTCCCAAACCTAGCATTGCTTGATCACGACGAAACTGAATTATTCGCTCAGTTTGCTGAGCAACGAATTCGCTGGGCCTGAAAAAAATAGTTTCGTTATAATTTCGTCAGAAATTCGGTCTCGTGTGACCAGGGCATAAGCATTGTGCAAAGACTTTTAGAGTGTCAAAAATTAGGCTTGCAATTTTACTTCCGGACTTTGGAAGGCGTTTTAGCTCAGCCACCTTTTTAATTTATTGTTGGTAAATCTTATACTATGTAAACACTGGTGATTTATGTTGAAAGACAAATATACCAAAAATTAAACCAAGTTTACAGTTGAAAAACTCAATTTCTAGTTAGCTATGATTAAAAAATTAAGATAGTCTTAATTTTGAGGTTATTTGTGAAGAAACCAAAAAAAATTAGTTTTTCTGGTATTTTTTTGATCAACTGCAACACCAATTCTGAATTACAAATTATAAGATTTAAAAAAATTTAAAAAAATTTGAAACAAAATAAGATGAACATAATCATTATCAAAAGCAATTAAAAGCAAATACGAGTTCACTTTTTGACTATTTCTAGAAATTTGGTATTGGATATATAGCACTCCTTTACCAAAGAAAAGACTAACCTATTCCAAAAAGTTATTTGCACAAGGAGTCTGAGACGGGTAACCTGATCAAATAAATTTTGTTGAGCTTAAAAAAATTTCACAATATTAATTTTTTCAAGCAATTCGGTTGTTCTAGATACCTTCTTTTAAAGGGCTTAAGAAGCCTTATTTTGATGGAATATAACTTGATTTAAACGTCTTCAAGCTGTAAGCTGTTAAAAAACTTCTGTGGAGTTGCCCTCTCGTCGGAAGATTAATTTCTATGGATGCATCATTGCTGACCTAGACACAGTTTTCTTATAAAGACGCACAAGTTATATATATTTACAAAGCGGGTTTTTAAAAATTTAATTTTTTATATAAAAGCAGGGCCTTCCAGATACTAGCATTGTGCGAAGCAGAGACTTTTGTGATTGCAAAAATAAAGATTCCAACAATTGTAAAATTGTTGGAGGTGTTTCTCTTAAAGGGCTTAGGACGGGCTTTTCAAGACGCACTGTGTGTAGAGTTGTTTTCTCATCAAGCATTGTAAAACTATTGAGAAAACTCACTTGCGTCAACAAAACACCAATAGGTATCATGTAGAGGTCTATGGAGGTCTATGACAATGCGTTCGGCAGTAGGGACTATCTGCATTATGATATTATATAGTATATTACAGCAAGTAGTTTGTACCATTTTTGTTCCTCTTTCAGTTCCAAACTACTTTTCAAAAATCTTAATTATTATTATTTAGTGCTTTTGACGTTTTTTCTTGGAAAGATAGCCGGTATTTCAGGTTTAATTATTATCATTGTCGTAAAAAAAAAACAACGCCGGAAATACAATTTCGGCAATGTTTTTTTTCCACCTAGTATTATCATGAAGTATACTAATGTTATTGTTTGATTAATTTTTCACATGAAAATTATTATTTTGATAAAAAAATTTCATTATTTTTTTTTGATTTTGATGACAAACACTATCACGTGAACGCCTGTGTATACATAATAGTGAGCTTACCAAAGATAAAACAAATTGCTGACTTGAGAAAAACAGCTCCAAAAAAATTAAAATTTGTTGCAATATCATTTTTTTGCAGTCAAAAGAGTCTCTGCACAAAACTAACATCTAGGACGCCCTATTTCTATGCGAACAAGCCACATTTTTGAAAACTCGCTTTATAGCTCTATATAACTTGGTGCGTCTTCGAGAAAAAAAGGCGTCTTGGCAAGTGCTGACTGCGTCTATAGGAATCGTCTTACTAGTGAGAGGGCAACTCCAGATAATTTTTCTGAACACATTTCAACCTCAGAAAGTTTAAATTAAATCAAAATCCTCTTCAAATTAGGCGTCATAGGCCCTTTAAAGGGCCTAGGATGCCTAATTTGAAAAGGATTTAAATTAATTTGAACTTTTTGAGGTTGAAATGAATTTAGAAAAATTGTCTGGAGTTGCCCTCCCACCACTCTCACCAGTAAGACGATTCCTATAGACACAGTCAGCATTCATCAAGACGCAATATTTTCCCAAAGACGCAACAAGTTACATAAAGCTATAAAGCGAGTTTTCAAAATTTTGGCTTGATTGCATAGAAGTAGGGCCTCCTAAATATTGGTAATGTGCAGAGACGTTTTTGATTGCAAAAAATGATATTGCAACAAATTTTAATTTTTTTGAGTAGTAATATATGAGCAGATCTCCCTACCAAGTGTTTTTTTGTGGATTAGACCTTGGAGTTTAGGCAATGGGTTACGACGTTGGATGAATTCGCCGAGTTTATATTGTATTTTACTTGAGGGGTATTTGAGTGGCATTTGAATGGCATTTAAGTGGCATTTGAGTTTTTGATTATTTTTTTACTTATTTTGCATGTATGGCATTTGATTTTTTTGATAGTTTTAACATTGTATATAAATGAAAACGTGATAAGATTGTATGGTTATTGGAAGTTAAGATGTCGACAGAGGATGATGTTGAGATGAGACCGATGAATGAAGTTGATACTATTGATGGTACTGAACGTGATATGATAGATGTTTTACCGAGTATGAAGCGTAAAGCGTTGATAATTATGATAATTTTGGTATTTGTCGTAGGGCTTTCCACTTTTGGAGGTGTTACTGAGTTTAGTATGTATGAAGAAGCTATGGAAAAAATACAAAAAGCGAGAAACTCTCCTGTTGGAACCATAAATGAAACTACTGTTGATTGATGAACATCTTTTTATGATGAATGGGAAACCTGAAGATTATGACCCGAGGATGCGATCTCCTTTTACAGCAATGATTGCAGGACCAACTGGATCGGGAAAGACGCAAGCGATTTTTCGAATGATTGAAGCTAGTCAGACTATAGCACACCCTCCACCAACAGAGATTCACTACTGTTATGGAGCCTACCAAAAAGCCTTTGATGATGTATCAGGAGTGATTTTTCATGAAGGCATGATAGATATAACAGTGAGTTTTCCCAGAGATGGTAAAAATCGATGGCTGATAATTGATGATCTCATGGATGAAGTTTCTGGTAAAGCCGATGCTAATGCTTTGTATACAAAACATAGTCATCATTTGAACATAAGTGTGTTTTTTATTGTTCAGAATCTGTTTTTAAAAGGAAATCGTACAATTTCCTTGAATAGTCATTATTTTTTTCTTTTTAAAAACCCTAGAGATGCTTCTTCTATTTCCTATTTGGCTCGACAATGTTTTCCATCAAAAATAAAATATGTACAAGAGGCTTTTGAAGATGCGACAAAGAAACCATACTCTTATTTACGAATAGATACGACTCAACAAACGAATGATCAACATAGACTATTGGGAAATTTTACATCAGTTCTCCCTATGATATTATATGTACCCAAGTAAAAGGATATTGTTATGTATGTAACTAAAGATAGCAGCATGTATAACAGTTGGACTTGTGTATTTGATCACCAGGAATAGACTGACTATAATATTAGTATGTATGTAGTAATAGTGCAAAGATATTGCATCAGCTAATGAGAGAAAGGAAGTGGTATGAGTCATAAAACAGTAGAAGGCAACCAGCCTATTATATATGAATTGTTGCTGTAACATAACAAGTTGTCAATACATGTCATTCCTCCCACGCAGGTTAAGGAGTGTATCGATCAGGCAAACGTCTTTGTCGTTGAGGGTATCGTCGGCCAGGGGGTGTTGGGTTGTTTGGTTCTGTAACTGGTGGTTGAGGTGTAGCATCGGCAACACGATTGTTTGAAGTATTGTTGATGTTTGTCAGGTTATTGACGGGTAGGCGCACTTGAAGTTGATTAGCATGCCGTTTCCATACACCCAGATCAGTTTCAACAAGATATACTGTTGAGCCAATTTTGGATATGATTTTCCCAGGCACCCACTTTGACCCAGAAGCATAGTTGCGTGCATATACTAGAGAGTTTACAGCATATATGGATTTTGGTGTAGCGTTGTATTCAGAATGCTGTCTTGTAAGAGGACTTAGCATTGACAGTAAGCTCCTGGGTTGACGACCATGCAGGACTTCTGCTGGAGTTCTCCAATCAAGGCCCGGATGAGGGAGTGATCGATATGTAGCTAAAGTGAGGCGAACACTGTCTTTAAGAGTTGTTCCCCCTTCACAATTTTTGGTTACACTGTGTTTAAATGACTGCACAAAGCGTTCAGCTTCACCATTTGAAGATGGGTGGTATGGAGGTGATGTGATGTGCTGGATACAGTGCTCTTTACAGAATGCAGCAAATTCTTGAGCGCTAAACTGGGGTCCGTTGTCTGTTACAATAGTGACAGGTAATCCTTCTATGGTGAATATGTCCTTGAGTACTTGTATTGTTTGCTGAGCCGATGTTTGACCAACTTTCATTTCTCCAATATACGGATATTTGGAGTGGGAATCAATGCATATGAGCCACATTCGATCTTTAAACGGGCCAGCAAAATCCAGGTGAAGTCTTTCCCATGGTTTCTCAGTTGTTGGCCATTCTTTGTATTGTTGTGGTGGTGCATTGGCAGATTGTTTGCAGATATCACAAGACTTTGTCATGGTTTCAATGTCCTGATTTAGTGAACTCCACCAAACATAGCGTCTTGCAAGTTGTTTGACTTTTACAATGCCCCAGTGTGATGAGTGTAGGTTTTCTAGCACTTGCGGCTGCAAAGCTTGAGGGATCACCACTCTTGTTGAGTTATCACGTTGAAGAATGATAATGCCATCATGTGTGTACAGGGACTCCTTGTTATGCCAGAACACAGCTAGTTTTGTGTTTTCTGGTTTTTTAGATGGCCAGCCTTCAATGATGTGTTTCAATACATCGTTCAAGAGTTGATCCTTTTCTGTTTCTCTTTTTACAATACTTGAGTTGATAGGGTATGAGCTAATCTGTTCTTGAACAGCAAGTGACACTTCCTGGTTATCGGCCTGTTCTGTTGTGTCAAAATGTTTGTCAGGTCCCATGGGCAACCTTGATAAGCCATCAGCGTTGCTGTGTTCAGATGTCTTTCTGTAACGAATAGTGTATTGGTAGCCCATTAGGGTGAGTGCCCATCTTTGAAGGCGCTGTGCTGTTAGACTCGGTATGTTCTTCTCTGGTGAAAAGATTGATATTAAAGGTTGGTGGTCGGTTATCAGCACAAAGTTTCTACCATACAAAAACTGACGGAATACGGTAACACCATAAATTATGGATAATGCTTCCTTCTCTATTTGTGAATACTTTTTTTGAGTCTCTGTAAGAGTTTTGGAAGCGTGTGCTATGGGATGTTCACCATGTTCTCCTTGTTGAGAAAGTGTGGCACCAACGCCATATGATGAGGCGTCAGTGGCCAAAATGAGTGTTTGTTTGTCATTGTAGTGTGATAGCGTTGTGGCATTGATAACATCGGCCTTAAGGGTAGAGAATGCACTTTGACATTTAGCGTTCCAGTGAAAAGGTGTATCCTTGTTTAGGAGTTGGTACAGAGGCGCTGCTTTCTCAGCCAGGTTGTTTATAAAACGACCATAGTAGTTGATCTTGCCCAGGAAGGCTTTGAGTTGCTGAGCATCTACCGGTGTTGGTAGCTGTTTGATAGCCATGATTGAGGTTTCTGATGGTCGTTTTCCGTCTTTGTCAATAATATGGCCCAAGTACTCTACTGCCTCTTTGAGAAATTCACACTTATCAAGCTTGAGGCGAAAACCATGCTCTTGTAGTTTTGTCAGCAAAAGATGCAGGTTATTCCAGTGCTCCTCCACAGTTTTGCCAGTTATGATGAGATCGTCGAGATACGCTGCCACTCCTGGGATGTTTGCTGTCAATGAATCCATGCAGCGTTGGAATTGCGCTGGACTTGAAGCCACGCCAAAACACATGCGGTTGTATCGGTACAGGCCAAAAGGTGTGTTTATGACACAAAGTTGTTTAGCATTATCATCTAGCTCTAGCTGAAGGTAAGCATCAGCCAAGTCGAGTTTTGTGAAGTATTTTCCACCTCTCAATTTCTCCATCAGATCGTCCAGCTTTGGAATTGGGTGCTGATCTATAGAGATCTGTTGGTTTAGTTGTTTGAAGTCACCACATATTCTGACTTTACCCGATGGCTTAGAGACAACAACTATTGGTGCTGCCCACTCGCTGAAATCAACCCGCTGTAGGACATTTTCTGACTCGAGGCGCTCAATTTCCTCTTTTGTAGCTTTGCGTCTTGCATATGGAATGTCACGAGGTTTTGAGAAGGATGGACGGGCGTCAGATTTGAGATGGATAGCTACTTGTAATGATTTGCAATGACCAATTCCAGTTCGAAATACGTCTGGGTATTGAGCTGATAGACTACTTGCTGCGATTGTGGAGGAGTTACTGGCTGTTTTTGTACAGGTTGTATCAGTAGTATGAGATGACAAGGAGATGGAATTTGCTACTGCTGATAAACCTTGTTCAGATAGTCCAAAACTGTCACTCCAGTCCAGACCTAGTAGATTTGATCCATGATTTGAGTCGACCACTAGCAGTCTAAGATTATGCTTTAGTACATCGCCCACCTGTACATTTACAAAGCACTCACCTTTAACTTTGAGTTCTGTGTTACCATAAGCATGTAAGGTGGTAGAAGTCTGTTGACATGAGGGTGAGCCAAGTTGTCTATAGCCTTTGAGACCCACCATGGAGCATGTGGCACCGGTGTCCCAGTGAAAACGAACAGCGTGACCATTGACAGAAGCGTTTATCCATACTTGTTTACCTATTCTCTCAAATGCCTGATAGACACTTTGACTATTAGGATGTTCGGCTATCTGGTATACGCTACTAGCAGATTCGTCTACTATGGCATGACTGGACCCATGACTACTTGGTGTACCGTACGATGGTGTTTTAGACTGACATACTGCTCCAATATGGCCGACACGTTGACATTTGTTACACTTATAACCTCTGTAAGTACATTGTTTGCGATCGTGGGTCACATAACAATCAGGGCAAGACTTATGTTTAGTTGAATCACTAACCTGTGGAGTTGTCTTACCATTCATATTGAACTTGCGAGGTTTGTTCTTGTAGGAGTTGTTGTATGAAGCTGTCATTTGGTTTGTGAGAGGTTCAGCTACCTCACCCTTCAATACTCTGTCTGTCTCAGAGGTAGTAATGAAAGTTGCAGCTGTCTTGAGAACTGTTTCGAGTGTTGGGTCTGTCTCTAGTAGACATTGTCTGCGTACATCAGCGTCAGGTGTCTCCTTGATGATGACATCTCTGATTTGATCATCTACATAGCTCTCACCGCAGCCTGCTTTCTTGCAGACAAAGTTACAGTTGCGGGCTAATCCACGAAGATCTGCTGCCCAGTCTGAGTAAGACTGGTGTGGTTTCATTTTGCAGTTATAAAACTCGTACCTGGCAGCTTGTACATGTTTCGATATTGTGAAATGGTCACTTAGCTTTTTGGTCAAAACCTGGTACGTCTTGGTAGTGATATCTTCATGTCCAAAGAGTTTTGTTAGCAGTTCGTATGTTGCTGATCCAATCCATGATAATAAGCAAGCTCGTTGTTGGTCTGCATTAGTTATAAGATACACAGTGAAATGTTGTTGTAATCTTTGGGTGTATTGCTTCCATGTTTCCTTTTCCTTGTCGAAAGCATCAAATCTTGGTATGTTGACCGAGGGCAGTGATGGGGCAGTAGTTTGTTGAGTGTCACTAGGTTTAGTAAGTTGTCCAAGTATTGCTTGAAACTGCTCCATTTGCACTTTCTGTTGCTCTTGCATAGCTGATAATATTCCTGCTAGCTGTCCTTCCATGCTGACTGTAGATTGCAGTTGAGGGGTGTTATGATATCAAAATAAATCCCAGTTCTGACACCAATCTGTTATGTATGTAACTAAAGATAGCAGCATGTATAACAGTTGGACTTGTGTATTTGATCACCAGGAATAGACTGACTATAATATTAGTATGTATGTAGTAATAGTGCAAAGATATTGCATCAGCTAATGAGAGAAAGGAAGTGGTATGAGTCATAAAACAGTAGAAGGCAACCAGCCTATTATATATGAATTGTTGCTGTAACATAACAAGTTGTCAATACATGTCAGATATAAATACAATTACTATTCACTTCACCTCAATCATATTTTGTTATTCAACGACGCAACACGAAAGCATTATAATGTCTAAAGCTTTGGAGAAAAAATTAACAAAAAATGCAGCTGTGTTGTTATCGCTCAACAATACAACCTTTGCTATTCAAAAGTCTGTTATAGCCAAAGCCAAAAAGGAGTTTATTATGACTCTAATGGAATGTGCTAAAGCTATTATAAATGGAACGATACCATTGACATCATCTCAGTATAATGAGTTGCAGCGAAACGTGAAGGATATTAGCGCTTTAGTAAGAAAATCAACGTTAGATGATAAGAAAGCTGTATTGCAAAAAGGAGGATTTTTAGGCGCTCTACTAGGGCCTATCATCAGCAATATAGTTCCTGGGTTACTTAAAAGTGTGCTAGGCGGAGGGAGAAGATAAAGATGAAACTCTCAACACGAATGATGCGAAATAGAATGGCGATTTTAGCTCTGGATGATCTGAGTAAGAAAGGAAAAATCGCTATAGTCGAAAAGGCCAACTCAGATTTGTTTCAATCATTGATAGAAAGTGTTAAAAATATTATATTAGGTAATGTTCCTCTTGATTCTGAGCAGTTTATTGAGTTGCAGCGTTACAAGAAGGAGCTACATAAACTTAGTGGTAGAGGGAGAGTTGATGATAAGCGTAAAATTTTGATTCAGAGTGGTAGAGGGAATCTTTTGGATGCTATTATAACACCTATTGTATCTGTTTTATCATCAATAAAAAGATGAATCGTCAGCCTTTAACATTCTCCAGACGTAATTTTATACTCACTGAAGATGAATACTATAGATTAACGGAAAGAAAGGATGATAAAACAGTGGTAAAGGAAGAGAAAACCAGACCTCCATTGTATTATAATCCTATGGAAGCTATAACAGTGAGAAATATGAAGCGAAAGCGAAATGATCTACTGGAAACGGCTTATGATTCTGACTTATCCTCATACGAAAAGTTAGATGAAAATGTTGAAAACCTACGTAGGTATTTGTCTGATGTCAAAAAGATTAAAAATAACCAAAACCAGACACAAAAGGATAGTTGGAATCTCATTAAGAAAAAAAAGACAGAGTCTACTTTTCCTTTGGCCAATAGCACAGTTATCGATAATAAACCTAATGTCTTTTCACCAAATGTTGATAAAGACAATGAGTTAGAATCAGTGAAAGTGGTTGATGATGATGATGATATTGGGATGGAATTAATAAAAGGAAGGTTGTTTGATACTGAAGACACAACCTTACTAGGAAGTACATTTCTTACTGATGGAGAAGATGAGCACGATAGTGAAAGCGAAAATTTAAAAGATTTTGAAAAAAAAGCAGCTGATTTAACAACAAAAAAGAGTGATCAAACGATCGCTGTCAGAATGTTGAATAATCTGAGTAAAATTGGTAGATTCGACTCGGAGAAGAACAGACTGAAAATTGGAGAACATTGGTTGAATCCTAGGACTTCCAAAACTTTACTACGAGACGTTCTAACCGAAGGAGGTAAAATACAATCGGGAAATACCAATTACAGTAGATTTAAAAGCCTGCTAACTGATGAAGGAATCACAACTGTCAGAAAATCCCCGCATCGAACACGTACTCAGAAGAAAAAGTTGGTCGTTCCCGGTACTAATTCATGGACATCAACACGCTAAAAGAGTTGTATTACAATCCTGCATTACATACATCTCTACGAGGAGCTAGAGCTTTACTGAAAGCTCGTAGAAAACGAGAGGGAGAAAAAAGAATCCGTGAATGGTTGAGTGGTGAGGATGCCTACACGTTACATAAAAAAGTTGTAACCAAGTTTAAGCGTCGTCCTACAATTGTAGCTGGAATAGGGGAGCAGCTACAGGTAGATTTGATGGATGTTCGATCTCGAAGAGATGAAAATAATAATACAGCATTTTTACTGACTGCTATTGATTCTTTATCTAGAAAAGGTTGGGCTGTGCCGCTCATCAACAAATCAGGACCGGTAGTAGCAAGAGGATTGAGAAGAATACTAGAAGGGGAAAACTATAAAGCTTTACAATCTGATAAAGGTAAAGAGTTTGACAACGTCAATGTCAAGACTCTGCTGGCGGAAAAAAAGATCAAGCGCTTTACAACCGAAAATGAAACGATAAAGGCATCAATGGTGGAGCGTTTTAACAGAACTTTAAAAGAGAAGATATATAGATATTTGACATATAAAGATGACGATAGATACATTGATGTTTTACCAGAAATGGTTAATGCATACAACAACACAATTCATGGTGCTATAGGTATGAGACCAAATGATGTGAATTTTCAAAATCAAGAACTTGTATGGAATCGTGTGTATGAAGGAGGTGAACATAGTTTAACTCAAGAAGCAAAACTAAAGGTTGGGGATTATGTGAGAATAAGTAAGGCAAGAGGAGTGTTTGAAAGAGGATACACCCCGAATTGGACGATTGAGATTTTTATAATCACCGAGGTACTTATTGATGAAAAACCTGTTGTATATAGGGTGAAAGATTTAGCTGAGGAGATGATTGATGGTACCTTTTACGAAAAAGAGTTGCAAAAAGTAAAAAAACCCACGATTTTCAGAATTGAAAAGATACTGGGAAGAAGAATGAGAAGAGGTAAAAGACAGATTCTGGTTAAGTGGTTAGGTTATGGAGAAAAGTTCAATGAGTGGGTAGATGAATAGTTTATAAGGAAACAACGCTTGATATAGTCATCATACGTTGGGAAAATGTCGATGCTGATAACTTTACCCTCAAACTCTAGTGGTGAAGAGTTTCCTGATAATAACAATTCCGAATTTACAGTGAGACTGTATAAATATTTGGTTATCAATGGCGGTAAATGGGAGGTAGCTCTGCTAGATATGTCTTATTCTAATAATTGGAAAAATGTTACCGAAGGGAAAATATATCTAGAAAAGACTAATGTCTCTGGTAAAAGCGAAAAGTCCTTCATCCTAATCGGTAATGGAAGATATGATAGTATAGAGGAGTTGGAGGAGATTATACGAAAGAGAATGAATGAAATGGATTTAGACAAGAAATTCGCCATCTCCTACAACAAGATCACCAACACCGCTTTACTAACTAACAGTGATCCTGATACTGCCATAAGCTTTTCCAAAGATATAGCATATATTTTTGGATTTGAATCAAAAACTACATACCCTCGTGGTAGATACAATAATATCACACCCCCTGATATAAATTCCGGTTTAACATCCCTGTATGTTTATTCCAACATTGTTGATAATAGAATGGTAGGAGATACGAATGTACCTTTATTGAGAGTAGTTCCAGTTCAAGGAAAGAAGAATAGTGTTGTGTATCAAGAATTTAAAAATCCTCACTATGTTGACGCTTCATCACTAAATAGTGATATGATTAAAGTACTTATAACGAGTGACGACGGTCAACGAATACCATTTGATGGTGGAAAGGTTGTGTTGACGGTTCACTATAGAGAGAAAGAATTATAATGAGTTTGGTACGATACACCCCTGAGGATTCAAAAGATTTTTTTGATGAGTACTACAAGATGCAAGCTGGAAATGGAATTGGAGTGTATAGTGGACGACGAGTGATGCCTAATATGAGAGGAAATGGACTTGGTAGTATTTTTTCAAGTTTACTTAAATCTGCAGCACCAATGCTGAAAAGAGGAGCAATTAGTTTGGGGAAAAGAGCATTGTCTGTAGGTGGAAATGTAGCGCGTGATGTCATCGATGGTCAAAGTTTTGCAGCGTCAGCAAAGAAGAGGGGATTGGCAGAGTTGAATGATCTGGGGGGAGATGTGCTCAATGCAGTCCGTCCAGATAGAATGAAAAGGAGAAAAACAAGAGGTGGAAAGAAGAGGAGAGGTGTTGGTAATCGTGGTATATTTTAATAGCAGTAGAATCCGGTATAAAGACAGCTGAGCTTGATATCTATATTCATTAAGCGGTAACGCTTCAAGCATTCATCACTCGCAAAAGATGGCTAGCCTAAATGGAACAACAGGTAATAAGTTGGAAGGTTCTTCCTACAACATAAATCCAACGTTGGATGTATTTGCTACGGAACCAACAAACATATCGGTAGAAAGATCGGAATATGTTGTCATCAGACCTGATAGGTTAGATCCTTATGGTAGTATTGAGTTAACCTTGTCAGGGAGCACTGAACATTACACAGATCTTTACAACTCGTTTCTGCAAGTTGAAGCCACAGTTGTTCAAGATGATGGAGCCGATATTGCAGGTGATGATAATGATGCGGTTGTGTGGATGGGGGATTCAATGCATGCATTATTCAGTGAGTTGAAAATGTCGATAGAAGGAACCACTGTTGAATACGCTAACAACTACGGTTTACGCTCCTACTTTTCACAACTACTCGAAAACAGTGCAGAAAGAAAGAAATATCAAGGTAAGATGGAAGGATGGTTGTATGATGATTCAACTGGCAAAGACGGTACTGATCACAAAACCGCTGATAAGAAAAAGAGGAGAGCTCTAATCATAGGTGGAAAGACAATAGAATTAACTGGAAAACCTCATCTCGCATTATTTCAGCAGAAAAAACTAATAATACCAGGTCCTACTATGCAGCTGGAGTTTGAGCGTGCCTCTGCCAAACTAGCTTTGTTTGCTGCGAATGAGACACCTGCAGGAGGGGCGAAGATTAGAATTGATAAATTTGAACTTCATCTTTGTAAAGTTAAGGTGAATCCTACAATACAAAACTCCCAACTCAGTTTGGCATTGGAGGGTCACAACTACATTTATCCTGTTGATCGAAAACGGATAAAACTATATGGAATTCGTGCTGGTGTTGCGCAGATCGACATCACTTTGGAAGAAAACAAACAAAAACCTAAACAAATTTATTTAGGTTTAGTTGATCACAACGCAATGAACGGACGTTTCGCCTTGAATCCATATAGAATGCAGCATGCTAGTGTTGATAGTATTGTATTGAGAGTTGGTGATTGTCCAATTGGAAGGAGATTTGAACCAAATTATGCTAGAGGAATTTTTGGAAGAGAATATCATCAGTTTCTACACGCTACCGGAACTTTGCTTGAAGGCGATAGTCTTGGTATTACGAAAGAACAATACCTTGATGGTACTACACTTTATGGATTTGATTTGACTGGTGATTTTCTTAAAGAAGGTTTTCACTCTATGAAAAATGTCACAACAAGTGTGGAAATTCGTTTTAGCGCTAACACGACGGATGGATTATCCCTGGTAGCATACTTTGTAAAAGACGGTGTGTTGGAGATGGATAGCATTCTTCAATTAACTATCGGAGGAGACGCAGTGCTTTAAACAGAAAGTTACAGATGAATACCATACAAATTCATTCGATCTTATCTTCAGACGTTTTATGTCAAAGCGTAGGGATTCATGTTGGAGCTAGAGAACAGTTTTGGAAGCAAATTTGCAATTTTCCAACAGGATGTTTCGTATTCAACACCCATTATTCTCATCAACCCGGAGAGCATTGGTTGGCTGTGTACGCTAATGATTCAGAGGTGGATTTTTTTGACTCGTTTGGACGTTCTGTTTCCTTTTATCCGGATGTAAATGAAATACTAAGTATTCATGGAGGATATGAAACAATACGAAGTAATGAAACACAACTACAAAATTTTTTGTCAACTGTATGTGGCGACTATTGTGTATACTTTTGTTTACTGAGAAGTAGAGGATGGAGTATGGATGAATTTGTTAGAAGTTTACGAGACATAGGAGATAGTGAGATGAGAGATCACTCAATACGGAGATTTATCATACAGACCTATCCTAACTTCGAGTTCATAGAAGATAATACAGTAGAAGGAATAGATGGTGTACATATACAAGGAACTAATTTACTAAGTAAATTGTTAAAATAAATTATTATAATTGATTTTTATTTGATATAACAAATATAATGAATAAAATACAACTTATCTCATTATTTGTGCTAAACACTACAGAATCTATAAAAACTATTATTTTGTAATGTTTCAAGCAAGAAGTAAATAAGATCTTCTCATTTTCTTCCTCAGGAGCGCTCTTTAGTTATATCTAAAAGACATAGTAACTAATGACTCTATTATACATAGTTATATGAATTAATTTTACAAAAATACTTCAGATCTTTCTTTAAATAGATATGAAACTTACCATCATAGAAGACGAGTCACGTCCTTTGTGTTATCGATTAAGACTCTGATATGCTGTTCTGGACAATTCTCTTTTTCATTTTCATCAAAGTAGGAGAGACAGGTGTGCTGCAGCGAAGTATCAAACAGTTCTGAGACTTGAATGAACGCTTGAAGAGCTGAGAGTAGAATGATGTCGTAGGAAATCATGTTGTTCGTATTTTGTTTCAGTCCTCTGAATACGATTACACCACTTTTTTCCGCCACCACAGATGAAGCTATTTGAGCAGGGATGCTAAGATCTCCAATCAATAGCTCTCCTTTCACCATACATCTGTAATTAGCCACTATAACATCAGCAGTCTTGTTCCAACGAGTATCACATTTTCTTAGCATTCCAGGATTCTCATAAGCTATAACACTTCCTGTCGGAAAATCGTGTAGGTGAGCAACACTGAAATAAGCCTGTATTTGTCTCAAACTCTTGCCATACAATGAGTTGAATGGATCGTTGATCTTTCGATTACATCCATGAGATTCAGCAGTACGAAAAATCGCATCTCCTGTCTTTCCTTCTCCCATATAAATTAAAACAATTGGACGTGTTTGCTTAGCTTTATTAACAAGCAGTCCTATTTCGGTTGAAACATCACTCTTCACCCGAGTTATCTTCTTATCCTTTCGGTAGTTGTAAATCATGGTGCACTTTGATTCATCACGAAATTCAACAGACAACACCTCCATAACTGTTGGTACTGGTAGTTCGCGGATTTCCATTGATTCTTCAAGTTTTTTTAGACTATCTGGAGAGAGAGAGTTTATTAACCCAGCGCTCTTGTAGGTGAGAGTGGTTAGTTCATTACTTCCAGCATCTTGAAAGGGTATTCTGGTGTGACGAAAAAGCGTTTCATCTCCAACATCCGTCAAAACTAGTTTTTTGCACTTCGAGCCAGTTTCATTATCATCTTTTGTCAAATCAATAAAAGATCGTTTCCTCATCGATGTTCTTTTTGAAGACAGCTTGTTAGTAGGAGATGTGAATGAAGTAAAATCTTGTTGGGATTCTGGTTCATCAACCACCAATTGACTTTCTGCCATATCAAAGATAGGAGAAGGTGATGGGGAAAGGGTTTGCTGGGATCCTGCTTCTTCATTCATCGGTTGACTTCCTTCGTCTTGAGTATTCATTCTAAAAAAACAAAACATTTTGTTTAATTTTTCGTAATTAATTTTAAAAGATCATAAAGATCATAAACCTTCAGCTAGTAGTGTTAGCTAACAAAAAATAAATATTTTTACTCTTACCTTTATAAAGAAGATGAGCTCCTAGTTGTTGCAATGAAAGATTTAGTAGATGTTGCTTCTCCGCTAGCCGTTGTAGAACTGGATGCTTTCTGTGTGAAAACAGTGGCTCTTAAATAGGTAAAGTTGCACTGATTAAATCCTATGAATCAACATTTTTTCACGCGAATACATCCCAATGCTTTCGCGGGAATAAATAATTTATTTTCACGCGAATGGAAAGCGTTGCTTTCGCGGGAATAACAATTTTATTTGCACACGAATACAAACCAATGCTTTCGCGGGAATAAATAATTTTGTTTCACGCGAATAGAAACTGTTGCTTTCGCGGGAATGAATACTTTATTTTCACGCGAATACAAACCAATGCTTTCGCGGGAATAAACATTTAATTTTCACGCGAATGGAAACTGTTGCTTTCGCGGGAATGAATACTTTATTTTCACGCGAATACAAACCGTTGCTTTCGCGGGAATAAATATTTCATTTTCACGCGAATACAAACCAATGTTTTCGCGGGAATAAATAATTTATTTTCACGCGAATGGAAACCGTTGCTTTCGCGGGAATAAACATTTTATTTTCACGCGAATAGAAACCAATGTTTTCGCGGGAATAAATAATTTATTTTCACGCGAATGGAAACCGTTGCTTTCGCGGGAATAAACATTTTATTTTCACGCGAATACAAACCAATGTTTTCGCGGGAATAAATAAATTATTTTCACACGAATGGAAACCGTTGCTTTCGCGGGAACAAACATTTTATTTTCACGCGAATATAAACCAATGTTTTCGCGGGAATAAATAATTTATTTTCACGCGAATACAAACCAATGCTTTCGCGGGAATAAACATTTCATTTTCACGCGAATACAAACCAATGTTTTCGCGGGAATAAATAATTTATTTTCACGCGAATACAAACCAATGCTTTCGCGGGAATAAACATTTTATTTTCACGCGAATACAAACCAATGTTTTCGCGGGAATAAATAATTTTATTTTCACGCGAATGGAAACCATTGCTTTCGCGGGAATAAAAATTTTATTTTCACGCGAATACAAACCAATGCTTTCGCGGGAATATATACTTTATTTTCACGCGAATGGAAACCGTTGCTTTCGCGGGAATGAAATTTTTTATTTTCACGCGAATAAAACAGGGATATTTCATGCTAATAACACTATTCTGATAGAGTTTTCGCGTGAGTGTTTTTAATGGCTATAAGCTAAATGAGTAGGAGTGGCTTATACTATATAAGAACAGCTCTCTCTGCATAGAAATCATTCTCTCCAGCAATAAAACATCGACTACTACAGCTGATTTCATCAACTACTACAACTGATTTATCAACTGCTACAACTGATTTCATCAACTACTACAGCTGATTTCTTGGTGATAAGGTAAGAATTAATAGAAAAATTATTTAACTCTTAAAAGTTCAATCACGTCCAATGAACGTGATTTGTATCATGTGACCAAAAGTTCTTTCACGTCCAATGGACGTGATGTATTTTGTCCGGTTTTCGGAACTGATTGCAGAAGTTTGTATAGACTGATAGGAATAATTTTTATACCATCGTGTAGAGCAGACAATTGCCTATTTTCTGGTCTTTGATTGAAGACTGTACGACGTTCTAAACGGAAACAGTTCCAAATATCCTTAACCCATCACTTCCTGTTTTAAATTTCGGATTTTTTTTGATAATCATGGGCAAAATTTTTTTGCTAAGGAGCAAGCACATTGTTTTCTTCTTCTAATTTAGTTAGTTTATTAATATCTTAGCTTGTTTGAGCCCTCTGACACTGGAATTGAAGGTTAGTAAGCTAGTAATTAATTATTTAGATACGGCGTTGATAATAAATAATTAATTTTATTATTTTTTTATTATTTTTGTAAAGTTGTTGACTGATGTTGTTGTTTACATCAAAATGTAGCTCTAAATGTTTCTAGTTCATTGGTGCACCAATGAGGGCTTAATTTTTGCCTGTAATAAAAATAATAATTATTTTCAGAAAAAAAATTTTCCGAAATTTTCGGTCATTTGTGCAACAAGTGTCCAAATGTTGTTGCAGTGTTCTAACACTATTCTTGCATATTTTTGTTTCAAATTTTGCTAGTCTTATCAGAATTTTGTCCTCTTTTCATCTGTGCTATCAGTTTCTTGCCTAGTGTGTTATTTTTTTTGTAACTGGTTGATCTGCTGAGAGCATTACTAAAAAATGGTCTCCGAACTAAAAAAATAATAAAAATAGTTTAGACAGGTGAAATCAATCTGTTATTTATTCTACTAAGAGAAAAGAGAATGCTGATTCTCATGAACTTAAATTTGTTACCATATCATGTATAGATGAATTTTAAAATTTTTTTGAAAATCGAACTTTTTTTGCAAAAAGCGGGTGAATCCTGTGGTAATTTATTGGTCAAAGCGATTGAAATTCAAAGAGTTAATAAAAGTTAAAATGTAATTATTTTACAACACTGTTTAATCATCATATACTAATACTTAACATTTTATTTTAGTTCATTATGAGTTCAAAAAGATACACAATCAAAGACTACCTTCCAAAGATATATCATAGCTATATTAAAGAAAATGTTGAAGTACAGGAAAAGATTGGATATCGCTTGACATTACAAGCTATATTATTATGTATGACACAGCATTTGCTAACTGTAGCTTCTTTACATGGAGAACTTTCACCGATACAATACCGACCATACACTACACATAAATACGTTGACAATCCAGTAGAAATATTTAAGCATATGACTAAAAACAATTTTCAAACAGTTGTAAAAATGTCAAAAACTGTCAGTATTAATGATTACTTAAAGAAAATTCAAAGAAAAGTGTGGAATAAAGAGCTCACTCAAAAATTGATTTCAATACAATGGACTACTGAATTATTATATCATTTTCAATCAGATATATGTAGATACATACAAACGGATGAAAATCTCTCATCATCCATTTTTTCATTTGAAATGATATTGGAACTATTTCAAGCTCACAATATTTAATATGTTCTCTTTATGTATCCCTACTTATTATACAATAAATGTATATATTCACATATTGTTTCATTTTTAATCAATGTATTTATTCAATGTAGATGTATCTCCTCTCTCCTCTCTCTCCTCTTTTCCTCTCTCCTCTCTCTCAAGATACCATATGAGTTCGAATTATGTATAGAATTATCAAAACTTAAATGCCATACATTCAAAATCTAGCTACCATATGAGTTCAAATTAAGTAAAAAAATAATCAAAACTCAAATGCCACTTAAATGCCACTCAAATGCCACTCAAATACCCCTCAAGTAAAATACAATATAAACTCGGCGAATTCATCCAACGCCGTAACCCATTGTCTCAACTCCAAGGTCAAATCCACAAAAAAACACTTGGTAGGGAGATCTGCTCATATATTACTACTTTTTTGGAGCTGTTTTTCATAAGTCAGCAATTTGTTTTATCTTTGATAAGCTTGCTATTATGTATCCACCGGCGTTCACGTGATAACGCACGATCAAAATCCAAAAAATTAACGGAAGATTTTCATCAAAATAATAATTGTCAAGTGAAAAATTAATCAAACAATAACATTAGTAAGTTTTATAATAATACTAGGTGAAAAAAAACAGCCGAAATTGTATTTCCGACGTTGTTTTTTCACAACAGCGATAATAATTAAATCTAAAATAACGGCTATCTTTTGAAGAAAAAAATTAAAAAGCACTAAATAATAATAATTAAGATTTTTAAAAGGTAGTTTTAAACTGAAAACGTAACAATATAATATCATAACGCAGATAATCCCTTCTGTCGACAGCGTTGTCATAAATTTCTATAGACCTATACATACCTATTGCACTTTTGTTGCCACAAGTGAGTTTTCTCAATAGTTTTACAATGTTCCATCAGAAAACAACTCTACACACAAAGTGCGTCTTGCAAAGCCTGTCCTAAGTCCTTTAAGTACACACCGGTCCTTATAATGTTTTGTGATCAAAGACAAAGAATTTAATGCAGGTTTTTATTAAAAAATTATCAGGTTAAAATTAATTGAACAATAAGTTTAGTACACCTTTGTAATAATGCATGGAATAGGTTGATCCCACTGGACATTACATATGGATTAAGGGTCAATGAGAGCAATTCGGAAATAAATCAAAAACAATACAGGCAATTTCAAAAATCCACATACTGAGTATTTAGGGTGCAAATAGCTCTAAATTAGGAATGCAACACCAAAGGGTTGAGTGTTGTGAACTTTAGCTTTTATGCACCACCTCAGTACACTATTTAAAAAACAAAAAAAAAACAATTTTTCCTTGACATGAAAACAATAGGTGTACACACCCTTTTTAGCTACTTCCATCAGGTAATAGTTACAGATAATAACAACTTACAAAAACAATCGAGTAACCAATAACAATAACGGACAACATGAAGAGAGAAGATAATGCTTAAAATTTGAGTGAACTCGGGGCATTGCTAGCAAGGCATTGCAGCACAAATATCAACACAAATGAAAAATAACTATTTATCTATGGATTGAGACACCAAACATATGTATCCAACAATGCTAATGTATGTTGCAGGTATTGTGATGGAACATTTAAGGTGGTTCCTAAGCCGATTCTCCAATTATACACCATTAACGGATTTGTAAGGCAAGGCCAGGCAAAAAAACAAATTCCTTTGCTGTACTGCATTATGAGCAGTAGACGCTCAGAAGATTACAAACAGGTAAGAATTACAGTAAAGGTAGGGCGTTGTCATAAAGTCCACAAGTTCGCTGCATAATTTTACTTCGTAGGTATTGAGAACAGTAAAGAACATGCTTCCAGCCAGGAAATTAAGGAAGGTGATGCTGGACTTTGAGCAAGGTAAGCAAGACAGTAAATAGGGCTAGGTGGGATCTCACAGACCGTATGGTCCCTGTTGTAAATAACCGTGGGATTAATTATAAAATATTTAGTTCCTTTGAACAACTCTTTTAAAGAAGCTAGACATGACGAACACGAAGATGGTGGAAAGTAAAATATTGTATATTCAATAATATGCTGCAAGCAGCCTTCCAAACAGGCCACCATTGCTGGGTTGCATGGCAACATCCCATTTTTATAAGCTATAACGAATCGTTGGCCCTGTATTTGAATTGATTTGAGTGATTTCGGATGGTGAAGTATTCAGTAAATGTCAAGCACGAGTAATCATTAAAATATCATTTTTTTATGTGAGAATATGCCCTGCTAGAAAAAACACCTTGCTAATCAATTCAATGTGAATCTACTGACAAACCAGACACCAGTCAATTTGAGCGAACTAAGACACTTCATTTGCTGAAACAACATCCAATATCTTTGTTTTTAATAATGCATCGAATGAGATAAATGTTGAAGTTGTATCTGTATTAGGAAGATTTCCTTAGCAAGTGGAAAGGTTCATTTGCAAATAACTTAAAAAAAATCATCCTCCGTTGGTGTGAACTGTAAGAATTATCAGCGAAATGAAAATTTCGGAGAAACCTACGACTATATAATTTTCATGTAATAAAAAAAATAGAAGCAATAATGAAATACATTAGTACATGTACCTGATAGATTTTAATTACATTAGTCTTTAGGACCCCATCTAACACTCTTCAGTTACCGCATCATAACTTTTTTGGGATTTAACAATGTTTATCAACAAAACACTTTGCCTTTTGACATAGATTTAGCTAAGAAGATAACTCAAGAGTTGAACATCCGCGTATTTATATTTGAGTGATGATCAAGTAATGCTGGTACACTTTTGCAAACAGTACATTGCACAATCTCCTGTTATGACAAACTTTTTAATATGTTATAAACGTTTTACCAAACAACAATTGTTTTTAATCTTCAACTAATTTGATTAAAAAACATCACTAACTATAAGGATGGGAAAAAGATTATTAATCAATAATAACAATATGATAAATATTCATAAAATTTATTCAAAATAAGTTTTACTACGTTGAATACATCACTATTCCCACCAGAGGCAATCGTCTGCAGCGTTTATGCGCCGAAATCACATGCATTTACAATGATCAAAATTTATCTTCACTGTCATACTTTTAGCTGCTTGGAGTGCATTTAGAATTCAGTTTCCAGAAGCAGCATTACATGGCTGTCACTTCTATCACCGGCAAAGAATAATGAGGCAGGCAAAGAAAATTCGAGGTAAATTGTTTTTATGTTTCGATTTTTTGACAAAAATAAAAACGAAAATATGCGCATAAATAGAAGAATGAGAGCACGAGTGCCACACTAGAGCGACTGTAGTTATCACTACGAATGTCCCATTGTAGGATGGAGTTCTTATTACAAGCGCCACCGCGTGTAGGCGAGTTTAGTAGACAAAGTTATGGCTCTAGCATTTCCGCCAGCTGGCCGTATTGAGGAGGGTCTGAGCTGGGTTGGTGAAGGTGCCACTAATGAACCGGCTGTCAAAATGCTGCAGCGGTACAAAAAGTACTGGGGCCAAGTGCATACTCTGTATTTGACATGAATGTGCGCACTAACAACGACATGGAAGGTGAATGTTTAGATGTGTACATTAAGCATGAAAATACCAGTTAATGTATGAAAAAGTATGGCATGTTATTTTTAAAACATTTTATTCATTTAGAGAGCTCCAAACAAAATGATACACAGAGTATAGATTTAATCTCTATTTTTGACAAAATAAATGCGTTGCGTTTTGGTTGGCTATGCTATATATACACCCACAGCAATAAAAGTATGACCTAGGCGTTCTAGCCTTCAAGCCTCTTACCACAGTGAGACGTTATTAGCCTGTATGGGCCTTTATACCAATAGTATTTAAATACTTTCATCTGTGTAGCAGCAGTGATTTTAAACATCAGTTTTATCTGATTGCTATACCAACCAGTATTTGGAACTCACTTTAGGCTGTTTCATTTTTTGTTATATTTATTATTATAATAATAATAATAATAATAATAGTAAAATATATTATTTTATTATTACTAAATTTTCGTTCTTTAGCTAGTACGACGTATAACTGTTGTAAGAGAAGACAACTCAATAAATTTATTTTCCTTGATGGCTACATATTTTGCCAGATTTGCGCATGACCAGCTTGGAGAATGCATAAAAACTAGCAGAGTTCTTTGCATTCGCAAACGCTCTATGTTCCGGTGGGTCTATGTTCTCGCGATTTCGGTGAATTATTTTTCATAGAAGAAGACTATTGTGGAGCGGCTTTTACATTTAAATACAATGAAGTTCAAAAGGATTGTATTGTTTGATTTGGTTCTTGGTTTGAAAAAATTTAATGATAGTAGTTTCGTGATTATGCAACAAGTAGTAAACTACTCTTATCAGTAATGAAAGCAATGAAAAAAACAAAACTTCATTATAAAATAATTTAGTAATAGTTTATTCCTAAAGGTAGCGTCCATTTTTAACATTGCTCAACAGTAGCATTTTTCTATAAAAAGTAATCCTCCGAAACATAGAGCCAAAATCACCGGAACATAGACCCACCGAAATATAGAACCACTGGAACATAGAGCTAGACCCCTTTGCGTTCACTTAGCTAAACGCGCATTATGGCTCAGGCTATTTTCTTCCAGTATATATAAGTAAGTTGTCGCAGTAGTGACTGCAATTTGCTGTCGTCATGTGTCCTCTTTCAAATTGAGCGGGGAGAGAGCATGGGAGGAAAAACGTAAAGCGGTGCGAAGGTAGAGCAAAGTAGAAGGCGAGAAATAAAGCATGGTAGGGGAAATAGCGGAGCAGGTGAAAGGTGAGGTGGGGTAGAGTGGACTTTGTGGAGGGAGGGGAGAGCAGGGTGAAAATGATAATGGTAATACTGCCAGTTTACAGATACATAAAACAGGCAACAGAGTTGATTATTTAATCACTGGGCCAACTTCAATCTGCATTGCCAACTCGTCTGAAGGGGTTGGTGACATGTAGACTTTGATTTCTGTGCTTTGGTGGTGGCCAGTGTCCTTCCAGAGGACAATGCTCAATCACTATAGTCGTGCGCAACTGAATGCCAAATTCGTGCTTTGCTTTATTGGTCAAAACCATTTACGGTTTATTTTTGTTTTAACACAATAAAATAGCAGTTATTTTTCTAATTTTTCTATTAGTATTAATTTCCAGCATGCATATTATAGGGTGGCACAACAAACTCAACAAGATGGCAAGCGGAAAACTAACTTTTCACAGGTTAATCTTGCTGCTCAAAGAAGACAGCAGAGATGCCCTTGACCATGCAGCTGCTATGAAGAATGGCATATCAAACCGCAGATTCAATGCCAAGTATTTAAAGTCGCAAAAGGCACTGGAAACAGCATTTGACAGCTACAAACAGTCAAATGATTTCAAGAGATTGCTGCCGTTCATTATTAGCAGAGAAGAGATGCACGGTATAGATGAGACAAGTTATACCAGCGACAATGAGGTATGTTACAAATAAATAAACGATAAAACTAAAATGGGCTGCTTTAAAACTTTCTCGAATACTCATTAGCAAAAATGCTGGAATTTCATATAATCTACCTCCGCTTGTCAACTGCATTCGTTTTTAGAAACATGGTGATCCATAACAGCGATCGATTTTTGCACATAATATCAAGTAGTTGAAAAAGCAAACGACATATATTTGCAACAATTGAAGATTAGCAATCATTAATTGAAATAAGTTATAATATTATTGTGTTTGCAATGAGAAAAAAAAACAAAGAAGCAGGTTAATGCACTAAATGAACAAACCAAAATCTAATGTTGCCCATTATTGGCTAAAGAGGAAGTATCCTGTATAATAGACTACTTTAGATTGAAAAATACTTTTTGAAAAACAGAGTCTGAGAGACAGTCGATACAAAGTTTAATCAGACAAGCAAAAAATCTACAATCTATAACTTTTGCTTTTCTTTTCACCAGATGGAAAGAGCTGATCAATAAACAATGGGAACATTCCAACATTGCTATGTAATTGTGAGTGGAGATGCGTGATGGACAAAATGTGGGAAAAGAGTGTTGGATAATGGTAAATAATGTCTGGTGGAAAGAAGAATGGCAGGGTGGAGGGAGAGAATAGGGGGAGAAGAGGAGATGGGTGGGGCAAACAAAGAGAAACACAAGCCTCCCCATATATGATAAACCTTAACAATCTGATTACGGAATAAAAAATTGTCCATCAACAAAAAAGAAATGTCACTCACATGTATAGATGTTACAGAGTTCGCCCTCTCCTCCTAGCCAGGGGTCACCAACAAAACCCACGGCAATAGAAGGTAATTGTGACACAAACAAAGGTACTGGGACTACAAAACTACAGTGGTGGTAACTGAGAGACCACTGAAACGGATACACAACATAAATATCTACAAATCTGATGTGGACACTGTGAAAAATGATGAATTCTTGACCGATGCTGTAAGTTTACATACTAATCACAAGTTCCAATTTAAAATATCACTAGCGGTTGACTATCACAAAAAGTAAAGCTTTTGTGCACCGACCTATCTCCATACATGATGTACAGCTCACAGATGGTCTTGCAAACACCCGAGTGTGTGCTTGTTTAATGTTAGCGATGTTGGAAACTCACAACGAAGTCAAACACTATGAATGTGTGGTTAAAGACAGCCTAATCACAAGCACATTCACTTTGTGAGAATTCAGAGCGCGGGAACTCTAAGAAATAACTAAGGTGTAATGTAATGGGGACTGCGCTTGTAAGAGTACTACGCCAACAGTTGTTATAGCTTCCGAGGACCAACTTAATAAATCTTTTTGGTTGTTTCTTTGAAAAACTACTCCTGTTTTACATCAGAGTTATCTCCTTTAGAGAAGACAGCTCAGTCGAAGCAATTGTTACGCCAGTAAATATAACATATAGCTGCTTTACGGTAAGAATAATTTAAAATTAGTAAGGTCTTCTAGGGCTGTGCAAACGTTTTTTTTTCCTAGAACAAAGATTTTGGTGTGGGCATCGTGAGGCAAATGCTTTAATTTTAGTTGGAATAACTTAAAAAGCTGATTGAGTATTAAGCGTTCCTAGTTTTTACAGAGAAAGCAATTCAACACTATTATAGTGTTGAGTATATATAATATATATATTTAACTGCGCTACCGCGATTTACTCGTCTTTTTTAGGACCAAATGACATTTGACAAAGATCATCGCAGTCCCCATTGCATTAAAATTTAACCTAGGATATGAATCACAAATGCACTATGTCTTGAAAATGTCACAAGTTAGAACATCTCCAAACTATTTTCACGACAGCCAATGATTGGCTTGATGATCTCTAGGATGGACTGTCTCCATAAATTTTGAGCATAGCAAGATATAGACAACCCTGCGAGGCATATGTAGATGGCCTTGAAAGACAAGGGTAAAAGCAGTTGGATGATGCATTCGGCAATTACCAACAATTTTTGTTGTTCACACATCTTACTTGCCCTGACAACAAATACATGCACGTAAACTTTGCAAACAAAATTTTAACCAAACCTGCTACCACTTTAGGTTATAGACGTGTCAATCGCGATGGCAATATCAGCGTCCAGAAGTCCATTAAAGGCTATGAAGATTCATGAAGAGCCTACAGAAACAGACACACAAATGCATGAGTACATCTTTAATCCATGCCACGATGCCAGGATACAACACTTCAGGTGTATGGTATGTATACCATAGTATGTAACATTTCTAAAAAAATATCAGACATCCTACAAATTGAGGTATAAAATTTGGGAGATGGACAGTAACATCCCATTTTTTATATGTTATATTATTTTACCAAGTAATTTACCAAGTCATCAGGAAACAAACATAGCAGTGTCCAAGGTTACCAAGAGATGGTCACAAAGTGCAGAGTAAATATTTCTCATCTACTAATGTCAAATTTAAAGAACAGGGACCAAACTATATTTCAAAATCTAAACGCAGTATACTGCATGTTGCAGCAGTTCAAGTGTTGCAAAAGTCAGTATAAAACATCACATCTTTAGATCTACTTTGGTTTGTTTAGAGACAATGTAAAAGCTGTGTGAGTGAAAAAATATTGTTGAGAGTCAAGTTGTAGTGAGACCGAAATCTAGCAACATATGTTGTTTGTCTATTCAAATAACTGAACAAAATTTACAATGAGCAGCGAGTTCTTAAGAAAAGGTTGTGGAGCGTTGAACAGAAAACCAAACTGAGATATGGTGTTAAATATAAATCCATATTTTAATGTTTAAATATTTGGTTTTGAGTGCCACATCACTCTATAATGGAATGGAAGAAAAACTTTCTAGTGAGGGCATATCAGTACTTGTATAATATTATAATAATTCAAATTATTGTTTACTATGAATATATATTTGAGCAGTAAGCTATTAAATACCACTTATTTAGCTCATAGCTCAAGTAGTGGCAAGCCATGTATAATTATGACATCATAACGCGTTATAATGGATAATAAGAAAATGTAGATTAAAAACAAAAAACCTTTATTACATCTTGTTTTCAACTATAATCTGCAGTTAATGGTAATAGTTTATTCCATTTTTAGCAGTATACATGACCACTGGCAAAATACCTTTGGAGTCATAAATGATCATAAAATAATTTAATATAATTGGTCCGCAACAAAAAAATCACAATCTCATAACCCCTATTTTGATTCTGAAAGAAGAAAACTCCAAACTTACAAAAATCAATTTTCGCAAAAAAAGCATTAGAGAAAACTGGTCACTTTCAAGCTATTTGCAGTCACATAATGCTGGTGGTTTTTGGTTAACAACTTGCAAAGTGCACAAGTACAAAGGGAGAGCAGTACAGATGTAAATAGAGGCAATTAGAAAAAAAAATTTTCAACGGGATTTCAGATTCATCGACTGACTCTCAATTTTTTAAACTCCTAATACATTTTTTATTCTTGGTCAGATTTATTTCAATTAAAAATTCCAATACTTTAATAAAATGAGACTAATTCCAATTTGTGAAAATAAGCAAGCGATCAAAGATTAGTCACTAACAAATGACTACTTCCACAAAGCTTATTATTGGCTCATTTGTTTTTAGATCATTGAGAGAAAGAACAAAAGAGTGAACGTGTTGGACTCACTGCCAACCTCAAGGGACATGATCAACAACATGAAGAAGTAAGTGCCGTATTTATTGAAATATTATTATGTTTTGTATGAGCCTGCTTACGAAAGTTGGAGGTTGTGTCTGATTTTTCCAAAATCCTCATAAGCTTGTCAAAAAAAGCTGATTATTTTGAGTTGTAAATATTTCTGTTGGCTATTCTCTGTTATATGATGGTTTTTAATCAGGACAATTATTACGGTCAATCAACTGCAGAAAACACAACATACTTCTTTGACTGTTTGAACCTAGCCCATACACTAACACCCCCTAGCCCAATGGCCAGCCACATAAACCATTGCACCAATTAGGCATGTTTAAAAAAACAGCTATGCTGGTGAATAGCACCTCTGTGCTGGAACACAGGACTCACCTATGGCCGCCTAGTTGCTATACAAGTGATATTTTTTTCGGCCATTATTTTTGCATATGGATGTTTGTTGCTAGGGCAACTTTCATAGTTGATCAATCATATAGGAGTGCTTTTTTGTAGTTGCAAGAAACAATTAAGCTTGATTGACCATGAAAATTGTCCAAGCAACATAAAATCTGCAACTCTTAAATAAAAGAATTGTTATTTGTGTTTCATAGAGTATAAATTTATACATTTTCTAACCAACCAAAAAATTAAAAATAATATGAGAGCTCTAAGACCACAGGATCATAAAAATAAATATATTACATTATAAATATATATTGTGGTTACAAACAGCAGCCCAAGTAAGCATTCTAAAAGGTAGACTGCTCACAGAAAACATTAAGAGGTGAATGCTGCTTACTTCTGTATTTGTGTATATGGATTGAATCTCGATATGAGAGATAAATCACTTGATGACCATTTCAACCATTCAAGACTTTCAGTGTATAACATGCACTATCTGTCACCAGGTAGTGCACCAATGGTAGAAAAGCAGCAACTACCAAGAGTTCACTGACTCATTATATATCAATTTTTTACTAGATTTTAAATGGCTATATTTGGAGCCTAAACCATTGCTAAAAAAATAACTAACCAAAAAGAACTTGGATCACAGGAACATGAAACTTAACAGTTACTCCGGTCAAGAGTTAAACTTGAATTTTCCCATTATTCCTTTATCACCACATCTGCCTGGTGTTTTTTTTTTAAAGAAGGAAGCTTTCAAAACAAATAATTATCCTTTCGTGCTTAAGATGGCTATATCACTGTGGTAGTCCAATCACAGTGCAGTGAATTGTAACTCAGATGATTTTTAACACATCTCTTACATGACACGAGCCCACTCGGAATGAGCACAGTAAACCGGTAATTGTCTGTTCACAATTTCCATGTGAGCAAAGTAAGAGTAAGGTCTTACATTTTGGTATCATTCTATTCAGAATCATTTGCTGTATAATTCTAAATTATGTTTAATACATGGCCTTAGGCTAGTTTTGACTTTTACAATTTTTATTTTTGGTTTTTGTTCCTTAGCAACCAGCAATGGCGCACAGATTTTTGGTGCATGCGGTTGCTTTTGTTTTTTAGAATTTTTTTTTATAGATAGATTTTCAAAAAACTAAATATAAGGATATTGAAAGCACCATGTTTTGAGCATAGTGACCAGTTTTGGTGAAATTTCGAGCACGGTAAGTGTTTTTTCTCACTTATTGTAATAACAATTAATAATTATTTATTATTACCAAAATCGTCATTTTTTTCATTGTAATTATTTTTCTTATTTAAGATATTTAGCACAATTTTTTTTAAAACGAAGGAAATACACATCCTAGTGCTCATATCCACCAAGTTTCATACTGATTGGACAAGTTTCGGCTGACTTATGAATTTTTTTAACTTTTCGTTATTTATAATAATTATTACCGAAATCGGACTTATTTTCGGAGCTAATTTTTCCCATCAAAACGGTAGCCGCTGTCAAAATAAGTTTGATATTCAGAATCCACATGGTCTTTTGATCATGTGGAATCTATGAATATCAAAACAATATAAGGCTTTTAATTATTTATCAATAGTAGCCATTGTTTTTTATTATTATTACCCACAACATCATTTTGGGACAAATAATTAAAGTATTTAAGAGGGTTCCATTGGCAAAATAAAACGTAAATTTGAGAGAACCACTGAAACATTGTCTTGGCAGTCTTTTGTTGACTTTCAAGCATTATAAGTATTTTTTTCTCTAGTTCATAAAAACCAATTAATAAGCCATTACAGGTGTTGCGCAATGGCATTCTTGTGGTTTTGTGGTTTTTGATTGAGGTTTTGAGGCTTTTTTTTTTCAAAGCCCAACCTAGCAAATAAATAATCATTTTAGAACAAAATTTTGCCACTTTTTCATTGCTGCAATTTTTTTGTGTCTAGGACAAATATTTCTCGTGTAAAATGCCAATCCATACATCGGCCTCCCCTCGGCCTAGCTTCGTGGTTACTTGCTATGTCGCAATAAGGGCCCAAAAGGGTAGGCGGGGAAAATTTTTTTGGTTTTTTCTGTGTCCATGATAATGCCCCTATAATTTTTAAGGAGAATCTTATCGTTCTTTTGGTATTTGTTTCACTGTTGTAGCTGCATCGAGTGGGCCGCTAAAAAATAATGAAAATAAGCGAAAAACCACGAAAACCACAGAAAGCACCCTGTAATGAATGTGTTAATCTAATTATTTCATGGATGGATATCAGTATTTTGATTATTAGCTTGCGAAACCAATGATTATAAAAGAGTCGATTGTTTTGTTCAAGAGAGTGGTGTGAGTCGAATTCATTTTGGAGTGCCTACCAATTCAGCGATACAACCTACAAAACGTATCCACAGCATGACGGAACTTCCTGTGGTGCTCATGTCATCAAGGTAAGTGAAATGTTTTCATAAACAAAGCTCACCATCGGGTATCGTAATTGAAGGTTGCAAGCTTGGTTTTAGAAATATAAATAACTGTCTTCAAATAAATCAGCATTTTTTTCTAGCCGTAGACATGGGTTTTTATGCAAATCTATCAACTCTTTGAGAAGATACAGCTTAAAATAAATTTGTTTTTGAGTCTGGCATCTGGATAAAAAACTGCCGTTTCGCTGACATCACGAGAACCACTGCAGCGATAATGTATGTGGCAAGTATGTTTATAAATCTAAAATGTTAGCGGTTCTTTTACAGGAGCCCTCAGCGTAAAACAGCTTCAGCTAAGCTCCACTGGTAACACTAAGTTTAGTAACGTTGTTGGAGCATGCCTAATGACTGCCAGAGAAATACTGAAGTTATCGATACCCAAGTTACCAGTATCCGGTTGTTCGCTGCATTAGTGACCATCAATTACTTTCATATAAAATTATTTAATTTATTATTATGGCATGTCAGATTCGGATGATAGTGACAATAGCGCCCCTGTACCTGAACCACAATGAGTGCAACCATATTGTTTTGAGCCAGAAGGACAGCCATGTGATGATGAAAGGATGCCCCCCCCCCCCCCATTTGATGCACATAATAATAATGATTATAATATTGTGCAGGATTTCACTGTGTGAGTTGGTAGCTCGGCCTACCTGCACAACTTCCCGAACTGAGTTGGCAACTATGTCTATCGCTGAGCAATACAACCCTCCCACAGGTCGACTAGTATCCTTGGGAATGGTGTGTAACCATTCCTATTTTACTAGTCTAACTGCCGGCTGCGTTAGCTTGTTTCAATGTGCAAGGCAGAGGTCGAACTTTGAAGGCGAACTAGTCAGAGCTAGGTTCGGCCAGCAGAGGTTCGCACTATTCTGCAGAGTGCAGTTCAGTGACCGAACTTTGAAGGCGAACTAGTCAGAGCTAGGTTCGGCCAGCAGAGGTTCAGGCTGATCTGCTTATATATTACTACTCGAGTAATAGAGCATTCGGTGTACGAGCATGTACTAGCGCTGTGAAGTTATTATTGTTAGAGAACAAAGAAACTTCTGAGAGTGGGGCAAGCTGACTCTGATTTATTGTTGCCTTAACACGGCTATTTATAAAAGGGGTTACATAACCGATAAATATGTAAACAAGACAATACAAAAGAATATTATAAGACACGCCTGTTAAGAAAGGCTAGACAAATAGAAATTGAGTGTACATAAAATAGGCTGGCTTCACAGCTACGGCTGGATGCACTCACATGTGCTACATATACAATTGTGTGTAAATAGAATTGATGCGATAGTAACAGAAATAAACATAGAGTGAATAGTCTTCGAGTGTGAACATAGAACGAACAATTAAGACGGTACAAACATAGAACGAGTAATAGTGCTACAGTGTAAACATAGAGTAATAGGTGAGTGATACTGTCGGCGCCGTCCGCCACAATATATTAATAATGATAGTAGAAGAGAGGTAATATTCTTGATGATGATGATTATTATTAATTATAAATAAATAATTTATTAATAATAATGACAGCAACAACAACAACCTAATAAAACTACTACCAGTAGTACTATCTGTAACAATGATAATTATAACAGTTGGTGTTGTAATAGTGGTTTAGATGATGATATTAATAGGGAATATTATTTTTTAATCACAACATATGACCTCGAAATTAGCAATTTTCAACTTTTGCTGCAGGTTTAATACAAAACTATAGATATTTCATAGACATGCATCACCATTTCCCAAGAGCCAGGGCTAAGATAGAATGCTTGCACAGTTCTATGAGTTGATTGGTTGATTGGACCTGGAATTGTGTTTTCACACTGTTGTTCATGAGAAAACAACTTTTGAATATTGTCATCACACGATGAGAAGTGCATTGTCACCGCGAAGGCAACTTGTAGTTGTCGTTCCCGTGACGTAAAAAAATTGACAACTTTTTTTCGAAAATTGTTTCACAGAAGTATTGGTTTTAGCCAAACATTTCATGCTGTATCTTCTCTGTGAGCTAATAGATTTGCATAAAAATCCATGACCATATGTAAAAAATTATGGTGATTCATTTGCTGACAGTTATTTGTGTTTTGAAAACCACCAAGCTTACAACCTTCAAGTGCAATTTATGGTACTGAAATAATCCAGTAGGAAAATAAATGAACTAGACAATAAATATAGGGTAATTGGTTTCTTTGAGGAAAATAAAAAAGTAATCAAATCTATTAAGCGAGTTATAGTAAGACCAGTTTTTAATAGGTGCTATTACCTGCAATAATTAACAGACAGTGATCTGTAGGTTCGAATTAATCTCTGCAGTTTCCAGCATTTGAGAAACATGTTTTTATGTTCGAGTGGCTTTTTATGTGGAGACACATCATGTGCATAGTAAGCATTGCAATTTATTGGTTCTGAAACATTATTTAATGTATTATAAAACCATATAAATAGAAGCTGTGAGAAAAACAATTGTAGGGGGGAATAACTCATGTTTGTTGCACGAATTGATGAGAAACATATTAAGAGATAAGTGACTTGAAGTTATTTTGTTATATACAATGGTGAAAAAAATTGTTTGTGTGACAGTGTGAGTATTTGTCTGTAATTTAATTGCCATACATGCTCATGCTACCCGCAGAGAAAAATTAAAATTGCTGTGAAAACAAGAATATCATGTATAATCAGGGTTTAAATTTGTCATTTGTTTTCAAACTGCAGATATTTGTAGTGCCGATGTTTTTTTCAAAATTGTAAGTGGGTGCAAGTGGAGACAAATCAAAGAAAGTAACATGTTGCAAATACCAGATGACTTGAGAGTCAAAGCAAATCTATAGTGGTCTACGACTCACATTATTTTCTTCCGGTATGCATAGAGTGCAACACTTCTTAATAACATTGTATTTGCAAATTAATTGTCTAAACAGAGACTGCAATGTGCATTTGCTGGCTGGATCAATGAATGGCTGATATTATTTATATTTGGGGACCACATTGGTGAATGGAAAACGCATCGGTCCAGGAATTTACATTTAATTACACACCAGAAGGAAATTAAATCTTTTAATCTGGATTGGTTTGTGAAGATGTCAAATTCCCGTGTGCATTGTGGTGAGAGTGATTATTTTCAAATTTGTAAGCCTTTAATCGATGAAACTTATAAATGTCGTTGATCATTAACTGGTACTGATGGGGTGGTGTTATAGTAAGTAGGAGATATTGATAGTGAGTCAAAGAAGAAACGGCTTTACACTTGTCTGGTTGGTGACTTTTATTTCGAAGCGAGTAATTTTTTATTGACTATGATAATAACAATTATTTTTTATTATTTTAAACAAAATGTCTGCTTTTTATAATGATGATCAATTTATTTATAACATATTATTATTGTGAATGATAATCATAATAATAAATAATAAGCAATCTATATAGTTAATAATAATATTAATTAAACATGGTGATAAAAATAACACTGGGAATAAAATGCTTTGAAATAAACGTTATACACTAACTAATGCATTAACTTGGGGTTTTGGATCAGCAGTATTTGTGACCTATAAATATGCCTCGCAAATCAATTATATTTTTCAGTGGGGATGGTATTTTGCGATCTACTAAAATATAGCTACTGACCCAATTGCATTAAATAAATTGTGAGAAATATAATTTACTTCATTCATTGTATGGATTGATCCTGGGGCAAATACACCTAGTGTGTTCCTCTGTCATCTTTTAAATTGAGAGGGGAGAGGGAGAGGATAAAGCAGCGGTGGAACATGAGAGAGGTCAAGCAAGGTAGAGGGTGGAAGTAGAGTGGGACAGGCGATAGTGGAAAGGAGGAGAGCAGGGGAGAATAGAGCGGGACTTTGAATTTGAATATGATGAGTAATGCTGCTAATTAAATATATATTAATTACAACAAAATAAATCTGCTCTACCTGCTGTATTGTTAAATGTAATGCCAATAAAACTATTGATGGTAGAGTTTCTTTAATGACTGATATGATATGATATTACTACAACTTAACTTTACGGCAAAATGTGGCTACCTGTATAATAATCACATACAAGGGTTGGTTTACAATTCACTTGCAGTGGTATCATGAAAAGAGTCAGTAACCATCATTATAGATTACTTAGCAAAGCTTAGACAATCAGTAAGTCTATTGATACATGTAAGCTGATGTATGTACAAGTATATATAGATGCATAATACGCTTCATGTACTTGTGATATAAAATTAAAAGCATTATGATCTTTCAGTATGCCAAACAGTTCATAAATGTGGTAGACGGTCAACGAAAGCCAGCGATGTTTGGTCTCTCATCAAGAACAGAGGAAATGAAATTTTGAGAGCAAGTGGACCACGATATTGGCACATTTAAGGTATTTTGGAAAAAATCAAGTAACTAACTGATGGGATAAATACCACGTGAATGTGACAATGTGGCATATGATAAGTAGTGAATGAATAAACAAATCAGCTTGAAATGTGATCAATGTAGCAGCAAGATCAATCACAAATGAGCCAGACACTTGCTAAACCTCAACAGGTATGTTTTTATGGAGCCAAAAAACTCCATGAATAGTTATGAACTTTCATAAGAGAAAACAAAATTTATTGGCATAAAAACAAAACTTTCTCAACTATTTCAATTTAAGGTGTGATTAAAAAGCCATGAACTTGGGTTAATTATTTCATTTACTTGTGCAGGCAATAATCCTCAACCTAACTGCGCCAGTGAGAGTGAGAATGAGTAATGAAGAAACTCGAAAGAGGCAAAAAGAAGTAGACAAAAGGCAGAGCCAAGTAAGACTTGCACGCCATGCTTGGTGCTCCATATGATAGATCACTGCTAGTAGCTGAAAACAGCTGATAATGATAATACATTGGTTGAATGTACGATAGTTAATTGTGTGCAAGGTACTTGTATGTTACGTAGTTAAATGTACTTGTAGGTTATGTAGTTAAACGTATGTCAAGTAGTTAACTTCATGTAAGACAGTTAACTGTATGTAAGGTGGTAAACTGTATGTAAGATAGGTGACTTATGTAAGGTGGTTAACGTATGTGAGGTATGTAGTGTATGTAACTTATAATCTATGATGAGGAAATTATGCATATGGCAATTAACTATTTGCAGAGCATACAACAGCGTGAACCAAAATAACTTTGTTGCCACATTAGCTTTGGTAAGGATGAACATGTATGTGAAGCAATGCACATGACGCCTACCCATATGAAACCAAGAACACCAGCTGTGTTTTGGTTAGCATTGTAAAAATTTAGGGGCAAAATTATTAAAATTCATTAAACATTCGACAATAAACATTTTAAAAACTTTTTAGAATATTTAATTTATGAAATAATTTAATAACAGCTATATGAACGATTGTGTGCTAGTCTTAGCTCCAAACAACAACAAACGCATAGTCTTGTAAGCGCAATTTGTTTAAACTTGTGAATGTATTTGTAGAAAAAAATGGAAAAGATTTGGAAGCTCAAAATGCAATAAAACTATACAGAGATTGGGCATAAAAGTACAGTTAACGTACAGTAAACGGTACTGCACTGATTGAGATAAAAAATTTGGTGTAAGGGACTTTTCAGGTGCCTTAACATAAATCATCAAAAAACTGATAACAACCATCAGATTCTCCAATGTCTTGCGCAATCACTAAAAATTACTCCCAATTACATAACACCATGGCACCAGACACTCTTCGGAAATCTAAGCAATCAGTGCCCGGTAGCTTAACACTTCTTCGCTAGCCAAAGAAAGTGCAGCAGAATACTGAGATGTTAGAGAAATGGAGACAACGATTTTACAGCAATAAATATGAATTCTTTTCAGTTGGCGATCAAACAAGGGTGTGCAAAACAAGCAACCACAAGGCTTGTGGTGGATTGACTTGAAATTTGTGGCGGGTACAGAAAGGGCATTGGAGAACCTGATGGTCACATTAACTTTTTATGGCAGCCCACAACCAAACCAGTAATATTGTCGACATTAAAAAAAGTTCATGGGTAAGAATGATTCAACTCAGAAAATTGACTTCGGTTTGTAGCAATTACAAGAATTTAATAAGGCATTAGACAGAGAAAACGAAGAACAGATGGTTTTAGATAATCCATGGACAGCATCAGTTGTTGCTCACGCTCTACAAAACCAGGTAGAAAATTTTCTTTGGTTTTTCATATACTAAGTACATTTTTGTTGATTAAATCAGTTGAAGCTGGCAGGGGCGTTTTGAGTTAAAAATTCAACCCCCTAACAAAATAAAACCGCGCGAAGCGCGGAAAATTTTTTGTTAGGGGGTTGGAGGAGTTTGTTAGGGGGTTGCCTGTTAGGGGGTTCACCATGAATGTTAGGGGGTCGAGTTTTGTTAATGTCATACTATATTATTATTTATTAGCTAATCATTATTCTTTTTTTTAATTTTTGTAGTTTATTAATGATGATGATATTAATAATTACTACTATTTTATTATTTATGTGTTTTATTATTTTGATTATTTATTGTTATTATTAATATTTTTATTTATTATTATTATAATAAATAATAATATAATTTGACTGCTTCAAATTATTATTAACTGTTATTTATAACAATTATTATAAATAATAATAATAATAATTATATTATTATAATTGATTAATAACAATCAAATGGTTATAAGTAGTAATATATGAGCAGATCTCCCTACCAAGTGTTTTTTTGTGGTTCTAACCTTGGAGTTTAGGCAATGGGTTACGACGTTGGGTGAATTCGCCGAGTTTATATTGTATTTCATTTGAGGGGTATTTGAGTGGCATTTGAGTGGCATTTAAGTGGCATTTAAGTGGCATTTGAGTTTTGATTATTTTTTTACTTAATTTGAACTTATATGACATATAGATTTTGAATGTGTGGCATTTGATTTTTTTTGATGTTTTTTACATTGTATAAAAATGGAGCGTGATATGATTGTATTGTTATTGGAAGTTAAGATGTCGACAGAGGATGATGTTGAGATGAGACCGATGAATGAAGTTGATACTGTTGATGGTACTATACGTGATACGATAGATGTTTTACCGAGTATGAAGCGTAAAGCGTTGATAATTATGATGATTTTGGTATTTATCGTAGGGTTTTCCACTGTTGGAGGTGTTACTGAGTTTAGTATGTATGAAGAAGCTATGGAAAAAATACAAAAAGCGAGAAACTCTCCTGTTGGAATCATAAATGAAACTACTGTTGGTTGATGAACATCTTTTTATGATGAATGGGAAACCTAAAGATTATGACTCAAGGATGCGTTCTCCTTTTACAGCAATGATTGCAGGACCAACTGGATCGGGAAAGACGCAAGCGATTTTTCGAATGATTGAAGCTAGTCAGACTATAGCACACCCTCCACCAACTGAAATTCACTACTGTTATGGAGCCTACCAAAAAGCCTTTGATGATGTACCAGGAGTGATTTTTCATGAAGGGATGATAGATATAACAGTGAGTTTTCCCAGAGATGGTAAAAATCGATGGCTGATAATTGATGATCTCATGGATGAAGTTTCTGGTAAAGCTGATGCCAATGCTCTGTATACAAAACATAGTCATCATTTGAACATAAGTGTGTTTTTTATTGTTCAGAATCTGTTTTTAAAAGGAAATCGTACAATTTCCTTGAATAGTCATTATTTTTTTCTTTTTAAAAATCCTAGAGATGCTTCTTCTATTTCCTATTTGGCTCAACAATGTTTTCCATCTAAAGTAAAATATGTACAAGAGGCTTTTGAAGATGCAACAAAAAAACCATACTCTTGTTTACGAATAGATACGACTCAACAAACGAATGATCAACATAGACTATTGGGAAATTTTACATCGGATCTCCCTATGATATTATATGTACCCAAGTAAAAGGATATAAATACAATTACTATTCATTTCACCTCAATCATATTTTGTTATTCAACGACGCAACACGAAAGAGTTATAATGACTAAAGATTTGGAGAAAAAATTAACAAGAAATGCTGCTGTATTGTTATCACTCAACAATGCAACCTTTGCTATTCAAAAGTCTGTTATAGCCAAAGCCAAAAAGGAGTTTATTATGACTCTAATGGAATGCGCTAAAGCTATTATAAATGGAACGATACCATTGACAACATCTCAGTACAATCAGTTGCAGCGGAACGCGAAGGATATTAGCGCTTTAGTAAGAAGATCAACGTTAGATGATAAGAAAGCTGTATTGCAAAAAGGAGGATTTTTAGGCGCTCTACTAGGACCTATCATCAGCAATATAGTTCCTGGGTTATTTAAAAGTGTGCTAGGAGGAGGGAGAAGATAAAGATGAAAGTCTCAACACGAATGATGCGAAATAAAACGGCAATTTTAGCTCTGGATGAACTGAGTAAGAAAGGAAAAATCGCTATAGTCGAAAAGGCTAACTCAGATTTGTTTCAATCATTGATAGAAAGTGTTAAAAATATTATATTAGGTAATGTTCCTCTTGATTCTGAGCAGTTTATTGAGTTGCAGCGTTACAAGAAGGAACTACATAAACTTAGTGGTAGAGGGACAGTTGATGATAAACGTAAAATTTTGATTCAGACTGGTAGAGGAAATCTTTTGGATGCTATTATAAATCCTATTGTATCTGTTTTGTCATCAATAAAAAGATGAATCGTCAGCCTTTAACATTCTCCAGACGTATTTTTATACTCACTGAAAATGAATACTATAGATTAACGGAAAAAAAGGAAAATAAAACAGTGGTAAAGGAAGAGAAGACCAGACCTCCATTGTATTATAATCCTATGGAAGCTATAACAGTGAGAAATATGAAGAGAAAGCGAAATGATCTACTGGAAACGGCTTATGATTCTGACTTATCCTCACACGAAAAGTTAGATGAAAATGTTGAAAACCTACGTAAGTATTTGTCTGATGTCAAAAAGATTAAAAATAACCAAAATCAGACACAAAAGGATAGTTGGAGTCCCATTAAGAAAAAGAAGATAGAGTCTATTTCTCCTTTAGCCAATAGCACAGTTATTGATGATAAACCTAATACCCTTTCACCAAATGCTCATAAAGACATTGAGTTAGAATCAGTGAAAACGGATGATGATGATGACATTGGGATGGAATTAATAAAAGGGAGGTTGTTTGATACTGAAGACTCAACCCTATTTGGAAATACATTTCTTACTGATGGAGAAGATGAGTATGATAGTGAAAGTGAAAATTTAAAAGAGTTTGAAAAAAAAGCAACTGAATTAACAACAAAAAAGAGTGATCAAACGATTGCTGTCAGAATGTTGAATAATCTAAGTAAAATTGGTAGATTCGACTCGGACAAGAACAGACTGAAAATTGGAGAACATTGGTTGAATCCTAAGACTTCCAAAACTTTACTACAAGACGTTCTAACTGAAGGAGGTAAAATACGATCGGGAAATACCAATTACAGTAGATTTAAAAGCTTGCTAACTGATGAAGGAATCACAACTGTCAGAAAATCCCCGCATCAAACACGTAAGAGTCAGAAGAAAAAGTTGGTCATTCCAGGTACTAATTCATGGACATCAACACGCTAAAGGAGTTGTATTACAATCCTGCATTACATACATCTCTACGAGGAGCTAGAGCTTTACTGAAAGCTCGTAGAAAGCGAGAGGGGGAAAAAGGAATCCGTGAATGGTTGAGTGGTGAGGATGCCTACACGTTACATAAAAGAGTTGTAACTAAGTTTAAACGCCGTCCTACAATTGTAGCTGGAATAGGGGAACAGTTACAGGTAGATTTGATGGATGTTCGATCTCGAAAAGAAGAAAATAATAATACAGCATTTTTACTGACTGCTGTTGATTCTCTATCTAGAAAAGGTTGGGCTGTGCCACTCATCAACAAATCAGGGCAGGTAGTGGCAAGAGGATTGAGAAGAATACTAGAAGGGGAAAACTATAAAGCTTTACAATCGGATAAAGGTAAAGAGTTTGACAATGTCAATGTAAAGACTCTCCTGGCGGAAAAAAAAGTCAAGCGCTTTACAACCGAAAATGAGACGATAAAGGCATCGATGGTGGAGCGTTTTAACAGAACTTTAAAAGAGAAGATATATAGATATTTGACATATAAAGATGATGACAGATACATTGATGTTTTACCAGAAATGGTTGATGCATACAACAACACAATTCATGGTGCTATAGGTATGAGACCGAATGATGTGAATTTTCAAAATCAGGAACTTGTATGGAATCGTGTGTATGAAGGAGGTGAACATAGTTTAGCTCAAGAAGCAAAACTAAAGATTGGGGATTATGTGAGAATAAGTAAGGCAAGAGGAGCGTTTGAAAGAGGATACACTCCGAATTGGACGATTGAGATTTTTATAATCACTGATGTACTTATTGATGAAAAACCTGTTGTATATAGGGTAAAAGATTTAGCTGAGGAGATGATTGATGGCACCTTTTACGAAAAAGAGTTGCAAAAAGTAAAAAAACCCACGATTTTCAGAATTGAAAAGATATTGGGAAGAAGAATGAAAAGAGGTAAAAGACAGATTCTGGTTAAGTGGTTAGGATACGGAGAAAAGTTCAACGAGTGGGTAGATGAATAGTTTATAAGGAAAGAACGCTTGATATAATCATCATACGTTGAGAAAATGTCGATGTTGATAACTTTACCCTCAAACTCTAGCGCTGAAGAGTTTCCTGATAATAACAATTCCGAATTTACAGTGAGACTGTATAAATATTTGGTTATCGATGGCAGAAAATGGGAAGTAGCTCTGCTAGATATGTCTTATTCTAATAATTGAAAGAATGTTACCAAAGGGAAAATATATCTAGAAAAGACTAATGTCTCTGGTAAAAGCGAAAAGTCCTTCATCTTAATCGGTAATGGAAGATATGATAGTATGGAGGAGTTGGAGGAGATTATACGAAAGAGAATGAGTGAAATGGATTTAGACAAAAAATTCGCCATCTCCTACAACAAGATCACCAACACCACTTTACTAACTAACAGCGATCCTGATACTGCCATAAGCTTTTCCAAAGATATAGCATATATTTTTGGATTTGATCCAAAAACTATGTACCCTCATGGTAGATACAATAATATCTCACCCCCTGATATAAATTCTGGTTTAACATCTCTGTATGTTTATTCCAACATTGTTGATAATAGAATGGTAGGAGATACGAATGTACCTTTACTGAGAGTAGTTCCGGTTCAAGGAAAGAAGAATAGCGTTGTATATCAAGAATTTAAAAATCCTCACTATGTTGATGCTTCATCAATAAATAGTGATCTGGTTCAAGTACTTATAACGAGTGACGACGGCCAACGAATACCATTTGATGGTGGAAAGGTTGTGTTGACGGTTCACTTTAGAGAGAAAATATTATAATGAGTTTGGTACGATACACCCCTGAGGACTCAAAAGATTTTTTTGATGAGTACTACAAGATGCAAGCTGGAAATGGAATTGGAGTGTATAGTGGACGACGGGTGATGCCTAATATGAGAGGAAATGGACTTGGTAGTATTTTTTCAAGTATACTTAAATCCGCAGCACCAATGCTGAAAAGAGGAGCAATTAGTTTGGGGAAAAGAGCACTGTCTGTAGGTGAAAATGTAGCGCGTGATGTCATTGATGGACAAAGCTTTGCAGCATCAGCAAAGAAGAGGGGGTTGGCAGAGTTGAATGATCTGGGGGGAGATGTGCTCAATGCAGTCCGTCTAGATAGTATGAAAAGGAGAAAAACAAAAGGTGGAAAGAAGAGAAGAGGTGTTGGTAAACGTGGCATATTTTAATAGTAGCAGAATCCGCTATAAAGACAGCAGAGCTTGATAACTATATTCATTAAGCAGTAACACCTCAAGCAATCATCATTCGCAAAAGATGGCTAGCCTAAATGGAACAACTGGTAATAAGTTGGAAGGTTCTTCCTACAACATAAATCCAACGTTGGATGTATTTGCTACGGAACCAACAAACATATCAGTAGAAAGATCAGAATATGTTGTCATCAGACCTGATAGGTTAGATCCTTATGGTAGTATCGAGTTAACCTTGTCAGGGAGCACTGAACATTACACAGATCTCTACAACTCGTTTCTGCAAGTTGAAGCCACAGTTGTTCAAGATGATGGAAGCGATATTGCAGGTAATGATGATGATGCAGTTGTGTGGATGGGGGATTCAATGCATACATTATTCAGCGAGTTGAAAATGTCGATAGAAGGAACCACTGTTGAATACGCTAACAACTACGGTTTACGCTCCTACTTTTCACAACTACTCGAAAACAGTGCAGAAAGAAAGAAATATCAAGGTAAGATGGAAGGATGGCTGTATGATGATTCAACTAGCAAAGACGCTGCTGATCACAAAACCGCGGATAAGAAAAAGAGGAGAGCTCTAATCATAGGTGGAAAGACAATAGAATTAACTGGAAAACCTCATCTTGCATTATTTCAGCAGAAAAAACTAATAATTCCAGGTCCTAGTATGCAGCTGGAGTTTGAGCGTGCCTCCGGCAAACTAGCTTTGTTTGCTGCGAATGAAATACCTGCAGGAGGAGCAAAGATTAGAATTGATAAATTTGAACTTCATCTTTGTAAAGTTAAGGTGAATCCTACAATACAAAACTCCCAACTCAGTTTGGCGTTGGAAGGTCACAACTACATTTATCCAGTTGATCGAAAACGGATAAAACTATATGGAATTCGTGCTGGGGTTGCGCAGATTGACATCACTTTGGAAGAAAACAAACAAAAACCTAAACAGGTCTATTTAGGTTTAGTTGATCACAACGCAATGAACGGACGTTTTGCCTTGAATCCATATAGAATGACGCACGCTAATGTTGATAGTATTGTATTGAGAGTTGGTGATTGTCCAATTGGAAGAAGATTTGAGCCAAATTATACTAGAGGGGTTTTTGGAAGAGAATATCATCAGTTTCTACACGCTACCGGAACTTTGCTTGAAGGCGATAGTCTCGGTATTACGAAAGAACAATACCTTGATGGTACTACACTTTATGGATTTGATTTGACTGGTGATTTTCTTAAAGAAGGCTTTCACTTATGAAAAATGTCACAACAAGTGTGGAAATTCGTTTTAGCACTAACACGACTGATGGATTATCCTTGGTAGCATACTTTGTAAAAGACGGTGTGCTGGAGATGGATAGCATTCTTCAATTAACTATCGGGGGAGACGCAGTGCTTTAAACAGAAAGTTAGAGATGAATACCATGCAAATTCGTTCGATCTTATCTTCAGACGTTTTATGTCAAAGCGTAGGGATTCATGTTGGAGCTAGAGAACAGTTTTGGAAGCAAATTTGCAATTTTCCAAGAGGATGTTTCGTATTCAACACCCATTATTCTCACCAACCTGGAGAGCATTGGTTGGCTGTGTACGCTAATGATTCAGAGGTGGATTTTTTTGACTCATTTGGGCGTTCTGTTTCCTTTTATCCGGATGTAAATGAAATACTAAGTATTCATGGAGGATATGAAACAATACGAAGTAATGAAACACAACTACAAAATTTTTTGTCAACTGTATGTGGCGATTATTGTGTATACTTTTGTTTACTGAGAAGTAGAGGATGGAGTATGGATGAATTTGTTAGAAGTTTACGAGACATAGGAGATAGTGAGATGAGAGATCACTCAATACGGAGATTTATCATACAGACCTATCCTAACTTCGAGTTCATAGAAGATAATACAGTAGAAGGAATAGATGGTGTACATATACAAGGAACTAATTTACTAAGTAAATTGTTAAAATAAATTATTATAATTGATTTTTATTTGATATAACAAATAAAATGAATAAAATACAACTTATCTCATTATTTGTGCTAAACACTACAGAACCTATAAAAACTATTATTTTGTAATGTTTCAAGCAAGAAGTAAATAAGATCTTCTCATTTTCTTCCTCAGGAGCGCTCTTTAGTTATATCTAAAAGACATAGTAACTAATGACTCTATCATACATAGTTATATGAATTAATTTTACAAAAATACTTCGGATCTTTCTTTAAATAGATATGAAACTTACCATCATAGAAGACGAGTCACGTCCTTTGTGTTATCGATTAAGACTCCGATATGCTGTTGTGGACAATTCTCTTTTTCATTTTCATCAAAGTAGGAGAGACAGGTGTGTTGCAGCGAAGTATCAAACAGTTCTGAGACTTGAATGAAAGCTTGAAGAGCTGAGAGTAGAATGATGTCGTAGGAAATCATGTTGTTCGTATTTTGTTTTAGTCCTTTGAATACGATTACACCGCTTTTTTCCGCCACCACAGATGAAGCTATTTGAGCAGGGATGCTAAGATCTCCAATCAATAGCTCTCCTTTCACCATACATCTGTAATTAGCCACTATAATATCAGCAGTCTTGTTCCAACGAGTATCGCATTTTCTTAGCATTCCAGGATTCTCATAAGCTATAACACTTCCTGTCGGAAAATCGTGTAGGTGAGCAACACTGAAATGAGCCTGTATTTGTCTCAAACTCTTGCCGTACAATGAGTTGAATGGATCGTTAATCTTTCGATTACTTCCTTGAGATTCAGCGGTACGAAAAATCGCATCTCCTGTCTTTCCTTCTCCCATATAAATTAAAACAATTGGACGTGTTTGCTTAGCTTTATTAACAAGCAGTCCTATTTTGGTTGAAACATCACTTTTCACCCGAGTTATCTTCTTATCCTTTCGGTAGTTGTAAATGATGATGCACTTTGATTCATCACGAAATTCAACAGACAACACCTCCATAACTGTTGGTACTGGTAGTTCGCAGATTTCCATGGATTCTTCAAGTTTTTCTAGACTATCTGGAGAGAGAGAGTTTATTAACCCTGCGCTCTTGTAGGTGAGAGTAGTTAGTTCATTACTTCCAGCATCTTGAAAGGGTATTCTGGTGTGACGAAAAAGCGTTTCATCTCCAACATCCGTCAAAACTAGTTTTTTGCACTTCGAGCCAGGTTCATTATCATCTTTTGTCAAATCAATAAAAGATCGTTTCCTCATTGATGTTCTTTTTGAAGGTAGGTTGTTAGTAGGAGATGTGAATGAAGTAAAATCTTGTTGGGATTCTGGTTCATCAACCACCAATTGACTTTCTGGCATGTCAAAGATAGGAGAAGGTGATGGGGAAAAGGTTTGCTGGGGTTCTGCTTCTTCATTCATTGGTTGACTTCCTTCGTCTTGAGTATTCATTCTAAAAAAACAAAACGTTTTGTTTAATTTTTTGTAATTAATTTTAAAAGATCATAAAGATCATAAGCCTTCAGCTAGTTGTGTTAGCTAACAGAAAATAAATATTTTTACTCTTACCTTTATAAAGAAGGTGAGCTCCTAGTAGTTGCAATAGAAGGTTTAGTAGATGTTGCTTCTCCGCTAGCTGTTGTAGAACTGGATGCTTTCTGTGTGAAAACAGTGGCTCTTAAATAGGTTAAGTTGCACTGATTAAATCCTATGAATACCAACCTTCTTTATAATATAACTATGAAACAGCATTTTGTCCACGCGAAAACCAATGCTTTCGCGGGAATAAACAATTTATTTTCACGCGAATGGAAACAGTTGCTTTCGCGGGAATAAAAATTTTATTTTCACGCGAATAAAAACCAATGCTTTTGCGGGAATAAATAATTTAATTTCACGCGAAAACAAACCAATGCTTTCGCGGGAATAAATACTTTGTTTTCACGCGAATGGAAACTGTTGCTTTCGCGGGAATAAACATTTTATTTTCACGCGAATACAAACCAATGTTTTTGCGGGAATAAATAATTTAATTTCACACGAATAGAAACTGTTGCTTTCGCGGGAATAAATAATTTGTTTTCAGGCGAATAGAAACTGTTGCTTTCGCGGGAATAAATAATTTATTTTCACGCGAATAGAAACTGTTGCTTTCGCGAGAATAACTAATTTATTTTCACACAAATGGAAACAGTCGCTTTCGCGGGAATAAACATTTCATTTTCACGCGAATACAAACCAATGCTTTCGCGAGAATAAATAATTTATTTTCACGCGAATAGAAACTGTTGCTTTCGCGGGAATAACTAATTTATTTTCACACAAATGGAAACAGTTGCTTTCGCGGGAATAAACATTTCATTTTCACGCGAATACAAACCAATGCTTTCGCGGGAATAAATAATTTATTTTCACGCGAATAGAAACTGTTGCTTTCGCGGGAATAACTAATTTATTTTCACGCGAATGGAAACAGTTGCTTTCGCGGGAATAAACATTTCATTTTCACGCGAATACAAACCAATGCTTTCGCGGGAATAAATAATTTATTTTCACGCGAATAGAAACTGTTGCTTTCGCGGGAATAACTAATTTATTTTCACGCGAATGGAAACAGTTGCTTTCGCGGGAATAAACATTTCATTTTCACGCGAATACAAACCAATGCTTTCGCGGGAATAAATAATTTATTTTCACGCGAATGGAAACCATTGCTTTCGCGGGAATAAACATTTTATTTTCACGCGAATACAAACCAATGCTTCCGCGGGAATAAATACTTTATTTTCACGCGAATGGAAACCGTTGCTTTCGCGGGAATAAAAAATTTATTTTCACACGAATGAAACAGGAATATTTCACGCGAATAACACTATTCTGATAGAGTTTTCGCGTGAGTGTTTTTATTGGTTATAAGTTAAATGAGTAGGAGTGTCTTATAGTATATAAGAACAATTCTCTCTACATAAAAATCATTCTCTTCAGCAATAATCTCAGGAGCATCAACTACTACAATAACCTCAGGAGTATCAACTACTACAGCTGATTTTCCTGGTGATAAGGTAAGAATTAATAAAAAACTATTTTAAATCGAAGCTAAAATGTTATTATTTTACAACACTGTTTAATCATCCTATACTAACACATAACTTTTTTATTTTAGTTCATTATGAGTTCAAAGCCATATACAATAACAGACTTCCTCCCACAGATTTATCACCAGTATATCAAAGAAAATGTAGCCGTGCAGGAAAATGCGAAATATCCATTAACATTGCAAGCTGTGTTATTCTGTATAACACAGCATTTGCTAACTTTAGCATCTTTATACGGAGAGTTACCCATACAGTACCAACCACATTCATTACACCAGAATGCTGACAATCAGCAAACATTATTAAAACTAACAATTCAAAACAATTTTGAGACAGTTTTGAAAATGTCTAAAATCGTAAATATTAACCATTTTTTAAAAAAAATTAAGAAGAAGGTATGGGATCAAGATCTCACAGAAAGATTAGTTAAAGCCCAATGGAGTGAAGAACTAATGCTCAAGTTTAAACCTATTATTTTACGATATATTCGAACAGATGAATGTTTATATTCATCTATTACTTCGTTTGAAGTTATGTTATGTCTTTTTCAAGAATATAAACTTTAATATATACAATCATACAATATTTAATTTCTATAGGTATATTATACAAGGATATTTTCCTACTTATTATGTAATAAATGTATATAATCATATATTGGTTTAATGTAGTTATATCTCCTTGTTCTTCTCTCCTCTCTCTCCAAATATCATATGAGTTCGAGTTATGTAAAACAATTATCAAAACTTAAATGCCATACATTCAAAATCTAGCTGCCATATGAGTTCAAATTAAGTAAAATAATAATCAAAACTCAAATGCCACTTAAATGCCACTCAAATGCCACTCAAGTACCCCTCAAATGAAATACAATATAAACTCGGCGAATTCATCCAACGTCGTAACCCATTGCATAACCTCCAAGATCTAATCCACAAAAAAACACTTGGTAGGGAGATCTGCTCATATATTACTACTGTTATAAATAGTAGTAGTAGTGAAGTGGGGGAAAATCCAATCATTATTAATTATAATAATAGCTACAGTAGTAGTAATAATAATTTTAACCACCAAGCCACATGCAGACAGTTGTTAGTTGTTGCATAGCAGCTTTATTTGCGTGTTGTTTAATAATGTAAAGAAACATTTCTTTATGGTAGAGCTTTTATCCAAAAGCACGAATATTCATTTATTTGATTGCTCAACCATATGTTCATGAGCCAATGATGTGCCTTGTTAGTTTTTTGATAACTTTATTGTTTTATCACAAGGGTGGGTCAATGTCAATCCACAAAAAAGTAAAAGCATGTAGTTGGGCTAGGTCTATGTTTCATGTTGTAATGCTAAGATAACTCCAAACAATCATTAGAAGAAAAACCAATCCCCGCAAACCAAAACAATACCCGACAAATTCGAACCCCTAACGTTAGGGGGTTGGGAGTTGTACCTCCGACTGTTCGGGGGGTCGGGGGTACTCAATACGCCTCTGGAAGCTGGGATATATGAGCACTAAATGGTATTTTACACTGTTTTTTTGTTGTTGTCAAGACTTGAGATATCTGATACTTTAAACACCGTTTAAGGGAACTTTTCAATTTTGGGATTGCTTCTCAAGAATATGTAACTTACAATTCATTGCCCAAAACTAAGCATCTTGTACAGTTGAAGTATATCATATATGATTCACGAACCATTTCAAGGCTTCGTAAAACTACACGAGCCTGTCACAGCACATTATCGTTTTAATCAATGAATTTTTGTAAAAGAAAAGGATAGCTGTGAACAAAAAATAATTCTATGTATTCATTTCTATAGTCAATTCTGAAGTCGTTAATGGTTGAAAGCATGGAGCCAAATGCTGCAGAAATTATAAATCAGAAGGAATGGCGGCAGATGACCAATGGCCACGAAAGGTTTTTCTGCACAGCAGCGATAGAATCACCGAACAATGTGGTAAACTGACTTGAAGTGAACATGATAATCAATTTCTAAGAGCATTGCATTAATTATTACTGGCATATATGCATTGCTGCAACTCACTTAGTAACTGGATTACACGACATTTACAGAGACAACGGCTGATAGAAACCTGTTTCAATTTGGCAACCAGAGAATTGAAAAAGATGCCTGGAGAATGGTTTTACTCCACTTTCTTGCCCAAGGTAAAATACTTAAAAAACAACGAACGTTGTGAGCTGATTCACTTGAGTGCATTTTAAAAAAACTTCTGAAAACAATTTCCACAGGTTATAATACATGGCATAAAACTAGCAGACAACTGCAGTTACCAAGAAGCAGAAAATACTTATATCAAGAGGGTGAAATCTTGGCTATTATAAGGTAAGAAATAGGTTTTAGTGAAAAATAAAAAACGTGCAAAAATTGTAATATCACTATAATAATAGGCTAAAAGGTGTCAAACACCACCACCTAATCCAGGCTTGGTACTAAGTTGATAAGTCCCTCCAATAATTTTCTCCGACATAACGTGAAAAAAACGAGTTTAAAATGAACTATAAAACATTCAATCACAGACTTAAACTGATAACAATCCAAGTTGAATAACTGGATCACATGACATGTATTCTACCATTGACTATTTACTAACTCCCACACTAGGATAATTTATATATTTTATCTGAGTTTTATAAAGTCATTTATGAATCCTCACACCTGCAAAGTTTTATGCCTTTTCTTACCGGTTGATTTTCCAAATCCCTTCAATTAATTTACAATGATTAACACCGTTGAGTATCAAATGTAGATAAGTTGCCCATTATTATCATCGCAGCTTATTTTTTGCCTCTATATAAAAAATATTACCGAGGAAAAAACTTCGTTGCTTTGAGAACTACATCTGTAAAGGTGAATTACCTCTTTGTGATGTTATTACAGGTTTCCAAAGACACTATTGGAGCAAGTATCTCGATACGGACATAACATATGACTAGTTTACTCAGGCTTTTCCTTTTTTTATTTCAGATACTATATATCTTAGGTTATTGTTATGCAAGTTTATCTCGTTATAGTTTTTGTTTTTATTATCACTTTTGGATAAAATGATGAACTTGATGTTTATGTTTGAATTCAAGTGTTTGTCTTCTCTCATCAGTGTGAAAGCAGACACTACATTCAGGCAATATTCCAAATCCGTACAATTAAACTGAACAATGTGGAATAAACTAATTACTCAAAATAAAACTTGTGAATAAAAGGGTAAATCAGAATTATTTGAACAATATATGAAAATGGTAGTAAAACATGATGTTATCAAGTTGAGGTAATAATAGTTTTGTGTATTTAATTGTACACTCGTCAAATAAAATTGTGATGATACATTCATTTGATACATATATATACATAAGTGCATTATCAACATTACATACATAAATGTATAAAATGTAGGTAAAATGTACATACATGCATACATAGAAGATTACAATACAAAGATATCATCGACCATACCATCCACCTTATTATAACTGTTCTATCTTTTCTTACAGCAACCATTATTATGTTGCTATCCTAATGATCATTATTATATTTTTTACCATCAATCAAAATAATTTCTTATCAACAATAACCACAACAACCGCCCTCACCATGAAATGCACCACAGGTTGGATGATTCGCTTAGTAATTTGTATAGTAATTTTTTTTACGTTGCTACTTTTTTCACGAGCCTCACTCTTATCAAGCAGAATGTTGCTATGTCATATAGAGACTGTGAACTCTCTCAAAAGAAAAACATTTCGACAATTTGCATACCCCATGTAATTTGGTTATAGAACTGAGGTTAGCAATACGAACTGTCAATAGTATGAAACGTAATTGGTGGGAACCGTTGGTGAATCTTTATGACAAAGTCAACCTAAACAAAATGTATAAACAATGGTTAGATTCGGAAATTCACTGTGTTGATACATAAACATTGCATGCTGTATTGCTGTTTGTAGAGATTGGGAGAAGAGTTAACTTCTGCCGTGCATGCGTTAGGAAATCGCAAGTGCAAAGATAGTGGTGTCGTCACGCACGTGTATTAGGAACTAAGGTTAAAAAGATGAACTGTCCCGAGGATGAAACGGGAAAAGGATGAACCGTCAGTGAATCGTAGGGACCCTGTAGGGTCACTAGTCCTAAGATCCTTTTACTGTTGTTGCACCTACACATACAGAAGAAAAAAATTGCAAACACTGATGTAAAAATTGTGTTTTGTGGTCAATCATTGAGCATATTATAATACAATTGCTCTAGAAATTGTGTTTTTTGTAAATGAGTTATTTATTTTTGCGCAAGCACATACTCGTAACGATTAATAATTGTAAAAAAAATATTCAAACTGGGATAGCGACTCCAACTATATTTTTAACTCTTTATTGGTTCAATCGACATTGGTTATAAATGTTATCAAGAACACCATGGATAATGATTATTCATTAAATTAGTAAGTAATACAAGAGGAGGGACTGATTCAACGATTCAATGGATGGATAAAAATAGGTGTTCAATACCAACATGACTGAATTCTTATTTATTATGATCATCCTGCCATAATAATATTTATAAATCAAATGTCATGGTCGGTGGTGGTGGGTGATGATGATGATGATGATGATGATGATGTGATGATGATGATAATAATAATAATTTAATTATTATAATAAATAATTATAAATAATAATAATTTATTATTATTATTATCATTTCCTAACTTACTTACAGTAAGAGTTACGACAATACAATTGCTTCTTTTTGACTGTCTGTAGTGTTATTGATAATTTAATTATTATTAATTGTTGTTGATTAAATTTATTATAAGTTTTATTATTTTTTTGTGAAGAAAAAACAACATCATGTCATCATGATCTGTATGACATGATACATGACACAGGTGGGTGGCTCCAATATTCTTCGACAGGCCTGTCGGTGGGGGAAGATAGCTTGGGAAACTGTAATAAATAATAATATTGTACAGGAATTTGGGGTGGGGCGAGTGGTAGCAGTCCACCTGTACAAGTTGCTTTCCCACAGTGTAGTGGAGTCGACGTTATGCTAGTGTGTGGTTGCTTCGCCCTAGATAGTTATCAAGTCGACAGAAGGATTCCTGTTCAGCCAGTATTTGCAGTGTTGACAACTCGTGAGTTGGACACAGTGTGGAGTCAGTAGACCGCCGCACTTTCCACTGATTTACTGGTCGACAAAAACGATCTGTTCGAATTGACTTATTGCTTTGTATGGTCGAATTAATACCATATGCCTGTCGGTCATATGCAGTGGTAGTTGATTCGACTGAATTGCTTTGCCTTTGATTGCTACTTGTACTGATAGCCAATTGTGCTCGAGCAGCTGTTTATTATGCTTGCTTGCTTGCTTGTGAATAATTGTCTCTACTCTATACCAGTGAAAGAACATCAGCTTTGATTGAGGCTTAGGTTTGCTCTGCTTTATTTTACACTTACACAAGGTTTTATACAAAAATAGATATGGTAGAATGCACATAGAAAAATAGATAATAGTAAGCCCCGACTAAAGGGGTTGATTGGCTAGGTAATTGTACTGAGGGTGGTCCTAACCTCCATGGCTGACTGCCTGCACTAGTGTGCGTTTGTTGTTACTGTCCAGCTACACTGTTATCGTGAGTAGCGTATAAAAGATAAATAGAACTATGATATATATATGAAATAAACATAGACTTGCTACTGTAGTGTTACATGTGTCCGACGCGTTTCCTCTACAATATATACACATGATTGAATGATGAACAGAATCATCACTGACTATACATACACTCAAATGCGTTCACCAGGCCAGTAGATTAAAGATTCCTGTGTGCGTGTGTGTGCGTGTGTGTGTGTGACATTGCACAGGGACCCATGTTGTAAGATTGGTAGCAAACTGGAATTGTACAAAAAATAATTCAAACTTATTTTTTCACAATAACATATATATAGTGATACGTCATACTATAGTATTGTAAGGGACGCCATAAACATAGCCATCGCTCTATTAACACGAACACCACATAGATTTATTTTACCTTACCTGTCATGTCGTTCTATGTACCTTCAGAGTTGTCTTACCTTACATTCTATGTTTACTTGTTCTATGTCTCGGCTCCACCCAATTATTATCGATGGGTGGAACCATTCTTTTGTTCTATGCCAGCTTCACCCAATTACTGTCGATGGGTGTAACCACTCTTTTATCTATTTTACTCAAGGAGGTGCTACTGAGATAGACTAGCCAATCATTACTAAATAAGGCGTGCATTAACATTACATCTTATACCTTTTCTTTGTGTGATAGTTTATTATAAAATGTCTTGTCTTGATACAATAAATCCGAGTTACCCTGCACACTCTCAGAAGTCACTTTGTCTAACAAAACACTTCACAGCGCACTATACCACACATTGCAATACGCTATCCACTATAGCCTGCTATAACGATACATTCTTGCACAAGTAGTATAGCAATCAGACAACACACTAGCCAGGCTGTTCGGCCCTGCCTAACATTGTTCGGCCTCGGCTGTAGAGAGCATTAGTGAGACTGGCCGGCTCAGCTAACAGTCAGTAATGACTAGTCACTGAGTCAGCAGAAGGTCGTAGCTGTGCCACTACTTAAGCAGAGCCTACAATTGGTGACGGGAGGACGTACAGGTGTCAAGGCCAAGCTACCACAGAGTGAAATCCTGCACAGTATTGTATATATTATGATTATTGTAAAAAAAAATTCCACTTCAATTCCAGTTTGTTACCAATCATTCGAACATGGCTCACTGTGTGACAATGATGATGATAATCTAACCACATTAATTGAAAGTTAATTTATAATGAAGAAAAAGTGTACCTCATTTCAACACTACTTAACATTACTTACTTTGACTTATTTTCTTACTTAATATTACTAGAAAAAATAGCCAATAAATTAATTAATAAAATAATAAAAATAGTAAACAATTTTATTTATTATGCGCCGCGCAAAATTGACAAGATGCAAGCATTTTTTTTCTTTTGGTTGCTATTGTTATAATTATCATTTCATTTATCTATTTCTAATCAATCTATATATAATAAAACCCTCAGAAATATGTTCATGTGTGTCTTTGTCTGATTCCAGAAGGGTCAACGCCTAAACCGCTGAACTGAAAGAAATGAAAAGTGCTGTAAAAACATTATAGTGGACCAAATGGACATATATAACAGGAGCTTAACTTTGCTATTGGTTCTCAAATTTAAATCGGATATATTTGCATGTTAGAAATTTCCAATAATGTCGGTGGAGACGAATCAAAAACAGTTACATTTTGCTAATATGCATGGTAAATTTCAGCTGAACAATTCTCTCATGGTTTATGTCTCACATTACTTCCTTCCAGTCGCACAGATTGCAACACTCTTTCATAGCATTTTTTTTGCAAGTTAGTTGTTTGTCTCAGTAGTGAACGCAGTTTAACAGCACACAGCGCACCTGTTCCAGCACACCCTTCGAATTGAGCAAGAGAAAGAGAGAGAGAGTAAGTGAGGAAAGAAGAGGGTAGAACGGGGTGAAACAGGGCAGGGGTAGAGCAAGTTAGAGTTGGAGGGTGAGAATTATAGCGAGGCAGGCAAAGAAAAAAATTGAGAGAGGGCAATAATAAAACGAGCTGGCATAATGATATTTATGTCATCTAGTATATACTGCTAGTATATATACAGTAAATTTTATTCTACATTAATAAATATTAATGAAATTGTTGTTGTTATTTATTAATATTATTTATTATCATTATTTTACAATGTTGTTTTGTTGATTATTAATTAACTATTCTTAACAGTTATTATTTGTTTATTTCTATTAGTTGTTACAGTGGCAGAATAACTAGCAGTTACTAAGTATAGTACTACTCCTTAAGTAATATTACATAGTAATTGTTATAATATAATTATTGATAGAGTAGGCATTATTATTATAGGTAATTTATGACGATGATAATAAATATATTAATAGTACAATAATAAATATATATTATTATTAAATATATGATCAATAATGATATGTTATTTACTATGATATATATTATTGGTTATGAAGATTTATTTATAATAATAGTTAGTTAATTTAGTAGTGACTAGGTATTTATACATTTTATCAATGATCTTTTGCAATAATAGTGATCATAGGTTGATTGATTTCAACAATCAAGCTGTATTAGTTATTATTTCATTATACAACAATTATTATCATTTATGTCTACGACAACCATGAGGAATCATGTAGAATCATCACTAAATAAATAAATGTTTACTTACTTTCATGTGTTGATCACCAAGATAATTGTTATTAGAGGATTGGAACTAACAAAGATAGGAATAAAGGTGAGCAGGAATGAATGTAGACATGACTGGAATGAATATAGGCACCTCCTGTTATAAACGTCGACAGACCTGGAATGAATGTTGACTATGGCCACTATGTTATAAATAAGAAAACAAATGTTGGCGATTATCTATGGTGGCTCAGAACGTTAGACGGTTTTGTTTTCAAAGCGTATGAACGGATTTGAAATAGTCCAGCCGTTTTGCAAAGCGGCTTTTACATTGAAAATAGTTGGGTAATTGTAGTAAAATAGCCCAAGAAACTATGTTTAAAAACTGGCTTGTTGGTTATAATAAATTGATTGTCGGCCTCAGCAGTTGCGGGATTAATGCTATAAAACTGTATTTCCTGTCCAACAATTGTCAAATCTGCAATCCGTATAGTTGTCTTGCAAATAATTCAGACGGTTTAGAAATGATCCAGATGATTTAGAAAATTACAAACCGTAAGGACGATTTAAAAAGAGTATGAACTATTTATAAACCGTATGAATTATTTTGAAATAGTCCGAACTGTTTTAAAATAGTCTAAACTATTTTGAAATAGTTCGAAAAGTTTGCAAGGCACATGGGTTTCGAACCAAAAGCGATGGTCATCATTTTATTTATAGCCTCTCTACAACTTTATCAACATAGACGTAGATCGAAGGACATAGAACGCATTAATTAGCTGTATGAAACTGTTGTTAAATATAATCTCTGAAATTAATTTTTACATTTATAATTAGGTTGTAATTATTATTATGTAAAATAATTTGAAAAAAATAATATTTTACCAATAATAAAAAATTAATTATTTATTTAAAGAAAATTCAACTGTTCGGTGTTTAGGAAAAACATTATCAATCATAAATGGACTGTAGATCTATGATCAATAGAGCGAACCAGCAAATCGGCTCAGATTTTCAAAACCAACGAACGATTTTACAAAGCGTTCAGAAGTTTTGCAAAAGTTCAGACTATTTCAAATTCGTTCAAACGGTTTGGAAAGCGTTCAGACGTTTTAAAACGCAAAACACAAAACGTTCTGAGCCACCATAATTATCCCTTGAAGTGTCTACATTTGTTCCCAGCGATATATAAAATATCACTTCGATGTTTATTTCTGGAGTTGTCTGGTTTGACAAAAGAAGGAAATTTTTTATTCCTGCGACAAACATCATAATTATTTTTTATATCTCGCCAGGTACGAATGTAGACACTTCCGGGAATGAATGTCGAACTTCTCTTCTCTATAGCATAGTCCACATTTATTTCAGGCCTGATGACATTCATTTCAGAAGGTGACCACGTGCTTTGCACCTATGTCTACATTTGATCTGTCAATGTACTTTCCAATTTCTGTTATTATCCTAAATGAACAGTAATAAGTAGCCTGAAGTTGTGACATTATTTGCTATAAATTATTGCTTTAGTTAGTGGTAGTAATAATATATTGTTATGAGACTGTTAGAAATAAAAACTGCAGGGAACCTTTTCTGTTTACTTATGCAGAGTTTCCCCAAAATTTTATAACAACTTGATGATATCGTTGATCATATTTGATGAACAGCAGTCACAACTTGGATTATTTTTGAAAATCTAAATTTTTTTTTTCATAATAACTTTGTGGAAAAAATGTGATAAATATTTGGTGGCATTGTGTTTTTTGGTTTATTTTCACTATTAAACTTTTAGTCCACATCAATATATTTCCACCCTGTAGAGGCTGTTGTTACTATTATTTTTTCTGCTAATATTAATTTGTTTTATTATATTTATTTTTTATCGCTGTTATCAATTGTTTTTGTAATTGTCATTCTTGTAAGTGAAACTGTATTCTGCTGCTTATTGATTATTGCATTTATATGTATGTGGTAGCTCATAAGAGTGACTGAACGCTTTTAAAAGGTCTGTACACTTTCTAAATCATCTTTCTACATATAAAATGAAAGAGAAGACGCAGTGAACAACGTAATGAACATATGTAACAATAGGCAGGAGTTTTTGATAAACTATCAGTCTTGTGAGTTGTGGAATCTCCTGCAAAATAACTGCATTTCTCATCAAACAGCCAAAGATTTTTTTAGAGTATTGAGAATCATCCACAAACATTTGAATGATTCAAGCAGTTTAAAATATGCATTTCCAAAATAAATTTAAACTGTTTAGAAGTTATCTAAACTGATTTGCACAAGTGATTATTTTGTGATTATTTTAAAATTATATGAATATTTTAAACAAAACAGAATTTTATGCGAGAAACTGAAGACCCGCAAAATGAGTGGATTTCAAAGCAAATGAACTATTTGACAATGCCCTCAGTTACTTTGTGAGGGCTTTGTTCAAAGCGTGAAAGTGTTCAGACAAATTGGAAAGCCCACGAAAATCCAAAACTTTCTGAGCCTTGATGACGACAATGAGTTGATGATAATAACGCGATTCGTATTCACACTTGATTATTATCAGTTGGTTATTTTGTTTTATTTGCGGTAAATATAATGAGTGCAGAAATCATAGATTTTAGTGCTTTTCTTGGTTTCTATAGATATTTGTTTTCTGGTACATGAAAATATGTTACTGTAGGAATGTTTATTGTTACTCTGTTGCAAAGATTGAGTGTTTTACTTTGCTCTGGAAGAACCGTTCGCTGCTTTAGTGAGGTTAATGGTTAGCGTCTAAATAACAGTGGTAGTGCAAAGCAGTAGAAAAAACTCCAAAGAAAATTGTGTCACATGAGGTTTATTTAAGTTGCTTGTATTTTGTCATCAAACTACTCAACGTGGTTGAATCAGTATCTTTTGTGTCTTAATAACAATAATGCTCTTTTAGGTTTGGAGAATGTAATAAAACAACTGTTTTTCAAACTCCTTTACCCAAACTTACTGTAAGCTCCAATAGAATTTTTCTATTGTGTCGAAAGTATTGCTATGCATTTTTCTTCACCATGATTAACACTAAGAACAAGTTCTGGTAGACTAGGGGCCTAGATAGCTTGTGGGATTTTGTGGCCCTCCACTATTAAATACCCCCCACCATTTAAAAAACCTTGGTGCACTGAGATTTTTCCTCTTTTTTACAGTAAAAACATAGACAAAATAAAATTTTGTCTATATGTACTCCAACAGAATTGTGTTCTAATGTATAAAATACAAAGCGAAATCAAATTTATCAACAGTTGGGATAGATGCCATGTTTGGTAGGTGTCTGTGATACCAGTATATCGGCAGCATCATACAGTTTTAACCTCCAATTTTTAAATCTTGATTGTGTTTTTTTTGGCAGATATTATAGAGGTACCTTTTTTCAGCTGGAAACATTGTAGCGACATATTCATCCGAATAACTTGATAAAACTAGAATACCATTATTCATAAATCTTTGATTTCATACCTTGTCATTGTGAAAAGGAAGAGAACAACTCCCAATGCACTAAGTTTTTGCTAGACGGTGGGGTTATTCCATAGCGGAGTGCCTTAAAATCCCACATGCCGGCTACACTCCTAAACTAAAGTTTCGGCATTATATAAAAAAAAATATTTTACAGCAAACAACCAAGGCCTACATATTAACGTGTAAAAGAAATGGAATCAAAAGAGAGTACAATAGCAGGGTGATTGTTCTTTTTTATCAAAAATGATATTTTATATAATTGTTCTCACTCAACTCTTACCCCCTGCCCCCCCCCCCCTCCGTCCTACCTCTTTGTTGCCCCCACTCTTTCCTGACTGGTCTCACTCTCCCCCCACTCTCCCCCTCCCCACTCTCCCCCTCCCCACTCTCCCCCTCCCCACTCTCCCCCCCCCCCTCTCCCCCCCCCCCACTCTCCCCCCCACTCTCCCCTCCCCACTCTCCCCCCCCCCACTCTCCCCCCCCCACTCTCCCCCCCCCCCACTCTCCCCCCCACTCTCCCCCCCCCCACTCTCCCCCCCCCACTCTCCCCCCCCCCCACTATCCCCCCCCACTCTCCCCCCCCCCCCCACTCTCCCCCCCATACTCTCCCCCCCCCCGCTCAATGCACAATAATATGGTAAGTTTCTGAACTTTAAACGTTATATGGTTTTTCTTAGTTCTCGTCTTCAATAATAATAAAAAATAGTCGGTCAAGAATGTGTGATAAATGGGTATGAGTTGGTTGTTGTTTGTTAATAGGAAGCTCTTCTAGATTAAGACCTAAACCTGCAGATGAAACTCTGTATATTGAAGAGTTTAGTTCAACTCCTAGTAGTTCAAACAAACCTCAAGCTCAGCCAAGTATGGCTTACACTCATTTGTCTCTAGTTTTCTCTAAAGGCTTTTTCATACAGTTTGATGGGAAATATGAGATATTGAAGTTTTGCTGGGACCACACAGCTGACAATACTTGTATCCTTTGACTCTTAATCAACAATGATTGCATCACTCATGGGTACTTTTTCATCAACTTCATACAAACTTGACTTGCATTTTCATACAAAATAAGTAATAAATTTCATATATTTTGTTTGTTGATGGTTTTTCAGCTGCAAGGAAGTCCATCTAGCATCAGATGTGAACTACTCTTTGGCCCTTGCACGTGAGCGAGATGGGGTTATAGTTCTCAATAGGAAGAGGATCGCCATAGCTGGCTATAACCATAAAACCTGCATAATAGAGGTTGGTCAGCAAAGCTTAATAGTTTTTAAATTGCTTTCTTTACTGTTAAAATCCTGCAGTTACTTTTAATACAATGAGTGTTTTATGAGCGTTTTATGAACTTGGGCCAAACTTCTTGTGTTCAAGTTTTTACGAATAGTATTTACGGGAGGCAAAAGTTGCTGAATTTTTTGTATGAAGATGAGTTTATACTTTCGCCTTCAAGTTGTTACTACCTTCATACTTTTGGCTGCACTTTTTAGCTCACCATGTAATAGTAAAGATAAAAGGATCGCTCTACTGTTCTTGCCCTAGAAGAAAGAGGTTTCAGTCGAGTGACTGTGAGGTGACAGCAAAATGGGATTCCTTAGAAATGTGCTGCCATCTTGATGCCATTCTTTCTGGCACAATTCCGGTTTTAGGTACCAATATTTGAATGTTTGCCTATGTGCATGACTCTCCAAGAGCTTTTTTAGAGTGATTTTCCTCTATGCAATTAATAGCCCTCCCCCACCCATGTCTCTATTGGGGAAAAGTAAAATAAATCTGTTTTCAGCTAAAAATATCATAATACTTGTCTCCGTTTCTTTCATCCCTGGCAACAAACACAATATCAAAGTTTACGAGTGAGATTATTGTATACAGTAGTTGTCATATGAAACTGAAGTCTATTTCTGCTGAGCAAATTTTACATGTATGTGAGGCAGCCAAATCCCTCACTATTTAATGTGACTAATGGACTAATGATGAGGTGGGCCAGAGTTACCTAGTACACTGTGCTAATAGGCACCTGGTCAGGGTAATACAACCATTGTAAACAGTATTTTGTATATAGTTTTATTGAACTTTGCATCTATTATTGTTACCCACAGACAACAAATTGGCCTCTATGTATTTTTTTTGTGAAATGTAGTTAATAACTGCAATATTTTTGGGTTGATGTTGGGATAAATTGTCCAAATATGTAGCTTTGATTTTTTTTGTAACAAAAAAAACATTTTGAAAAAAGTTTGATTAATTATTTATGATTTGTCAATTTTTTTCCTCAATTAACAATGGCTGACAGCAACATAGAGGTAGATTCAGAACTGGCTATTTTGGGACGTAGTCCATTCTATTTTCCTATTTAACTGTCAAAAATTGTCTACCTTTCACCCCAAAGAGCATTACTTTCTTTTGAGATTATATTATCATCATCCAACTACGTGAAAGTGAATATGAGAACACTTGAGATATCATGATCAATATCTGATTAAAGTATGGCTAGGGGACAGGTGTCACAAATCACTTTGTCATAGAAAGTTTTTTTTTTTTTCAATGGTAAACTAGCTCCGCCATTTGATTTTTTTCAAGCACTAATTTCTGCGTTGGTTTTGCTGGCAGCTGTATGAGAGTAAAGAATTTGTCTAATCCACTTTTCTATTTGAAAACAAACGGTGTCGTTTTATGATCAAAATAAATGTCAAATAGAAATTGCTGACAATTACAAAATGACCCACATGCATTTTTTTTTATATTTATTTGCCTGCTCAACAAAATCTCTGGCATTCTTCCGGTTATGCAAGAATTTCCATTTGAAAAAAAAGTTTTTAAAGAATTGATTTATCAAACCTTTTTCAAAAATTTTGAGTTTGTTGTTAAGTTGCTTGTAATTAGATTTATTTAACAAAGTTTCTTTAACTTTATTTGTGTAATTCAGACGAATGGTTTGCTACAGAACATACTTATGCTGTTGCAGATATCCAAGCAAACATGGTTAAGTTTTGACTGTTTCATGTTGATCGATCAGTAGATAAGGTTGCGAGCATTCTTTTCATTTTTTCAAAAAAAATAATCATCTATTTATTACATCGACAATTTATATATTATCGTTGTTCATTACTATAATTAACAGAATACCGCTGTACCGCATCCACCAGTGTGCTTTCACAACCCAGCGTCAAACAGCTTCATTGGTGGTCAAATTGCTGTTTTGCAGGTGTTTCACTTCCCATGTGTTTGTGCCTTGAATCCAGTAAATGATGTGAAAGACTAAATTCTATACAAACGTTGGCTATCTGATGAGAGCGATTTTGCCTGCTCAAAAACATTGCTGACTGGAATGAAATCTTTAACATTTATAGTGTTTATGTTTCCACTTGTGATGATTGTCGCTTACTGTGGTTGTTGAACTAGGTGGCTTGTCTGTGTAAATGAGCAAATCTTCAGCATTTTTTGTGCAATATCAACATACTATTAGAGTATTACGAATTTTTTTAACATACTTTTTCTTTCAAGCGATAGGTATATTCGCGGGCTAGATCGATCCGTACAATAAATTTAATAAATAATTTTTTTCGCAATTTATTTAATGCAAATGGGTCAGTAGCAATATTTTTAGTGGACCGCACAATACTATCCCCATGGGCAAAAAACGTTAATTGGCAAGGCATACTCATAGGTCGCGAACACTACCGATTCATAACATAAAAAAATAATATATACCCACGTGGGTGACGTTTGTTTCAAACCGCTTAATTCTCGGTATCATTTATTATTATTTTATCGTTATTTATTATTAATTATTATATATGTCGTTTATTATTATTAATTATTGTGATTGTCATGTACAATATTGATATATTGGAAATAGATTGATCATAATAATGAAAAACAGTGCTAGTTTGTTAAAACAATAAAGATAAATGTTATAGGTAATCAAGAATGAATTGCTTTGAAATAAACGTCAACCGGGCAAGCGTAAAGCTGTTTATTCTTTGACTAGCTACCACTATCTGCTATTCATAGATGCATCATGCTAATAGTACCAGTAAGGAATCAACAACACGATAACCGATAACCGCCACTGATGAATTGCTTACGCATGTAAAATAATTATGCTCGCTACAATGCACCTTGGAATTTTATGTCTTCACATTTCATCTGAATCGAATCGATGGATATTATTTCTTATTGTTATATAATAAAGTTTATTTGCCTGGATCGATGCGTTTGTTGTCCGGCGATGTGGATCCCCAATATGACCAATAGCAGATTTTCATCGATACAGCCTGCGAGTACACCTGATACAAAAATTTTATACCTGCATCATTATTTGTATTATCATGATAAAACCCAATGTAAGCACAAACTGAACTCTCTTATTTAAAACAATTCTGCTATGCACCAAGGCAACATCTTTTTTTGAGAATATATCTACACAAAAACTTTCAGTAATTGCCCTACTTTTCACAATGCTGTGCTGGCAATGAGTGACCTTGCGCTGTTGCAAATCCAGCAGGAGGCCCTAATATCTAGGAATAAGCCTTCCTTTAGTGCTTGGTTACTTGTTTCAGCTTGTTAGAACTTTGGTAATGGTTTATAATTTTGCGTTTGCAATTGTAAAAACATGGCTTTTTTAAATCACCTTCTTTTGTTTTACATTTTTGGTTTATGAGCATTTTCCTGCGCACAGTTTTATGTTAAAGTACCAGTTATAACAGACTCATGGACTAAAGTTAAATCAGTTTTTTTAGAGTTCTCTGTATTTGTTGGTTACACCGTAGAAAGGGGTTTTGTCTGATTATAGCCGACAGTTACCCCATTGTGGATCAACTGTGAAGCTGATCTGTGACCAATGCAAGTCTGATCAGTTTATCCACTACTTCACCGATCCCTTGCTATAATGTGTATGAGACCTTTCGTATCACAGCTACTATATGGTGTGAGAGTCAAGGTAAGCAGCGCAGTTGGATGGCTTTTACACCTACAGGACATGTTGTAGCTCACTTTTTAAACTTGCTACACCCGCAAAGATAGAGTTACATTACCATACCAAAGAACAATCACTGTTGATGAGTCCTTCGCTGTAGTTTAAAAAATTGGGCAAGATCTTTTACAAAGCTGTCTCAATCTCAATCTAGCCAAGAGAAGTTCGAAACCAAAAGATTAGTTTAATTGTTTTGAAGTAGTGTCTGTTAGTGAATCTTATAGTTGTAAGATTTCCATTCTTGCTTGCTGTAGAATTACAAATAAATTGTACATCTCTGATTGTTAATCTCACTTTTCCTTCAGTTTGGCCCTTTATTGTCTAATCCAATTATTTTATGTCACTATTACATAATACTAGTCTAAGTCACTATTACATAATACTAGTCTAAGTCACTATTACATAATACTAGTCTAAGTCACTATTACATAATACTAGTCTAAGTCACTATTACATAATACTAGTCTAAGTCACTATTACATAATACTAGTCTAAGTCACTATTACATAATACTAGTCTAAGTCACTATTACATAATACTTGTCTATGACACTATTTCATAATACTAGTCTAAAGCCTTGGCTACACACACCTACGTTTTGTAGGAATATGATGAAAAAAACGTTTCGTAGCGTCGCTCTGGTGGCTACACACACAGATGATTGATCACGGCAACGCTACGGAGTGTCCAGTGAGGCAAAGAGAACATAATTATTGAAAATAATCAATGTAATAACTTTAATAAATATAAATTATAATAATTACTTAATTATGATATTTCTTTATAATACTACATAAATAATTTATTATCTGTGATAAATAATTAAAGTTTATAAATAATAAATAATTGTTTATAAATAAACAGTAACCCCTTTGATAAAAGTACTGTTGGCCAATCAGTAATGACCAGGTCAAGGTTAAATTATAAAAAAGTTCACTGGAGTCGTCAAATTTCATCCCTATATTTTATCCAATTGAGAGTAGTTATTTAATAATAATTGTCCAATCACCGAAGCGTCAGGCAAAAAACGTTTTCGTAGACCAACATGTTGGTCTACGAAATTGAGCGTCTTTTTGTAAAAAAAAAGTCGCTTGGCAAGAAAAAAAACGCGTTTTTACCGCATACCTACAAAACGTAGGTGTGTGTAGCCACGGCTTAAGTCACTATTACATAATACTAGTCTATGTCACTATTACATAATACTAGTCTATGTCACTATTACATGTTACACATTATATTGATCAAAGCCACTGTCTGTAAACAGAGCATGGTGAAAACTGCAATGCAATGCAAGTTGAACAACCATTTGTTGATCTTGCTGACTTTCACTCTGTTCATGTTCTTACCTACAATGCTGTCATTGCAAATTGTTTTTTTTTTACATAAAAAATATCAGCAATGTCTAACAGTGTTAATGTCAGTTGAATTGTTTTTATTTTGTCCACAATTTCATTAATTGTAATACGATTCAATACAATGCGGTCATAAGATTGAGATGATGATCAAAAATCAGATCTGCTGGAGATAACGCTCAGAATGCAGAAACTAAGTTATTCACACAATATTTATTGATGTTCTGTATATAAATACAGGTGCTGGTAGAATAGTGAAACTAACATTTGTATGTTCGGTGTCATCCAAGGACCAAAGCCTCTGTTATGTATTTTATCTCAAAGCCAGTCACATTTATTGTCCTTGATGAGTTAGAAAGTTCACTCCTGCTATGAGCAATTTCACTAAAAAACAACCTCATGTTTACTGATACATGTTTACATGTCTTCCATTTGGGCTTGCAAGAACAACCCAAATTGTTTGGTGAGTTGGATATTATTTGAATTTGGCTCAAGATAATCAATTGACTTTAATTTTTGATTAAAAGCAAATGTACAAAAGTTGAAGATTGCAGTTTGGCTTTGAACTGAAGTCTGGAAGAGAGAGCTAAATGTTCTTACTCACCAGCTTACCTATATGCTCAATTACTTGCCATCACCTATTCACTTGAGGTGTAGAGAGCACAGAAGTCTTGTAGTGCTCCTTGAAGAAGTATGGGTTAATAATCAAATTACTTGACAGTTTTACTTGATTCTGTTTTACGTTTATCAAGTTATTTTTCCAAATTGCGTTGTTAAACTGACTGCCTATAAATCCTGTATTGTCACCCAAATGGGAGTTATCTGTTTAGTTTTTGGCAAAAGGTGGGCAATTCCAACTAAAATATCAACTCGCTGGCCTCTCTCAGCGATGGTGAGTTACATCTAACTCTTTTGTCCCCACATCTTCACTAGCTTTTTCCACTATTAGTTCTGAGGCCTCTAATTTACTATTACACATTATATACAGTAGTCTTACTGGGACCTGGCTTTCATTGCAATAAGCGTAGAACAAAATAAATGTTGTTCATTGTGCACAAGTTATATATTTAGTATTGCACATGCATTATCTGACAATCTTTCTTGCAGATCTTGCTCATCCATCCCAAATAGTGTGGTATCAACTCTATATAACTGCATGTAGCACCTGAATACCGTAATAACAGACGTTGCTAAGCAAGTGTTTTAAAGTGATGAATTGAATGTGTTAACAGGTAAGCTGCTGTGGCAGCAGAGGTAAGAATGAATCCATATAATAGTTACTGACTAGCTAAATACTATACATGAAAAACTTGCACATAGTTTTGCAAAGAGCATTATTAAGGTTCTCCTTGAAGTACCCTTGAAGGGCCCAGAATAGCAGACATGGACATGTAACAACAAGCTGATATAACTAGTGTGTGTGTATACGTGTGTATATTATATTATGTGTAATTATGAAATACATGTACTACCAACATTATAAAGTATAAATTCATCTCTCTGTCATGTGTCTGAATATATAATGTAACAAATCAGATCGCATTGTCAAACACCTGGTGCGTCTCACTCCAGAAAGAGCTTTTTTCTTCTCCTGCAATACTATCACTCATCATATTACAAACTGTAAAAAAATCGAACGAAGGTTGAATGTGATAGCTACAGGCAAAGAGCATGGAGTACATAGGAAAGCATGACTTCCTATATCCAAAAACTAGTAGCATTAATGATTGTAATAGATTTGGCATATTCTACATTCAAAGTTCATACCTTGTACAGATGCCATATGTTATCAATGGCAAAAAGCTGTCTATACAACTCAACAACAGCTGAACTGTAGCTGCTTCTACAAGTGATAACAATGTAAAGAATACATGGCTACTGCAGTATTGCTGAAGCCAGCCGTTACATTTCTTGCTACTGATAAAAATTGAACGAGTTTGAATAAGCATCATTGAGAGAAGAATAAATGTGGCCAAGCAAACATGACATCTGACAACTAGACAGGCATTTGATCTAAAGCTCGAGTCAACATAATTACACATTCGACATTTTTAAAAACTGCTTACAACATGATAATTGGCTTTGATGCACAAGATGTTCCTTGCATAAAATGCACAATACTAATGACGCGGAACAGAATTTCTAGAAATGAGGCTATTACCATTATTAGTAAACTCAAAATCTCCAATTTTTGGTGTTTATATTTTCTTTGTAATGCTGCATACCATGAAGCATTTATCTAATAGATAATTCTTTTAATAATCCTCTGCCACTTCAGTAAACAACAAACACTTACTGCATGCATGTTGGAAAGACGTGGATCCCTTCGTATTTTGTCTCAACAACTTTTTTCCAGTTTTGGCTCCAGTGGCTTTGGTGGTAGATGATGCCAGGATCTTGATCTGGTAATCTTTGGTGAAATCGAATGACCGATACATGATTAGGACTCAGAACATTTTTATTTTGATGTTAAAAGAACTTGAATGCTGTTGAGACCATTTTTTCTCACAGTCTACACAACTCATAGGCTTTGACCAACAGTCAGAAAAAGTAAAGACAACAAGTTGACTCCTAGGAAACCTTTGCTGGTCCGCTTGCAACCAGTGCCCTTTATTTAAACCAAATGTGATAATTGCTGTTTATTACCTGTTCTACAGGTGAAGACAATCAATTTAACTGAAAGCCATTCAGTTATTGTTGCGAATCATATGAATAAAAAGCGTCAGGCTATTTTCTGTCAACACCATGGCTCGTAGGCTCGCTACAACATGCTGAGATGTTTGGAAATTGATTGTCTTAACGGCCCTGCATTGGGGCACCATAGTAGTAAATGAGCACACTTACAAAGCACAGGCATCCTCTACATTTGAGGAAATATATTTGTCTTTCTCCAAGCCTTCAATATCTTTAGGGAAGATTGCAATACTGTTGATCTTTCCTAACCTGAAAAAGAAATGATTTAGACATAACAATCTGGCCAGTCCTAAGACTTTGTTTTGCATCGATGGAAAAAACATTTGTGGTTGATGCAAGAAAACCAGCATTTGTGAAACTGCTTCTACATCTAAAGATCAATAGCGGAGCAATGTACTTGTAGCTTGGGCAAAAAAACTAAAAAAGTTATGCACTTTCCTACAGCATTTGTAGTTTCAGTTTTTTTCATGCTAAGAACTTACATTTGCTGATTATCAGACCAAGTAGCTACCGAGGGCTAACTCTTAATACAAGGGCCCCTGTCAGAATTGCACTGACACAAGGTAGATAACCAGCAAGCGGAAAGTGTGTGAACAGAAAAAAGCCACAAAACAAGAAAATAAAACGTGAAAAATCAAATTTTGCTGACAGCAGGCTCTGACACCTAACAGGAAGTACTCATGTTCTGACTTCGTCTCCTGTATCTTCATCGTTGATGTACAGCATACATCAGCAATCGAACATTTACCAAGTAATATAATGCTACAAAACAAAATAGCAGTGCAAAAACCCAAAAATGCATAACAACGATTAGTTAACGCCAAGTACAGCAAAGAGATCAACAAAAACGATTACTATTACGCTTTCAATGAAATAATATAAACTCACGCGGTTGTTTCACATTAGTCAGTGCAGTGCTTTCTCTGTAACAATAAAAAGCACAGTGAGCAATAATAAGCAAATAACTTATTTTTGTCAATAGCAATGGGCAAAAAATGGCCCTGTTTACATACACAATTTTTATTTGTATATAAAAAACTGGAATTGCAAAATTAAATGTGAAAAAGTATCATTTTCATAACTTGAGTTCAGATAAAGCCAATGAGAAATAACTTTTAATTAAATGTTCAGTAACCTCATTGAGAAAATCAACTGTTTGTTTGTTTTATTTTCATCATGAATTATTGCTAAACAGTGAGAAAAAAATTGAGCAGTGATGAGGGTCCGTGTGCGCAGTAGCATAGCTAATCGAGGCGCTGGACCCAGTTGACAGCTAGAAAACAATGTACAGATGCAAGAAGCCACTACATGGAATCAAGTAGGTGTTGCCTTAAGGCCGCTTTAAATCTTGATGTTGAAGCCATCACCCGCAGCCCCACAGGCAGCGAGTTCCATACATCAGCAGATTGGTAGGTGACCTGCCTTTGGCCACAGGCAGAAGAGGAGACTGGGTACGGCAAAGAATATTGAGAGTGTCGGGTATTATGAGAGTGGGCTGGTGATGATATTAAGCTATAGTGTTTATGAGCAAGCAAACCTAGCCGGTGTTTGTATAACAGAGAGATGGGTAAAACTTTTGTCTTTTTGAACAAAGGAGAAGTGTGGGTGTTAGGCTTTTTGTGACAAATCATACGGATCAGATGCTTTTGCACTATCAATATTGTGTTTATATAGCAAGCTGGAGCATTACCCCATGCCTCAAGACAATACAAAATCTTGCTATTTATCAGGGTGTTATAAAGTAGCAGTAGTGTGCTGCTAGGAAAATATGTGGAAGCTTGATAGATTAGTCCAAGGCTTTTGTGGAGTTGATTCTTTAAGTTTAGTATATGGGAAGACCAATTTAGGGTTTTATCTAAGGTAACTCCAAGAAATTTTATGGGACTGGCTTCAGCTATTTCAGTATTGCCCATTTTTACTGTGTTGTACATGGTAAATTTATTTTGTGGATTTTTAATAACAATGTAGTTTGTTTTGTCACTGTTCAGGGTTAACTTATTGATGTCACACCAGCTTTTGATGTTATCCAGCTCTGCATTTATGGCTTCTGACTCTTGGTTAAGATCTTTACTAGTTATAAATAAGTTTGTATCATCAGCAAAGAGAATCGGTTGAAATTTTTGACAGCATAATATTAGGTCATTAATATACAATAGAAATAGGGTTGGACCAAGAATGGACCCCTGGGGGACGCCACAGGTTATTGGCAAGGGTTGAGAAATAGTATCATTAATTACTACGCATTGAGAACGATCAGTTAAATAATTATGAATAAGGGAAACAGCAGAACTAGAGAAATTTAATGCCGTTAATTTTTTTTACTAAAATGTTGTGATTAATTGTGTCAAATGCTTTTGAAAAGTCAATGAAAACACCTAGAATAGCATAGCCTTGGTTGAGTGCAGCAAATGTGTTGTTAGTAAATTTAACCAAGGCCTCTAGAGTCCCCTTTTTTCTTTGGAAACCAAATTGCGATTCGGAGATTATATTTTTGTGGGTCAAGTGGTTGTGAATTTGGGAGTTGATTAATTTTTCAAATACTGTTTCAAAGAGAATATAAAAACCATGGCTACAAGAACCAAAATGAGACAACATGTTGTTGAACTTGTAGTGAGTTATTGAACAGTTTCTTACATTGACACGGCTCACAAAGCAACTGTTTTGTATCCAAACCATCGACAAAGGCATAAAAACTTGATAACAAACCTTATGCAACGAGCTATTTAACATGGTCTCAATGACTATGCCCATTATTTCCAGTATCATTTGCGAACAAAAGGTAATGAAAACATGTGAAAACCTGCTTGTTCCATCAATTTGATGACTACTATAGTGCTATGTAAATACTCATTTTAGCTACATTGACTGCATGGGAGCAATGTATACTAGTCATTGATAGTACCCAGCATAAGAAATAGATAATTCATTTGTTAGATACTGGGTAATAGCTAGCCAAAGTTTCTTTTCGCTAAATGTTCAAACTTGAAAAATAATAATTGTTATTAGTTGATAGTTAAATGACACTTTGACTAGGTAAAGTTAAATAGCATTCTACATGAGAGTTACTGGTAAAGTACTGGCTATGTTGCAAAGCATACCACAAGTAGCTTATTTGTCAAATGACGAATACCAATTGGTTGGTATTGCTATTGTCTTTTACACTCATCAACATCATACACAAAGACTTTCCAGTTTTTTTTTTATAAAAAAAAACTCTATGCAACGGGTGTAATACACAATGGCTAATAAATTGCTGTAACACAGCAAAGGCTGACGATTCTTTCATGAAAAGCGAACATAGCAATCCATGATTTTACTTTGTGATTGGATTGGACATAAATGAACAAAATGTTGTTATTAAATATTATTAAATAGAATAAAGCAGCGTTTGCACTAGGCGACTGCGTCTCCGTCGAAGTTTGCTGATTGCGTCTTGGCGACGAGACTGGCGCAACTTCCGGTGAACATGCAGGGTTGTCGCAGGCTGAGACGCAGCAACCCAGCAGTGTCGGGTTCAAGCGTCAAGTTGCAGCGTCTTCATAGCCACGTGAAGCAGTTTAACTGATAGCGGCTCCAATATTTTGTTTATTCTAGCCTGAATATAATGTAAACAATGATTGTTATAAGATCGCAAGGTTATTATTAAATAATTATTACTAGCATTATTGACATGCGTGTTTATTATTTTTCTTATCAAAAGAATCAAACTCTGTATGTTTAACAATACTAAATAATTCACATTCGGAGAAATCATCCTTATTATTTTGGATGCAAACACATAAAAAAACTACAGATTTTCTTCAAATTATTATTTAATTTCAGTAAGCGAGAGAAGTTAAAATTTTATATTATAGGTAAATAACAAACCCATTAGACGCATAGAGAACTACTGCCTGGTAGAAAACAGGTAATAATTAAATCACAACTAACTCATCAATCCAACTGCGTGAGCAGGAACGCAATAAATTATTTTAACTAAGATGGTTAGGCAACTCTAAAGTTGCAAAACTCGAAAATTTCGGGTGTTGCAGCAGTGTAAAGCCAACATGCGTCTGCGACCATCAATAGAGGCGGAGACGCAGTCGCCTATAATTTACTGACAGTATTGTACATTCACTGGATGTGGTTGAGGCATGTGCAGTCCATGTATAACAACAGCAATCACAGCTCCGTAGACGAGCTTGGAGCTGTAGCAGGGTATGCACATTTTCTTTAGCATTATCAACCAATTTATAAATAAATAAATTGCATATTAAAATAATTTTTTTAAAAAAGCTGTTTGAAACTGAGCCCGGTGACTACAAAAGATTCTACAACTGACAGAAGGGATAGAACCAAATGCAATGGAATTTTTATCTGAATTTTAAAATGTGGTATTTTTTTCAATTTCAAGTATTTGTATTTGAATTTTCAATTTTCAAATTAAAGCATTCAAAGTTGTATTTGAATGTTAATTTTTCAACTATAGGTATTTGAAATTTTATTTGCATTTTATGCTTTAGTTTTGAGAGTATTTGAATTGTAATTCAATTTGTTATTTAGAGTTGGTCCTGGTTGCTGGTTACGAGAAATTTGACTCCAAATTCATTGTTGATATAAGGACAATCTAGCAAACATATGATGTACCTGCAAGATTAAGAAAGCCTTCATTTCTTATGACTAGGAGAAGATCAAATCCTTTATCTCGGACTTTGGCCATCTATAATAAAACATATAGCAAGTAAGTTGTGTACAGATGTCCATCTATATCTGTAACATTTATACATAGCTTAGTGGGGCTTACAATGAGAGTGCATAGAATATGCTCAAATATCGCATTCACAAATACAAACAGCAAACAATATTGTACTTTATGAAGGCATAGAAACCATTAATAGAATGGTGCATCAAACAGAAGGATAAATTGAATTGAATTTAACAAGAATTTAAGCAAACAATTGTACCATTGATCTGGAGATAACCCATGGCTATAATGATTGTTGCAACAGCAATTACGATTCCAAGACTTGACTGAGTTGCATCGATAGAGCTGATGAAGGAACAACATTTATGCACCAGTAATTGCCTCAGCACACCAAACCACACACACCCCCCCCCCCCGTGTCAAGGCCAACACGTCAACAATGAAGCAGATTTGAAAAAATGTGATTTTAAGAATTATAACTAAAGACTTGATGCATGGACCCAACGAGTAGACAGCAGTATATGATTTAGTGTGGGTTTGTTGTAAAAGATGATTGAGGTGGCTTTTGAAGCACCAAATGGACGCTCATTCAACCACTGAAAGGCCAGCTAGTGTCTTTTTATCCAAGTAGTAGCTAAGTGACAGAGTGACAACTGATAATCATTATTAAATTTTTACTAGCTTCAATAAAAGTCCTGCACACGTCAATTTCATGACCAAAAAGCTACCAAAACAAATTAGTTTGGAGAGAATCAATTTCAAATTTATGTAACGAAGTACAAACTATTTAACACCATGAAATGAAACTGGCACTGTCTTCAATTTATATAACAATTGTATCAAGACTAACCTTTGTTTTTAGCCGTATAACAACTGTTAAATAAATCAACTCAAAGTGTGCTACCTTTGGTTTGATTGATAAATAACTACAAAACAACGAATGACCATCAACTTTTGACATACCTGATTCAACAAGCTTTGAATTCGATGTCTGTCAACTTAGCCTTTGGATTTCGTAATCTAGAAACAGAAAGATATCTACTTGTAAGAAACTCAAAGTTGAAGGAAGAAGTGGTGATGGTGAATAAATCGCAATATTTATATATTTGTGAAACAAGAATGATAAACAGCACCATAAAACTGAACGAATGATTTTTCACAACTCACAGTTCCATAAGATTTCAAACTTAGCTATTTTGATGGAATAATCTTGGACGAAACCTAAAACAGTTACATTAAAAATTTGTTCACTTCAAATATGCCATAGCAGTAGGCAAGCTTAATGCAGTCTGCGAACACATCTCACACATTTACTTGTGTGCTATTTAGTACTGTAAAAAATATTACTAGAGCTCTGTTATTAACAAAATAATCGATTTTTTCTATTATTATTTTATGAAAATGCCTAGTTGTTTTGGTTGTCATTGATGTTGCTTACACTAGTTGAAAAATAGCCCCTAACCAGAGTCAAAATTTTGTTATCTCTCCATCTAGTTGATTATTTTTTCCATCCAAGCAGCAGCTTTTGTTCTAAAAGCCGACATATCAGGGTCAGACATTGTGAAGCGTCCAAAATGAAAGGCGCATAAAAACAACTTTTACGGTTACAAAGTTGAAACGTGACAAATGTCTACAGAAAACATCTAAATGAACCAGATGAAGTTAATTTTAACTCTATAAAGCAAACTGTTATTTTAAAATAAATTTCGGAAGAAAAAAGGCTTCTTTTGGTTAAAAGCGCCTGAATTACCGCATATGGTCAATCACAAAATCACTCAAGCTCCTAAGAGTTAAGGTGGAAAATGAGAAGTACGCAAAAGAGGGGGGGGGGGGGGAGGGGGTGGAGGGGGGCGGGCAAAGAGCAAGGTGAAGAAAAGCAGTTTGAGAATAGAGTGGGCTGGTATAATGAAATTTGAATATGATGAAAAAAATTGTTAGTTAATTATATAAAACATTGAACAAAAAACCTTTTGCTATTTTCAAAGAAAGTCAATTGATTTAATAAAACTTTGTTGCAATCCCCTATTTTATTTAACAACCTATAGATATCAGATGTCTTACAATAAGTATTGCCATTATTATTTGTGGTAGTTAGTTCCATTTTTAGCAATATCATTTCAAACCACCATCGATGATGAGCAACTACTAATAATTATCATTTACTTAATTAAAAAACAACAAAAATATGGCTTTAGCCTCCCTCGTCTCTCCAGAACTTTTGCCAAAGTAAAATTTATATTGTTGCTTTATTTCTCTAGTTGATAACAAAATGTCCAAGAGAATTCACAACAGGTAAAATAGGATCGCTGAGCAGGTGATGATTAGCAGGGGTATTATGCCGAGTCATTACCCCTAAAAGCAATGGCAGTGTATTTTGGTTGTTTGGACCAGCTTATTGCTTCCTACAGGACGCCATAATCACCACAATGAATGCAAACATTATCATTATCACCTTATTTAATCTGGATAGATTATCATGTCATACAGATGTCATGTTTCCATAAAACACCGCATTCAAAAAGAAGGAATTTTGAGCGAAAATATTACAATACAATTTGAATATAGAAAAAAATTAATAATATGATATATAATATTGTTGTCGTAGATTCAATAATGTATACATAATTTTTTTTTACAGATGAGTACAGATCAGCTAATGAACCAGATCACTTCAAACTTTTTGAGTGAAAGTAAAATTTATGGACAAAAAACGAGATCAAAGACACTATAATAAAGTAAACAAGTCTTTCTAAAAAAAGCAAGTGTGCTACTATAAAAATCATGCGCTCATTGTGAATGACAGTGACATTAGAGAGCAGCCATGAAGAGCAGAGAGAAAACAAAAACTTATCGATGAGATAATGTTGTACAATAGTCTAGTCACATGTAAACAATGTCGCCGATAAGTTTCCCACATCTACATTGCTTGATCATGAAGAAACCGAACTAATCGCTATATTGGCTTAACAACGAATTTTACTTTGATAAACTCGTCAAAGATTTGCCCTCGTGTGACTTGACTTTCAGCCAAAACTGCTATGGTGAACCATTGAGCAGGATTTTTTAAATTTTTTTATTTGTAAATTAATGTGATATTCCTTCTTCCGAATGAATTTTAAAGCAGACAAACAAAAACATGAGAACAAATTAATCAGCAAATCTGAAACGCAAGCTTGTAATATAATTCGGCGATGAATTGTTTCCGGGAATAGTAGCTGATTGAGAAAGACGGTCGCTACCCCTATGGCCCCCAATTTTTTTTTAAACTTCATGCAAAATACCTTATATGGATGTATTAGTCAGCAAAGCGGAAAAAAATCATTTAACGGATCGTTGGATATATCACCAAATTTACCTTTTGAGAACACGATTAATTTTCATTCGTGGTAACTATAACTAAATGATAAAAACATTTTTTTTTAACCATTTTCTCAAAATTTCTCTGTTTCAAGTTTAGTAAAAAATAAAAAACAACAATCGTAAAAGGATTGAAGATAAATTATCAGTAAAAGTGATCCGGTGAATCAACTTGGATTTTGAAGTGTATGAAGGACTTGACAAACCGTTCAAAACCTTTGGAAAAATTTCCACAGCTTGGAAAGCATTTGGATAATTTGGAAAATGTTCAAACATTTTAAAACCATATCTAGACCACACTAAAAGCGGAAGAAGAGACCATCAATAATTTGCGAGAAACATACTAAATCAATTTTCTATGACTAAAAAGCTTTTGTCTCCACCTGCACTAATTGTAAAACTGATAACATGCACTTTACTATTTGCAAAGACCATTCCATAAACACTTTGCACATAATTAGATAAAACAGAAACAAAGGAAGGAGAACATAATAGTGATCAACAGGAATGATAGTTTTGCCATTGGCAATAATAATAAAAATAATGAGTATTGCGCAGAAAACAAACTATTATGATCAAAAAATCACTTATGTGAGTAGCATCATACTAAAAATATAAATGCTATATTAGAGGAGCGCTAAAAAAGTGATGGCGATAACAGCTAAGTGACCAGGAAGTAATAATTTTAATATACATATGATAAGAGTAGTAAGCTACTTAAAGCGTGCCTGCACTGATGACTTTTTTGTTGAGTTTCTGAATATTCAAGTCTCAAGCAGCATATTGGTGTATTGAATATCCCTCTAGGCCTACTCAGTCTTGATTTACAAGCTTGCCAAAAAGCCATTGGCCCCAAATCAGTTAAAATTCAGCTTACTATAACTTCCATTCGATGCTGAGTACGTCATCTTTGGATTGTGGGAGTGGTCAATTATAACAAATAATAAAAAATTATTATAAATGAAGTTACATCGTCGGCGTTTAAAATGAAATCTGATTAGGCAATTAACTTAGTCTTAGGTCTACCGAAGGCCATTGCAACAGGAATAAAGAATCCTTACAGAGACACCCCATTGAAAATTGATTCCAAGATTTGAATCTTGAATTTGCACGCTGCACGCATAAAATCGAAATTAGTGGTTTCTTTCAATATGGACGCAATTAGTGCGCACACATCGTAAACAAAATCAACGCTTGTTTATAACGCAAATTTCATTTTTTCAGGTGGTCCAATGTGATCACAATCACAATGATAATCTAAAACTCTTTCCATCAATAGCATAGAACAAATTTTTGCTTGTTTTGGTGAGTTAGGGAACAATAAACGGTATTCATACAAGAATGGACAGTAGTATGTAGGTAGAATAATAATAAATTAAATAATAAAAATAAATAGCAGGATCTGATTGACCAAATAAATAATATACGATAAAGAAAAAAATTTACTTCCGATCCGAATATGACGTCAATTTTAAGCGGTGTGAAAAATGGCGAGCATGTCTGGAAGAGGGGTATTTTGCAGCATTGTAGATCAGCACTGAGTGGGCCAAGACGGTTATTCAATACATCAATCTGCTGCTTAAGACTTGAATATTCAAAAATTCAACAAAAAGTTTTCAATGCTGGGATGCTTTGACAGTAAATTTCAATTATTACAGATGCATTCCAATAGTAATTGTATAAATGTCGTCGACAACAAGAAAAAAATTGTTATTATTTTCATTGTCATTCATATTGATAATTATTAAATTTAATTTTTTTCATTAATAATCGACAATAAAAACGATAATCAATTTCTAATGGTATAATTATTAAATGTAAAATGACTACTAATAATTATTATTTATTGTTAGTAATATTAACGATGTTATTGTATATTTTTATTATAGCCTACTGTCATTATTTCACTATAATTATCCAATTAAATTGATGATATTAATAAAAGTTGAAATCACGAAAAAATTTCTCATTCTCTTTATCTATCTATATACTATTACTGCTACAAAACAACAAGCAAAATAGTATTTATTATTCTTTTTATTGGGTAGATATGAACACAATTTATTATTACCATAGTTTGTAGTTATCATCACTATTCTTTAAAACCATAATAATGAATAATAAAAATGATCATTATTATTACTATTATTATTATCGATTATATTGATGATTAATCTGTAGTCTTATTCATTGATCGTTATATAATAACCTATTTTTATTATTTTATATAGAAAATTAATTCTAACTCTTCAACAACCAATTACATTAAAGGGCAAAGCAAGTTTCATTTTGACTTCAGCTAATCTAAATGTTTATGCTCTATTGAGCACATATTACGTAATCTAATTATCATCATCTGTTAAGAAAGGTGCTTAATAGCGTGACCTAATAGTGGCCTTGAGCTCGCATGTAAGCCGCACTGGTGACCAGATGTAGCGTTGCATTGTGGTTGCCAATAACCAGCGATCTTTGCATATGCGGTACGTCACAGAACTGCCCTCAATGTTAGCACAATAGCATAAAAGTAGCTCGAACTATATAGTTATCGTTTCCTTACTACTAGTAGTGGTAATCGATCTTCATCATCACGGTAATAATTCGCTTTGTCAGTAGCTGTGAAAACAGCAAAACTAAAACAGCACCTGATAGATTATACTCCAGAATACCTCAGTCTATTGCTAGTTTATGCTACGATATAGCTAGAAGAGATGATAATAATTAATTAATAGTATTCATTGGCATTATGATTATTATTAATATTATTATGATTATTATTATTATTGATAAATCATAATAATAATAATTATAATAATAATAATAATAAAGTATAATTATTATTTATTGGTTCCAAAACAACGGATTTTATTGATTAATAAAAATATTATTGTAATAATAAATAATCATCCAAAAATTTCTGTAAGAATAATAAATAATTATTATTATTATTCTCCCAGAAAGTTGTTTTGGATGATTTGTGTTGCTCATTATCATTATGATGATGGTTCACTAATAATCACCCATCGTCGTGTCCCATATCAAGGAAACGAGGGAGGCTAAAAGAAACAGCAATTCCTTACAGAGACGGATCTCCCCTTAATACTAATAAATAAATACTGCGATGAGTAGTAGTAGTTGGAGTTAATAATAATTATTATTATTTATTATCACTTCATCATCCATGTATTCATTTCATCATTCATTGGTTGCTGTTGTAAGTAATAAGTTATTACTTACAACAGCATAACATATAATACTCACTCACTGGAGTGGATGTATTTTATGTCATAATAATAGTTATTCTCATTGGCATGCAGTTGCTAACTACTACTACTACTACTAGGGTTTTTGAACAATTTAGTAATTTAATGACAATGTTTTTCATATCATTATCTTGTGACTTTCATCATGTCATTTAATTAAATAATAAATATGCAGATCAATAATAATAATGATCGTAGGTTTTAAATAATGACAATAAGAAAATAGTCAAAAACAGTAATAAGAAGATCTGTTATTAATATTTCGTTATTTATTGCTTCATTTATAATTATTACCACATGGATGCTGTCATCATCACCATGATCATTTGATACCTGCTGAGAAGAGTTATTCATATTATTATTATTAGTTGATAACTGTAATAATAATAGCGAGCTTTTTGATGTCACTACTACTATCATTTTTCGTGCAGACATTTATTATTATTGAGTTGATGAAAACTGTGATGATAATAATGGTTGGCTCCTTTACATTTTATTTCTATTTGATTTGAAGTATTATTCACGTGAAAGTGTTATTCAATATCATAATTAGCGCTGTAATTTATTTTTATTATTGTGACGTTGATTGATGATTACATTATTGTCGTCAATAATATAATATTGTGGAGGATGCCACGAGCAGCGCACCCAACACAAACACTAACAATTAGTTTAGCAATTACCTTCTCTTACACATTGTGCAGTTCTGTTGTCTATGTTCTATGTCCATGTTCTATGTCTACATGTGTTCTATGCAAGTACCACCCCTTAAGGGCAGGACTATCACTATTTATCTTTAAGGCTGGCCATACTGTTTTATTAACCAATCACTACGCAGCAGGCGTAGCCTGCCTTTGTTTTATCTTAATCTTTTGTCCTGTCAGTTTTACATAAATACTCAGTTTCACCATAATAAAATCAGAGTTACTCCACTTACTCTCAGAAGTCACTTTGTCTAACAAAATACTTCATTGCGCACTTACCTTGGCAACATATGCTTTATAGCTTGCTATACATATACCGACAAGTGTAACAGATAAACATACACCGAGTTACTCAACCTTGCCTAAGCAACGGTTCGACCACTGCAGTGTGAGGCGGATGCATGACCAGTCGACTTAGCTAATAGTCAGCAATGACTCCCTACTAAGTACGACAACTGGTCACGGCTCGTGCCAATATAGCTAGCAAAGTCAACCTGAGTGAAGGGAGGAAGTACAGGTGCAGAGGCTAAGCTACCACAGAGCAAAATCCTGTACAATATCTATTGCAATTATATTTATACTAATACAAGTGCAGTAGCTAATTATTGTGATAGCTTATTTAGTATGGGGAACAAATTAGGCAGATAATAGAAATAGAAGCCATCAAAAAATAAATATAACCAGGGTTTCTGAAAGGTTTACACGTTTCGTCAAAAAACTGAACTTGAATTGCAATTGCTTATTGGCCCTGTGATAAATGTCATGTTAGTGAACCTTGGCTAAAATTTGTAGTCACATGATTACAAACTGTATTGCCATATTTTTGACGCAAAGCCATTTTCTATTAATTTACCACAAAGCTTTTTATCGTCATCCTGTAAACAAGATCACCATGTGTTGGTGCAAATCCAGCAAAAGGCTCTAATATTTCCAAACCAGCCTTTTATAGTACATGGTTTCCTGTTCCAGGAATTTAAAACCAATAATTGAGCATGAAAAATGTTTTTCATTCCATTTCAAAAAGGCTTACAATAAACAAAAACAGAAAGTGATATATTATCAATTGAATCGAATGAACCGGTATATTGATTTCAACTTCACTGAAGTTCGAACTGTTTGTAAAATGTGGATGGTTGTTCGCTTTATTTTGAAAATGTGCATAGGATTTGTGTTGTTCCAAATTGTCTGCGTTATTTGAAAAAACCACTACAAGTTTTCAAAAGTTTAAGGTTGATATTGAGGAAATAGTTAAGTTTATAAAACTTCTCATCTAGCAATGGGAGTATCCATTCTTTAAAACCATCAAGCCGGTAGCATGTAAGGCTATGTATTTCATAATTTCATTCACTAAAAGCACGTAGAAAAAATTTTCCGAGGTATTTTTGAAATTGTACTTATGTTTATCTTATCTCGTCACTATCCTGAAACCAGCTGTTACAAGCAAATGTTTGTATTGATTTATGTGCCTGTTCTGGATTTTTAGATTTAAAACCATTTTATTTCCGTATTCAGGAGCCAAAATATCAAGAGGTGCACCGAAACTGACGATGGAGGAAGCAAAAGCTGCCCACCTACCAAGATTATAGGGTGCAAACCATTCAAAACCACTGCTTTCAGTATTTACTTGCAGTTTTGTATTCAGTGCTTGGTAATAGACATAATAGCAATGTAATGTATAACTAGCAGTCCTATGCATGTTCCACTGAATCTATCGGTCTAATATATATCATACCGATCTAATAAAAAAGTGTAAGATGTTATAAAAACTTGAGACATTTTTTATTCAAACTAGTAACATTTGCAAATACAAGATTGACGAGACAAACGAGAATGGTTTCAAAAATTCAAGTACAGTACGAACAAACAAATTTCCAAGATATCAATGCTGGCTACAGTTCATCGGCTTCATCTATGATCAAGCCGAATAGATTCAAATCCACAAATCCGATGTAATTGTCATGAGGATCAGGCCAGGTCTGTCTTATCTTCAGCACTATACACGCAGGAGCTACTTTTCAATTTAGCCTGTCTAACTTTCCATAAATTAAGTCACTGTAATTCCTATATGCATGGTGTCTAAACGTTCACGTGGGCAACATCTGTCTTCCCAAGAATGAGGTATCGCTTCACATCTGCAGTAAAATAAAATGCACATAGTAAACGAATGACAAGTATAAATGGTAAAAGCCTCACGCCACATTGCATTGTTAACTTACTGGCTATGGTCGTGGTTCGGGCCGACAAGCAGTTTTACGTCATTAAAATAGGTTTCCTGAGCCTGACACCATTGGATGAAAATCACTATCTTTATCGCTGGATGGGATGGTATACGGTCTCAAACCTGGTGAGTAACAGATTGACATATAAGAGCACGACTATAACCAGTTCATATTTGACAAGTTTCCTATTTCTCCGAAGGCAAACCTTTAGTGTACAGATAAAGCACAGTAAATTTTTTTCTCAAGTTTTGCAGATTTGTTTTTTGATGATAAATACTATGACAGAAAAGAAAGTGCTGTGCTATGCGAATTGAGATAGGGCAAACTATTGTCTGATTGCATAAAAAATACTTAATTACAATACCTCTTGAAGGTATGACCGGTGTCAAACTGTCACTAGTGCTACGCCTTTCCACATGGATATCCATACTCCTGGCTGCTTGATCAACACCATGGGGCTTTGACCACTTCGAGTCGGTGCCAAGGCATAAGGCATTGGCTTTTCATCATTCATACTGACTGTAAACCAACAGGATTATTAAAATGGAAAGTATTGGATTTAATAAATTTGTTGCCAAGCACTCAAAAGCACTGTAAATACATATAGGTGATTTATATCAAAGCAAACAGAGCCAAAGAAACTGAGAAAAATAAAATCCCATTCTCACCGTCAACAGAACCTTGTGTCTAGGCAAAAATTTCTATTCATACAAAGCGAATTACGGTTGACAATGTCTAGACTGAAAATCAGCTCGTGGAGACAGTGATGCTTGAGATCGTGTACTAATGAGATTTGATAGAAACGTACATTTCCTCAGTTCAATCACTAATTGTGATATATGAATAGTTTTGAACAAAGAAAAAATTATAGTTTTGGGAAAAATCTTAAACTTGTTGATTAGGTAGTCATTATTATGTAATTGCAAAGATCATAATTTTACGTCATTTTATCATCATACATTACATACATTCTGACAACTGTTTTCACACCAAACTATTTTAGAGATACTAAATAAATCATTTTGTGTTTTATCAAATAAACTTGAACTTATACCTTCTAGTACAATTTGTCTTAAAATATTATTCATAGCCGTCTTATCATTGATAACTCTTCCTCCCCACAGAAGCAGGTTGGAACAGCAACTGCGTTAATGCATATGTAAAACTAAAATATTTAGTTATTAGCAAAGCCATTTCGGGTATGTAAGCCAAATCATAGGACTTTAGCATAAGGTGTTGCAAGTTAAGAATTGAATAATTTTTTCACGTCCAATCATTAGCACATTCACCTGTCTAATGTGTGTAAACTATCAATGTGACAATATGCAGCATGCCATTGGAAAGCTCACCCAATTCGATACCAAAGTGAATAAAATATTTCGCTTCTGAAAGCAAATTAGTGCCAAAAGATTAAAAACAAACTTCTCTGAATTTCATAAGAGTATTCATTAATCAACACACCATAAATTTACTATCACACATCTACAAGAATATTTGTCTGTTGTCGTATAGTTATGTAAGTAAAGCCTCTAGACCCCGAAAGAAAAATGAGGCTTTGAAAATCATTTGACTAGAATGAGAATATAAACACTATTGAGTATGGTGGCTCAGAACGTTTTGTGTTTTGCATTTTAAAACGTCTGAACGCTTTCCAAACCGTTTGAACGAATTTGAAATAGTCTGAACTTTTGCAAAACTTCTGAACGCTTTGTGAAATCATTCGTAGGCTTTGAAAACGAAACCGTCTAGCGTTATGAGCCACCATAATTGAGAGTATCCAATGTGTACCAGTTTAACTCCTACTTCTATGGTTGCATGTATCCATTCTACTCAGTACACAAACATCCTGACTATATCTAACTTACTGCCCTGTACTTGAGCACCGACCTTCACTATACCTCATTTCTTTCACAGTACTTGAACAAACAAACTTTTCCCTTCTAAAAATTTTGTTGACATTCTTCTGACAATATAATTATGACAAGTCACCGGGAACTTACTACAGTGAAACATATACTAGATGTAACAACATTATTTCAATATAGTAAGCATAATTATTTCAATAAATACAAACTTACTACATCACATGTCAACATTATATGATTAATATCTTTTTAGACATATGATAATTATTATAATAATGCTATAGCAATTGTGTAGTGTAAATATTATTAACAGTCCCAATATTATATTCAATATTATTATCATTATTATGATATTTATTATCGATAATAAATTTTTTGGTCATCAATCATTTCATTTGATTCTTTTCTTTTTAATTTATCATCACTGTTGCATTACGGTATTCTTGGATTACTGATCAAAATTACTACAAAAAATCATCCTTGGTCACGGTTAGTAGTAAGACTACTTATTATTTACAACAATAGAAATTGAATAATAATACTTATAATGAGTTATTATTGTTGTATAATAATAATAATAAATTATTATATAATAATAATAATTATAATTAATAATAATGCTTCATAGTATATTATTACATACATACATACACCACATAATAATAATGCTACTACTAACCCTAATATAATATTAGTATTAGCAGTATATACTACATATATGTAAGGGTATTCATTGAGTCACTGTTGTTGTTGATGAAATAATATATATATTAATTATACATCCATTACATATGTTATTATGTAATAATAATTATAATAAATAAAAAAATCATTTATAATGAAAGATAAAATATTTTAATGTCATTATTATCCATAATAATAAAACATTATTATTTATTATAATATATAGTTGAAATAATAATATTTATCATAATAATTATTATCATCATGATCATTTAACTATTTTTAATTAATTATTATTATTTATTTATAAATAATAATAATAATAATAAACTCTTTAATTTTCGTCTGCTTTATGCGTGACCGATTTGTGAATCTCATGCGCTTTTGAAAAAATTCATCAAACTTTGAAATTTTTTTAAAATTCAGCTATTTGTGTTACAGAGTTAAAAAGGAGACCATCAGACTCAACAACACCTATTCTATAGGTAGATTTTTAAACAAAGCCAACTTTGTACTTGTGAACAGGTAAAAATATTTTTTATTTGACACTACTTTTTTTCAATTTTCTGAAAATTGACATTTTTGCTCTGAACAAAACACCAAAAGTAAAACTAAAAACAAAAAACTGATGCGACAGATAGAAAGAGAATTTAATTCTGATGCAGGTAGGTAATTTTGAAGAATTAATGGGCCACCACATTAGCCATAACATGTCAATCAAGGTTGGCCTTGTTTTCGCGAAAATCCCGGAAATTTTTCCAAAGAATATTATTAATTTTTTTTTTTCTATCAAAGCTAGCATATAAATTTTTACACCACTGAATAGAGAATTTCAAGCGCTTTCTTCTGATATAAAGAACCATAATAATAAACACTTAGAAAAAAAAAATGCAAAATAATAAAAAATTACTAGTCAACAATATCGTCGTCATGCAAATAATTAATTTCTAGCATACTACCTGTCATTTCCACTTCTAAACAATTCCAGTATGCTGAAATAAATATAATCTAACCATTTATCAGAACAAATCTCATCCGTGGAGGTTTTCTGCCAAAAATATTATTTCAAACTATCTCAGCAAGAAAAATTATTTCTTGCCCGAAAACGACCATGGCGCGGTTGACAGGAAATCGCTTCTGTTTAGACTGACATAAGTCCTTCAAATAACTATCTAAAAATAGAGTAGATTCTGCTCTACACGATGGTGTAAAAATTATTATTGTAGGTCTACTAGAACCAATAGAAATCTTGTCCGAAATTTGCTGCGAGATTTGTTGTCAGGGAGTAATGAGAAAGGACAACTCCGGCGATATATCTGGTCAACGAGTGCAAAAAAGTTTTAAGTGATATCAGAAAAAAAACTAAGTGAAAATAATAGGTCATAATAATCAGCTGCATTAATAGTAATACTAGTCTACCATTCAGCAATATGCTACTCACCAGTTATTCATTCAGCTCAGCAATGTTGATGCTACTTTCTCGCTCACAGTCATTCCCCAAATTGCTCAGCAACAACGGCAATACAAGCGGAAATAGTGACCAAGATGATACTATACAAGCAGTCCTCTTTGGTACTGTTTCCGGTCACCACGGAATCCAAAATCTGGGCACGGAGGTGACAACTCAGCAAAATGTCGATGTTTTTGCCCGTTTACAGCATACTTTTGTTCATAATTTTTAAAGCTTTCTTAATCAAAATCTCAATATTTTTTTATTTTATATGGCACATAAACATACAATAAAGGCATTGCAGAAGAGTTTTCTATAAATCAGTTGTTGGTGGTATGGTAAAAACTTATATGAAACTCATCGAACTACTGTTTTGAAACTTGCTTTGCCCTTTAATAAAGTGTTGATGTATTCAAGGTTTTTGTCGTTAATCAATACTAAATAGCATGACAATAAAAACTTTTTTATAATCATAATAATGGTAACATCTTCAATATTCCACATACAAAAAAATGTTGGGTATTGGCAGCAGGAGCCGGGAATTAAAAAGCTTAGTTTATTTACAACTCCGTATTGAACGAATTAGCTTCTGTTACTATTATATACTATTCAATAACTTATAATTATTTAGCTAGTTTACCATCAACGCAATTAGATAAATAATAATAGTGTAGGTAGTGTTTATCTGACAGTCCTGAAATTATCGTGGTAGAGGCAACTTCATTTTAAAAATTTAATTTAAATGTAATGAAATTTATAATAAAACATTGGACATTCAAAACAATTTTTTCTTAATCGATAGATGAATTAATTGTTCTAAAATAGATGAAGTGAAGTTGAAAACTTGATGGCTTATCTTTATTGTAATAATTGTGTTTATAAACTTGAAAAATAGTAAACTTTTTTAATAATAAAGTTAGTCATAACAAGTTTGCAGCGCTATTTCAAGCTCACATATCACCTAACTAATTCTAACTTGTGAGAGAGGAGAACTCTTATCTTTTTTTGTGAATAAAACAATAAAAACTATTATGATATAGTTAGTTATTAAATAATTAATAAGGCAAGAAGAACAATTGATGAAGTTGTCATATTTTAATAAGATAAGGGGCTAAGAAATATTGTGCAGGATTTCACCGTGGGGGTGTGAGGTGGTAGCTCGGCCTACCTGCACAACCTCCCGAACTGTTATGGCGACTGTGTCTAGTGTGCTAGCGATACAACCCTTCCACAGGTCGACTTAGTATACTGGAGAATGGTGGTCGACCATCTCAGTAACTAGTGAGCTGCCGGTTGCGTTAGCTGTTGTTTTGTGTGTGCAATGTGTTCGAACTTTGAAGGGCGAACTAGTTGAACTAGGTTCGGCCAGCAGAGGTTCGGCTGTCTTTTTGTAGTGCTGTGCAGAGGTCGAACATTGAAGGCGAAGTTAGTCAAAGCTAAGTTCGGCCAGCAGAGGTTCAGACTGATCTGCCTGTATATTACTACTCGAGTAATGGTGCGCAATGAAGTTGATTGTATGTACAAAGAAACTTCTGAGAGTGTGCAAGCTGACTCTGACTTTATTGATTCAAACACTCACATTTATACAAGTGATTACATAACTGATCAAGTGATAAATAGTTAGACAAAAGGTAGCCACACCTAGCACAAACCATTGGCTAGCGTGGGCAAATAAAATATAAGAGGTGGTGCATCAGTGCATGCATGGCTACACTCACATGGTGTGCGTATAAGTTTGTGTGTTAAAGGAATAATTAATATACAAGACATAGAGTGATTTGCCCTAAAGCGCGGGCATAGAACGAGACAATATCTTTAGCATAGAACAGGACATAGAACACGATGTAGCATAAGGTAATAAGTATACATAGAGTTACTGTTTGTATAAGATGGCGCCGGTCCTCAACACACTCCGCCCCATTGGCGACGGTGGCCAATTAATCGATGGCGGCGGCATCGGTATGGTACTGTCTCTATTCTCTGTAGGGTCGGTTAAGCTCCTTCTTGATTTCCTCTGCCTTGAGTAGGAGCTGGCAGGCCTCATGTGTAATTTCATGCAGCTGTCGATCCAGCGCTTCCATACGGCTGCGGTGTTCTCTACGTCTTCTTCTGCTGTCTTCTTCTGCTGACCGTTCGCGGTCGGTTCGCCAGTTGTAATACTGGGAATTGTCTTTCCTGGGTGTCACTGGCCTAGGAGGAGGAGTTGTCCGTCTTCGCTTACGTGGTGGCGACAACTCTGTCGGTTTTCCCAAACGTTTCTGTATAGGGGTTTTCTCCTCCTTCTTTTCTCTCTCCACAATTGGTGTCGGTGTCCCGAATGGTGGTGGCGTCGGCCAGTTCATAGCTGTACAGAATTCTTGATACCTTACTGCATCCACTTCGTATAAGGGTTTAGACTTTCCACCATGTTCTGGGGTGCCTCCTTGCACCCGTATGTGCTTTAATATAGCGTCGCGTGACGCGCTTCTCTTTCCACACTTGCAGAAGAATACTGTCAAGTGCTGCCGTACGTGATATATCACACGTTTCCTTGCCTGTTGGTAGGTGCAGCGTCGGCATCTCCACTCATCGCTGCCCTCCACTGGTTCGGCCATTTCTTTTATCTCTCGAAGTGTGTCGCCACACAGCCATATCTCTCTGTTGGCTGGGTTGTATAGTGGTTTGTCGGTGTTACCTACAACATCAATGCGTCGGATGTTAATGATAGGTGAGAGAGGTTTCTTCTTCATCATGTCTTCTTTACTGGGAACAGCCGTAGTTGGTCGAAGGTGATTGTCTAATGCTTGAGTAAGCGATTCAATGGTGACGTTCGGTAACTTCTCACCTGTAGTGGATGTTATGTCGATCTGTTCCTTGATGTGCTGTACTACTCTCGCCATTGCTTGTTGTAGTTGTTGTTGTGGTGGAGAATCCAGTTGTCCTACACTTCTGCTGGGTAGTGAATTCCTCCTCTGCTGGCTGCGAACTGAGCGTTGGCGGCTCCTGCCTCTCTCTTTATTTTGATTGGCAATTGCCACCACGTGTTCCTCTAGTGCCGCCCCCCACGTGGTTCCGTTAGGATGACGTGGGATGGCGGTTTCTTTGCTGGGCGTCGATTCACGGTAATTTGGAGTTGCGTTCACTTGCTGTTTAAATTTTTCGGCGGCGAGTTTTCGTTGTTGGGGAGTTGTTTCCTCTTGCTCCTCATTTCTTGCTCGGCCCTTTTTGTGACAACTCGTCTCTCTTTCTTCGTTTTTTCTTTTATTTCTCTTTCGTTTAACTTCTGTCCACCCGATTTCGACCGGGTTTTCTGCTATCTGTTCCTGCAGGGTGGTACTTGATGCCAGTTGTGGGTTAACAGCTCTACTGTCTATTCTAGTAGACGGGTCGTCAAGTAGGTGGGGCCCTCCCCTTGCCGTATAACAATGATAGTCATTTAGCTTTGATGGCCTCTGCCTTTCTCTTTGTGGTCGACTCAAGGGTGAGGTGGGCAGCCGGCTGGGTTGCAGGGGCGGCCAGTCCTCGTCATTGAGGGCTGGGGGTCTTGGTGGGCTGGGTGCCCTCTGGATGACCTCTGGAGGGGGCGTGTCTTCTTCTTCTATACTTCTTTCTTCTACTTTGACCTTGCTGTGACTTAGCGTTTCAGGTCTCCTGGTTGGACTGGGTGGCGCCGCCGGTGATGGCGAGGGCGGCCTTTCCGGGGGGGGGGGGGGGGGGGGGGTGTGTCCCCTGTGGGAGAGGAAGGTTTCCAGTTTCCTGGAGAGGCGACGGGCCAGGGGGCTCCCTGACCGGCGGTGGCCTTTCTGGTGGGGGTGACGGCAATGGCAATGGTAAGGTGCCTGGTTCAGGCAGTGGTAGAGGTAAGAGCTCTAGGTTCTCAGCGGGGGCTGGACGTGCCTTGGGGGGTCGTCCTCTCCTGGCTCCTTTCATATTCGGTTGGAGGGCGGGCTCCCGACATGGGGGTGCTCGGCCGACTGGTTCCTGGCATGTCCTGTAGTGTCGTAGCCGCATCCCATTCTGAATGGACCACTGTCCATTCCTTTCCACTTTATACGTGTGGTTTGGGAAGGCCTCCAGTACCTGGTAGGGGCCGACGAAGCGTGGCTGCAGCTTCGGATTGCTCCCCTTCACTCTCCGTTTGTTTTCCAGCACGACGAGTTCCCCCTTCTGGAACACGGCGGGCTCCTCATCGTCTTGGCTCCTAATCTCCTGCTGTTGACGTCTCAGATAGTCATGTGCCTTCTGGAGATTTTCCTGCACCTCTGCTGTGTGCTCTGAGACGTTGCGAGGGTCCAAGGAAGGGGGCGTGCCTGTTAGTTGGTCGGGGAGGCGTACCTCCCGTCCCATTACTAACATGTTGGGCGTTTCCCCGGTGGCTGAGTGGGGGGTGCTGCGACAGGCCCGCATAATTTGCGGCAGCAGACTGTCCCACTCATCCTGGCCTTTCGTCAGTATCAACGTCCGGAGTGCATCTCCCAGCGTCCGGTTTTGGCGCTCCACCATCCCGTTCCCTTGCGGGTGGTAGGGGGTGGTTCTTGTCTTTTTGATGCCCCACAGGCTACACAGCTCTTCTAACAGCACGGACTCAAACTGAGCCCCTTGGTCGGAGTGTAGCTGTTCGGGCAGGCCCCAGTAAGCAAATACTCGTTCGTCCAGTGCGACGGCGACCGTGGGTGCTGTGGCATCAGGTAAGGCTATCGCATCCTGCCAGCGGGTGAAGTGGTCGGTGAGGACCAACGCCCAACGGTTCTTCCTTTTCGTTAAAGGCAACGGGCCGACTAGATCGACCGCCAACTTCTGAAAAGGCCGTCCTGCATACATCCTCTGTCGGTGAGGGTTCTCTGCCTTCTTCCCATTCTTGGCGACTTGGCATACTTCACAGTCCTTGATTAGTCTTCTGACCAGGGGGAATATGCCTGGCCAGTACCAATCCATCAGGATGCGCTGTCTCGTCCGATGAATCCCTGCGTGGATCATCCTGTGTGTCTCCCAGACGACCTGTGTCCTCCTACTGGGTGGGCAGATCACACATTGCTTGGTTCTGGATGGGTGGTGCAACGTAATTACGAGCACTCCGTCAGGGCGGATCTCCATTGCCTCTTTCCGGTCAAACAGTGTCCTCAACTCGACACTTCCTTCGGCCAACTCCCTTTCTGTGACGCTTCCCGGTCGTCTCAGCTCGGCATAGATCCGGCCTACCGCATCCTGCCCGTCCCTCTGCTCTTGAGCTAAGGTTTGGGTGGAATGTACCGGGTTTGTCACAGTGAGGTTGACCCGCTCCTCCTTTTCTCCTCTCTCTGTGGACTCCCTCTTCATCATTTCTCCCGGCCGTCTCGGCTCGGCGTAAGTCCGGCCTACCGCATCCCGTCCCTTCGGCAGGGCCGAATCCTGGGGGGGATGTACCGGGTTCCATGTGTTGAGGTCGTCTCTGGTCTCCCTCTGGGCTCTCTGGCCAGCCTCTTGCTGTAGTTCCACATGGGAAGGTCCTCCATCTCTCTGCTCGATGGAGCCGCACTGCCTGCAGTCCGCGCAGGGTCCCTGTCGGCTGAGCCCATCAGCGTTACCATGGTGAGTTCCAGCTCTGTGCTCGAGCTTATAACGAAACTCAGCCAGGATCTCCAGCCATCGAGCTATCTGGTTCGATGGTTCCTTCCGTCTGCACAGCCAGCGGAGGGATGCGTGGTCCGTCCGGAGTTTGAATTCCCGTCCATAGAGGTAGGGGCGGAAATGTTTTACTGCCTTGATGACAGCAACCAGCTCCTTCCGGGTGACGCAGTAGTTCCTCTCTGCTGGTGCTAGCGTCTTGCTGAAGTAGGCAATGACGCGTTCCTTGCCTTCTTGTACTTGGGAGAGCACAGCACCGACTCCTACTGCATTGGCGTCAGTGTCTAGGATGTACGGCAAACTGGGGTCGGGGTACCCGAGTACCGGGGCTCGGATGAGTCGGTCTTTGAGCTGGTCAAAGGCTGTCTGCTCTATCTGTCCCCACTTCCATGGCGTCTCTTTGCCTGTCATCACGGTGAGAGGTTTTGCAATAGTGGCGTAGTCGGGGAGGTACTGGCGATAGTATCCGGCTGTTCCTAAGAACGCCTGCAGCCCCTTTACGTCCGTTGGTGCTTCCCATCTCTTAACCGCTTCCACCTTTCCTGGGTCTGTAGCCACTCCTTTTGCGCTTACTATGTGTCCGAGGTACTTGACCTCTTCTTGTAGCAGTTCGCATTTGGAGGGTTTTACCTTCAGGTTTGCCTGGTGGAGTCGTCCCAGCACTTCTCCAAGCCTCTGCAAGTGTGTCTGGAAGTCGGGTGCGATGATAATCACATCATCTAAGTACAAGAGTAACGTCTTCCAGTGAAGACCCTTGAGGACCTTTTCCATGAGCCGTTGAAAGGTGGCGGGGGCTGACGTCAACCCGAAGGGCAGCACCTTCCATTTCCACAGGCCGCTTCTTGTGGTGAAGGCCGACTTGTCACTGGCGTCCTGATCCAGGGGAACCTGCCAGTACCCACTAGTGAGGTCCAGCGTAGTGAAGTACTTGCTCCCGGCTAGAGCATTTAGCGATTCGTCGATTCTGGGGATGGGGTAGGCGTCCTGTTTGGTTATGTCGTTTAACCTCCGGTAGTCCACACAGAACCTCCACGTATCATCCTTCTTCCTTACCAGTACCACCGGGGAGCTCCAAGCTCCGTCTGCCGGCTCGATTAGATCCTTCTCTAGAAGGTCCTTAATCTGGCGTTCTGCTTCCGCCTCCTTTTCTGGCCCCAGCCGGTGTGGTGGGCATCGGATCGGTCGAGCTCCTTCCACTGTGGGGATTGAATGCTCTGCTAGGGCTGTTCTACCCAGGTCTCCGCTATGGCTACTGAATACCGTCTGGTATTCGATCAGCAGCTCCTTCACTTGCTGCTCCTGCCATGGGCCCTGGCACCCTTTCTTTGCTTGCTGGAAGAGGTCGTGCAGATGGGGGGGCAACTCTCTTCCTCCCGTCTTGCTCCTCTGCTGTCCGTCTGGTTTCGTCAGCTCTTGGACGCCATCCTCTTCCACTCCCGTAAAGGTACCAATAACCTCTCCTGCGGGTAGCCTTAGGGTGTCCTGCGTCGGGTTCAAACATCTAACCAGCACGTGTCCCTGGGCGTCAGGCTTGTTGACGCTGGTGGCGATGGGTATCCCACCCTGGATGCTCTCGATCACTCCCTGAGGGAAGGTATCCCTGGAGCTCAAGTGACATGGAATGGTCACTTCTGTCTGTGGTGGAAGCTGGGTGTCCTGTCGGACCTGCACCTTGGACACGAGATTTCTCCCGTGGCGGTCGGTACAGGCCAGCTCCTTTCCTTGTATCACCAGTACTGGGCGGTCGAATCCCATCTGGCATCCTTGGCTTGTCAGGAAGGGCATCCCTAGGATAACGTCCTCGTTGACTTGACTGACCACAAAGGTCTCTTCAAACTTGACGTGCCGTATCCTCCCCTTCAGTGAGAGCAAACCGTAGAATGGAAGCCTGGTACCGTCGGCCATGATCCCATGGGAATCGTAGTGCTGCAGATTGCGCTGTACATGGTTCGGTAACCGATCAAAGACTCGCTTGGACAACAGGTTAGTGTTGCAGCCCGTGTCTATGAGGTGCGTTACCGCCTCTCCTTCTACCCTTCCAGGTAGGTAGTAGCTCGAACGATATGGTCGTTCGATCTGATTGCTCTGGAGTGTCACAGGCTTTGGAATGAACTCTTCCTCTTTCAGTGGGGGCGTTTGTGTTTGCTTGTCCTTCCTCCTGGGCCTTGGTTCCTGCTGCTCTGGAGTCCCGTCGCCGTCCGTTTCTTCCGCCACTGAGCTGTCGAGTGCCGACAGGCTGGCAAAACGGTTGTGTAGGGCGATGGGGGGACTAGTCAGGAGGTCCAGGGGAGGAGTCGCTCGACGCACTGTTGCCGGTCCACTGGAGGGCGCCTGCGCCCTTTCCTTCTGATGTGCCGTTGCCCGTGTGCAGCCAGCGGGTCTCCCTACTGCTGCGGGCGGTAGTCGTTTCCCTGGCGGCTAGGCCACGGGACGGTCCTACATGCCTTTCGGGTGTGGCCTGTCTGTTGGCATCCCCAACATCTCTTGGGTGGCTCAGACTTCTTCTCCATTTTTAGGCTGGCAACCTCTTTGCTCAGCCCTTCTATGGTCTTGAGGAGTTGTGCCAAGGGGTCCTGCACCTCTTGGTGTCGAGCCGTCTCTCTCGGGGGAGTCATCTCCTCTTCCAGGGGGTCGGCCCCTACTGTCCTGATGTGTGGTCCTCCCAATGGCTGGTGAGGCACCTGCAGGAACTCGTTTCCTGCCAAGATTGCTTCCTCCAGGTTCTGAGGGCGTACCGCCAACAAGTGACGTTGTAGGTACGTGTGCCCTAGAGTACTGTGGAATGTCTGCATTACCAGTTCATCCCTGTTCGGTCGCGGCAGGGTGCTGTGGGCTGCCGTAACGAGGTGCTCGACCGTGAGGGCATGGTCTCTGAGGCTTTCCCTGGGGTTTCGTCGGTAGCTTAGCAGTTTTGCTTGGGCTTCCGAACGAGTCATGCCAAAGGTTGCTCGTAACGTCCGTGTCACCTCCTCTGTGGTCTCACCTCGACCGCACTGTTCGGCCTTGCCTGTTAAGGCTTGGCGTAAGTGGATGACTGCTTCTTCGGCCGGCCAATGGTTTGCTCTGGTCACCTCCTGGAACCGTTGTAGAAAGTAGTCCACATCTCCCGTACCATCGTACTGTGGTACTCTAAACTTATCTCTGGCTGTGGCTACTGTCATACGGTCGAGGATATCGGTGAGCGTCCCCATCATCTGCAGGCTGGAAGGATCTCGGTCGATACTAAGCGCTCTTCTTCTGGTCGCCATCCTTCTTCTGGGAGGTGTCGTTTGTGGGTGTCTGTCAATCCCACCGCTGCCACCAATGTGCAGGATTTCACCGTGGGGGTGTGAGGTGGTAGCTCGGCCTACCTGCACAACCTCCCGAACTGTTATGGCGACTGTGTCTAGTGTGCTAGCGATACAACCCTTCCACAGGTCGACTTAGTATACTGGAGAATGGTGGTCGACCATCTCAGTAACTAGTGAGCTGCCGGTTGCGTTAGCTGTTGTTTTGTGTGTGCAATGTGTTCGAACTTTGAAGGGCGAACTAGTTGAACTAGGTTCGGCCAGCAGAGGTTCGGCTGTCTTTTTGTAGTGCTGTGCAGAGGTCGAACATTGAAGGCGAAGTTAGTCAAAGCTAAGTTCGGCCAGCAGAGGTTCAGACTGATCTGCCTGTATATTACTACTCGAGTAATGGTGCGCAATGAAGTTGATTGTATGTACAAAGAAACTTCTGAGAGTGTGCAAGCTGACTCTGACTTTATTGATTCAAACACTCACATTTATACAAGTGATTACATAACTGATCAAGTGATAAATAGTTAGACAAAAGGTAGCCACACCTAGCACAAACCATTGGCTAGCGTGGGCAAATAAAATATAAGAGGTGGTGCATCAGTGCATGCATGGCTACACTCACATGGTGTGCGTATAAGTTTGTGTGTTAAAGGAATAATTAATATACAAGACATAGAGTGATTTGCCCTAAAGCGCGGGCATAGAACGAGACAATATCTTTAGCATAGAACAGGACATAGAACACGATGTAGCATAAGGTAATAAGTATACATAGAGTTACTGTTTGTATAAGATGGCGCCGGTCCTCAACAATATGAAAATACCGTTATTGAAATTATTATTATAACAATTATAATTACTAATTTGATAATAATATAATAATTACAATAATTATTATTATATTATCAAATTAATAATAAACAGTATTATTATTATAATAATAAGTGTTATAAATAATAACAATAATTATTATTATCATACATTGTACATACATCCATATGCACTTTTCATGTTAGCAAAAGTTAAAATATTTCTAAGCACTACTATCATCGATGCAAACAGATGCTTATTATATGTTTTTCTTTTTATTGTAATCAAGCAATTATTAATTATTAATAATAGATAGTAGTAGTTCATTAATCATTAGCTATCTTGATTGATATAATATTGTATCTTGCCGCGTTGATCAGCAACTTCAATAATAGGTTTACTCCTGAAGACAGACGATGAGGCAAATCCATAACAATAATCGGTTAAAGTTCTGGGCCAGGTACCAGGGCATACAGGAAGCCGAATATCTCAATCACAGATGAGGTGATAACCGTGCTGGGAATCAAACCCCAGACAGATCCTGGATTGAAGTGCAAGCACTCTAACCACTACTAGACCAAACGTATTAAAAAATTAATAATAATTAACTAGTATAAAAAAACAATAATTATTTTCTTATAATTTATTAACAAAGATTAATAATAATTATTTATTATTAATTATTAATAATATTATTATTATTAATAATTATTATTATTAGTGCTGAAAACGACGAACAACAACAAACACACATAAATAAATCGAGTTGTAAGGATGGACTGCATAATTATTCACAGAGAATTCGCATATTCGTAAATAGTTTTTGTTTCATTGCAATAAAACTTTGGTCGTTCTACCACAGCTCATGAAAAAAGTAAAGAATAAAAATTAAACGGGAACTTTATTTAAACTAAAACCAAACCATATTTTTTTTAAATAGTGTATCCAGTATGCTCGCTAAACTGGCATAGCATTGTACTTTATCAAAAATGGGAGACGCCCTCGTTATATTTACGATGCTAGGGCTAGTGTATTTAGGTAAGAGTAAACAACTCTTTAACCACTAAAAAAACTAGTCCCCTATCTAATAATATTTATGCGCATAAGCTCCGCCCATGCAAGGATCTTAGGACCTAAGTGCAGATCTCTGCACTTAGCTTAGGACGGATCTCGTATCCTTTTCTGACTCAATCCCTGGCATGCGATCTAGTTGAATCCGGTTGGGAGTCTCACGCACTTTTCGCCGTATGATTGGTTAGTTTAGTCTCAACTTGACACTAAACTAACCAATCATAAGGCAAAAAGTGCATTTCGTGCCTACTTCATTTCCAACAAACACTAATGATTTTCAGCCGCCGCCGAACGCCTTGAAAAGCTATCCACAGGCCTACTGCAGAAAATTTGGTGGAATTTGGACCATTTTTCGGAACAACAAAACACAACATAAAATTCCGAAAAATGGTCCAAATTCCACCAAATTTTCTGCAGTAGGCCTGTGAAGCTATCATTTCAATGTATGTATAGCAGTGTTGAATGTCGAGCTTTTTTAGTTCTCTTACGATTTTACTTCTGATAACTAACACGTCTCCCTCTTCCCACACTGACTTAGGGGTCTAGGAGATCTACTCAAACATCGCAACATCATCATGGCTGATTTTGTTCACCGTGAAACATTGCCTTCAATTTATTTCAATAATAATAATACTTTTTTTGGTTCTGTTTATTATTATTAATTATTTATTATAAATAAAGAATATTAATTATTATTTAATCTTCCAGATATTGTGACTATTCATTATTTATTATTAATTAACGGAGGCGGATTCAGAAAAACACAAAGGGGGGGAGCCAACCGGGTTCCCTGATTTTTTTTTTATGGCTCCCCTTTGTGTTCTTTTTTGGCACCCCCTCGAAAACCATAATAGTAGATGATGTGGTGTATTTTCAATAATATGGTTGCTAGAATAGTATGTATTATTCTTTATTCAACATAAGCAACCATTGGTAATTGTAAAACATACACTATCAGACACACATGTAAGTTTCATGCAAAGTGGGTGAGCATATATATATGTTGCATTGAAAGGGGTTGGCCGTGTGGGCACAAATCTACACAAAAGAAGAAAGGTTGCTACCACTATCTGCATTTTCTTACAAGTTGTCATAATTATTGTTATCAATCAATTACTAAAAAATCAACAGATCAGCATACTACTTTTATAAAATAAAGTATTGTTCTGAAGAAAATACTATTAAATAAATTAATAATAATGAACAATAATAAATAACAATAACTTTTTAAAAAGTAACTTGGCTTTAGTATGTAGTAGTAGCAGCAGCAGTAGTAGTAAGTGGTGGAGATAGCAGGAGTAGTAAATAGTAATAATAAAGCAAGTAATGATAATCAGTTCGTTGTTATTTAGAAGTATAATTGATTCTATTTTAGTAAAGTTGTGCACATATTCATTCACTCACCAATAACATGAAAAATAATTAATAATAATAAATGAATTCAATGATTTATTAATAAATTAGTAGTGATAATAGAAATAATAGTGCATTACCATAATGCATTTTTGCTATTGCATTGAAGAGAAAGGCAGGGAAATAATAGATTAGACATATTAATTGTTAATTATTATTATTATAATAATTATTATTATATTTATTATTATTAATTATTATGGTTATCTATCTGGCAATTAATTATTAACACAAAAAAAACAAATGATAACTATTACCCTGGAGGTGCAATGAGAAAATCTAGAATGCTTGTTGCTGCCTTACGCTTTTCCTTGGCCATACTTTGGTTGAACAATTTTTACAAGGTGTATTATGATGACAATTATCAATGGGCACTCATTAACGGACGTGCAATCGAGAGCTGTTACTATGGGAACCAAAAAACAAATGGCACGAAACTTAGCAAATTTCTTCACTTATTTTTCTGGAGGGGTCGCCATGGCTACCCTCCTGAATCCGCCACTGTTAATGAAGTAAACCTGCTGTGGAATGTGGATACAAGCCAAGGGCAAGAACAATTCAACTCTTTAGTAATGGTTGGTGGCCCTGAAAAAAGCAGACGTGGAAGAGGCACTTATGCTCGGCCTCCGTCTCTTTAGAGGTGAAATGGTCATCGCGGGCTACGCAATGACCTCTCTTTCGGTGGACTCGTTCATGCTTTGCCAACCCCTGAAGACCTCTGCACGGCAAGCTGCACTCGTAGCAAAATAACGTGTTGATGCTAGTGATAGCCGCTTAGCACTGATGCTGT